>NW_021011480.1:1252766-1729976 GCF_003987935.1 Bombyx mandarina
ATTAATTATATATATTTTGTATTATTATTCCGAGCATCGATGCCACAACACTCGGCAACGACAAGTCGGTTCCTATTTTTGCGACGAGGACACGGCGCCACCCCTCCCATGCGGGGCAGGCGACGAGCGTATGCTCTGCCGTGTCCAAGTCGCAACCACAATGGTGGCACTCTGCCGTCGGCTCGGCTGTGATCCGGTGCAGGAACTCACCGAAACAACCATGCCCAGTGAGCACCTGCGTAAGCCGGAAAGTGAGGCGTCCTCTGTCACGATTCACCCAATCCACAAGGACCGGGCGAATCGCCTCGACGGTCCTACGACCAGCCGAAGGATCAGCCAGCCGTCTGGACCATGACTCCAGCACGGACCGCCGAGATTGGGCCCTCCGTGCTCTGACCACACTGGGGCTGGGACGCGCCACGCCCCGGGCACGAAGTTCAGCCCGCCACCTATAGTCAGCGGCGAGCGCCTCCGCTTCCAGAACCCAAGGCGGCGTCCCAGCCAGTACACACGCCGCCTCAAAGGAGATGGTGCGATAACCACGGATGACCCTGACCGCGATGGTGCGTTGCGGCCGTTGCAGCAGCTTCGCCACCCCCACGGCCAGGGACTGGCCCCACACGGGCGCCCCGTATAGGGCCATTGATCGCACCACCCCCGTATAGAGACGGCGCGTCACCTGGTCAGGCCCCCCGACGTTGGGCAGAAGCCGGCTTAGCGCGCCGGCCACCCCCAACAAACGAGGGACCAGGTTCTGAAAGTGAGCACGGGCAACACACGTGCCCTGTATTTTTCAAAATTTCTGGGGATAAAAACGGCTGTGTGTGCAAAGATATTGCTATTTGCCTCTACTGTCTATATAATTATACCTGTCTGTTGGCTGATCTTAGAACCAGTCTACAGGGCCGTGTGGACTGGCTCTTATATGTTAATTTATTTTGGTGTGCTATAAAGTATAATCTGGTATAATCTCTCTCTCTTCGTCTTCAGCGCCCTCATTTCTTATGTTGCGAGTTGTCCCTATGACAGAAATATCCGTGGAGTGGCGTCAACATACAAGTGTCCCAAGTTCTCATATTTCTGATCAATCGCCAGATGACAAACTGATCTACAAATAAATTATTCATAATACTTTCCCATTTGTCATTAGTTCGAACAATCGTGGCCGTTATCAATATAAAAACGTATCTGGTATGCTCGATGGGAGTACATTTTTTTATTTATCAACTTATTTATCAAAACTTTGAAATATGATTTGAAAATAATGAACTCTATACATATGCACAATTAAGGTCATTTTGTTTGTTTGCTGCCACATAATTATTTGTCCGCTTGACCGCATCGTTCGTGAACTGGTTGAGCTGGTGAACTTATCTGTCACGACAATGTCGTGTCTATTTAGAATGTTTACTTTGAATTTGAGTTAAGAAGAGTTAATGAAAATTTAAGTAGTAGTACATATTTTAATATAATAGTTTCGTCTTTCGAGAGCCCGCAGTCTATATCGAACGGGATTCAAAGGTCAATGCACGCGGGGGTCAGTGGAAAACAGCGCCACGACATAGGTGGGTAATAAGTACGTATTCCGCTCAACCGTGAACTATGAGTACTGGGTATGATTAGTACTGCCAATAGTAAGAATTACTATAATGTACGACAAAAACTTGCACTCCAACTGTGCACTGAACTGTGCCCTTGGTCGTTTGGAACGGCGACAAATCGTCAATAATGATACTTAGTGGGTAATTTTCAAAGTTGCAATTTTCGTGGCAGTTTCACCTAGTACAATATATACGATACTCACTATAACTTAAATACATTTATTTTGTACCCGTATTTGTAAAATTGATAGGAAAAACTTGCCCATCCAGATGTTCAGGAGTGAACGAACTATTTGAACTGTTTAAAATACAAGAATACCTAAGCAGCACTGAAAATTTCGGGAATTAACGAAGTGACACAACATTACTATTTAAAAATGTATTTATTGCTTTTCGAAGAATTCTCCGCGAAATTTGACACATTTTTCCATACGATGGAACCAATCATTGAAGCAACCATTCCATTCGGAAGTTGGGGTTTCCAAAATGGTCGTTTTGTAGGCATCCACAGCTTCTTCAGGTGATGAAAATCTCTGTCCACGCAATTTATTCTTTATTTTAGGGAAAGTATAGAAATCATTAGGGCTTAGGTCGGGGCTGTACGGCGGATGGTCTAATAATTCTATGTTTTCTTGCTCTAAAAACTCTTTTGTTCTGTGCGCGGTGTGAGAACTGCAGTTTTTGGACGACCTTGACGGGGATCATCACTGAGCTTGACACGTCCACGTTGAAACTCAGCAAACCAGCGATAAATTGTGGTTTTGGATGGGGCTTCATCACCAAATGCAGAAATCATCCGGTCAACACACTGTTTTTGTGTTAAACCACTTCGAAAGTCATAATAAATCATCGCTCTTGAATTTTCTTGAGTCAATTCCATTTTCTCAACGACTAAACAAGTTTGACAAAACCTCGTGACAAGACCGAGAATCTTTTTTTAAATAAATAAATGGTATTCGATTTTTAAAACCAAGGAGTTTNTTCATCACCAAATGCAGAAATCATCCGGTCAACACACTGTTTTTGTGTTAAACCACTTCGAAAGTCATAATAAATCATCGCTCTTGAATTTTCTTGAGTCAATTCCATTTTCTCAACGACTAAACAAGTTTGACAAAACCTCGTGACAAGACCGAGAATCTTTTTTTAAATAAATAAATGGTATTCGATTTTTAAAACCAAGGAGTTTTCTATTAAATAGATTTTAATATGACAGGAAAAGTGGAAATATTCCATTCCCGATACTTATAGTGCAGCCCTCGTAGGCATTATTATCGAACAAATTATAATTTGCGTAATTACTGGTGGTAGGACCTCTTGTGAGACCGCGCGGATAGGTACCACCACCCTGCCTATTTCTGCCGTGAAGCAGTAATGCGTTTCGGTTTGAAGGGTGGGGCAGCCGTTGTAACTATACTGAGACCTTTAGAACTTATATCTCAAGATGGGTGGCGCATTTACGTTGTAGATGTCTATGGGCTCCAGTAAACACTTAACACCAGGTGGGATGTGAGCTCGTCCAACCATCTAAGAATTAAAAAATTAAAAAAACTTCTTGTGTTCGTATATGACGTTTCAAATCCTAAATAATTATATAAAACCAGCGGACCAGACATACGTCACAGGAAGGCACACACAAAAATTCATTCAAATCGGTCCAGCCGTTTAGGAGGAGTTCAGTGATATATACACGTACAGATATGAAGAAATAAAAACGTACATGAAATGCACTGGAACGAGCTTTCATGATATAACTATTGTGTCTTAAAAATTAAATCTGTTAATTTTATTGTGAGCCCCAGCTTATTTCTTGCGTTCCGTTTTCAAGGGAAATTTCGAATTTATTTTATGGTATATCTAGGTAATTCTAATTACGTCTACTACGTAAAAAAAACTAACAAAATAGGGTTGGTCTCTTCACATTGATTCTATAGTTGACCCCAGATATCGGAGTATAAAGAAACTAGGTCGACCTCCCGTAGCCTGTTAATATGTTTGCCGTCAGTTACTTTTACGACACTTCGCTAATAACACAGCAATGGCCTCATTCGACTGGCGTATACGAAATTGGAAGTAGTATAAGAAGTAGTATCTCAGTATTCGAAAGACGGTTTAGATCATGAATACCTACTATGAGGTTATAAATTGTAAATCTAAAATTATTGTTATTATTTTTTATTAGCTTGATCCATATCTACCTATTTATTTACTGGTAGTAAGACCTCTTGTGAGTCCGCACGGGTAGGTACCACCGCCCTGCCTATTTCTAAAGTGAAGCAGTAATGCGTTTCGGTTTGAAGGGTGGGGCAGCCGTTGTAACTGTACTGAGACCTTAGAACTTATATCTCAAGGTGGGTGGCACATTTACGTTGTAGATGTGTCTGGGCTCCAGTTACCACTTAACACTAGGTGGGCTGTGAGCTCGTCCACCCATCTAATAAATAAAAATAATAAAAAATTAGCATGAAACTTTCAAGTCATTTACAGCATTTTTTAACCTGAAACTATCACACGTCGACTACCAGGGAGAAATTTAAGTTGTATTATCAAAATATGTTGGACGAACAGACTTTTCGACTCTAATTCTTGATAGAAGTTTTTTAGTAATATACTATACTGTCTTCGGTCTTTGCCAGTCATAGACATAATTAAATCTACTTTTATATTTCAATTTCGCGTGTTTTTATTGTTTTCATATTATACAGTTTAATGTTTGTTCTCAGTATTTCCAGTGTCTTTCGCCTTTTTGTCTGAAATATTATGCTAGGATTCAATTTCAAGAGCGTTGAGTGTAAGATTCTATAAGTGCACACCAAAAGAAATAAATTACAAGCATACGGGTAACACAGAGAAGTATAATGGTTGGTTTATCACTCAAATCGATTTTTGTACACAGTTAATCAGGAATACATGAAAAAAAAAAGGAAAAAAAAAACTATGATTACTTTAGATAATTATTGCAAAAAACCGTAACCTTTGTTTTCTTTCTTCAATTACGGGTACCTACTACGGTACCAATTACGATATTGACAACGTAAATGCGGCCACCCACTTTGAGACCTGAGTTCCAAATCTCAGTTTTATGGTATAGCTGCTGCCTCCTCCAAGCCGGAATTCGCGACAAGTAATAAGCAAGATGGTTTTACCACCAGTGCGGGCTTACAAGCCCTAACATCAGTAAAAGTCTTTCCCGGCAGTCTATCTGATGGCGAATCTTCATATACCTATATACAATCAGGTATCAATTTCACTGTTGCTCCATGCACGACTTTATTATATTTAATACTGTCCCTGAATTATGTGAGCGAAGGCAGATGTATTGTTCTATTTAATCGTCTATTGTTTTTCAAATACTGCGTCATAGATTTGCTCTACTAATTACTGCCTATAACCAGTTACATGAAAACAACATAATTAATACTTTTATGTTGAGGAAAACCAAAATCATAACAAAATTATAATAAGTGATATAAATTTAAGTCGGTCTTCGCATTTTGGGAGCTTTTGCGTCACTATATGTACGCTGCTGCAATATTACTTACGTACGTTAAAAAATAATAGCTGTATACATGGGTTTGTTTGTTGTATTATATCTCTTTTATAGCTTTCACATCATGAGTGGCCTCCACGCTCGTGAAGTCGGTCATACCAGGGCCACAAAGAAACCGCTTAATAAGTGTCAGTGTTTTTTCGGTTGAGTCCAAACTTTTTACTTAAACATTCGGCAGTACAAGGAAGATTTTTCATACAGTTCTATCAAGATAAAAAACGGTGACGCACCAATGGTTTTAACAAAATTAGTGTAACTCAAATACTGAGCGTTGGTGTCAGTAAGGTGTGGCAAGGTTTCACTGCTGTCCAATTAATTAAATTTATATTGTTGACAAAATTTCCGAAGAAAATCGTTCTTACGTTACGAGTGGCTTTTGACTGCACGATGGATGATTCTTAAATAATACTAGACGATGATGGTTTTTTTTTTGATAACGCCATCTTGTTGTGTCTTTAAAGCGGTTAGTTGCCCTCAATTAAGAAAAATAGTATTATTATTCGCCAATAGATGTCGGGAAGAGCTGATTATTGAAAACACGAATAAAACAACATTTTCTGAAAATAAATCGTAGCTAGATCGATTTATCGCCCCCGAAATCCCCTGTATACTAAATTTTATGAAAATCGTTGGAGCCGTTTCCGAGATTCAGATTATATATATATATTAATATAGAAGAATTGCTCGTTTAAAGTTATAAGATATACAATGGGTGATTTTAATTCGGTGAAAGCATGGATCTAAACTAGACGTTGTTACGATACAGAAGTTCCGTTTCCGAATTTGACATAAATGTATCCTCAAATTATTTATAGTCTTGTTGTTCTTCTACTCCTCCAGACATGCTGACGTCACTGCTAGTAAGGGGAACTACGAACTTTGACCTCTAAGGCTCCCGTGACTCCGTTATTAATTAACGGTTCCGTAGTCAGATAAGGCGTATATTTTATAGTTTTTATGGCGATTCTGTCGGGGGAGAAATGATGTAAATAACGTCAAAAGTACTTTGCGTGCTTTGAAGACATCAGGACGAGCAAGAATGACGTGTTCGAGCCTATTTTGAAACTACGGAAATAGCTGAATAATTTTATTTTTTACTAAAAGTTTGAATCGACTCTTCACTGTTTTTATTTATTTTATTGTATGTATAAGTGAAAGAAATTACGGCCCATATACTGTATAGGGTTATTGGAGCTCATAGACTTTATATCGTATATGCCACACCACTCACGGGCATGAGGTCAATGTCTCCGTTGTATTTGCTAACTCCTCTGCCTATTTGCTTTTGCTAACGCCTGTTCCTCCCTTCAAACCAGAACGCAGAACGCGACAGTGGCCGAAATAGACAGGTTTTAAGATATACTGATCCTTTTTCTTAGTTTAAAAAATCATTTCGAGGAATAGGCTAGCTGATAACAGAAAACCATTATTTGAAAAGAAAGCTGTGGCTAAAACGCATCGAGAGCTTCGAAAAGCTTACGGCGATGCTGCTCTAAGCGAAACAACGCGCCCCGGTTGATACGAAATCCTTCGAAGTCGATGAATTGGACGCATTGTTTGATGCGGATCCGTGTAAAACGTAAGATCAACTTGGGAGGAGGATGAGGATTGGGAGTTACTCGCCAAGCCATTGTGAATGATCCAAGGAAAAGTTCTTGGCTTTCTTATGAGTCGAAGCCAATGCTCGGCTTCACGTTGCCAAGCCCTTTACAACCTTCATGGAAACGCTCAAACAGGCCGTTCTACCCCACCCGCTATATTCTTCAGATATTGCGTCATCCGAATTAGCAGTCTGGCTATAAAATAAAATACTGTTAAATAAAAACTTTTCTTTTTTTTAACTTTTTCATTATTGTGAATTTGGAACAAGTATATTATTTTAAAAACTTCTTTCGATTTTGCGCCATTTCACATATTTTTTCGTGAATGGGGTGTTAAAGAAAATAGGATTGCAGCGATCGCCTTGTACAAAGTGGGTATGAAGCCGTCGGTCATATTCCAGACAATTCAAAAGCTTGGTATCAGCCGTATGTTCGTATATCGTACCATCAACAGATACAACAACACTTCGTCTGTCGAAGACCAGAAAATGCCCTAAATTAATATTTACAATTAAAGAGTGTGTTTGTACAGTTGAAAAATGGAGGTCCGATAAATGGACTCTCAGCCTACTCTGTCATCTTATTTTAAATAAATTTCAGTTTTGCGTGCCCTAAGATATTGAGATCCTTGAGTTTTCATTTATGAAATTCCCAATACTGAGCAAAATTGGTCATAGAAGGAAGTGTATTATACAAATTTAATAAATTTAATTATCCGAAGACTTATCATACAATTAAAAACAATACTATCAGAATGAAATATTTATATTTAATGTTTGTCATTATTTTACTAATTATGTAGGCAACTTTATATATAACTAGCTGAGTCCCGCGGTGTTACCCGCGGTTAATGTAGTACCGCGGGTAAGTGAACCTTAAATAAATATTTATATTATTTATATTTAATTTAATCTCATTAAATATATATTTATATTTATTTATTTATTTTTAATAGAGAAAGAGTGAGAGAGGAATAGAAACGCGGATAGGGGGCTGGGTGTACAACTTTTCAACAAGATCCCACAAAACGATCAACTACTACCTGTTCATAGATTTAAGAAAACTGTCAAGGAACGTTTGTGCAACAAGGCATATTATAAAGTTAAGGATTTTTTACTAGATGGCACTACGTGGGAATAAGGCGTTCGCTCCTGGCCTTTTCATTTTCATTTCAATTTTTCATTATTATTTTTTTTTAATTGTATTTTTGACTTGTTTTTTCGAATACTGTAAATATTTTTAATTATTTAAAAAAATATATGCGAAAAACCAAAAAAAAAGCCCGCTGAGTTTGTTTCGCCGGTTCTTCTCAGGACTGTGGCTTTTTTTGGAACCGGTGGTAGAGTTAACATTGTTATTTATATTTTGACATTCAACAAGTGTGTTATGCTGACATCCAAGTTATTTCAACTTGATTTTGAATTTGAATTTGGGAACATAGGCATTACGCAGCTGCACACATTCAACTTTATCGACGAATTTTTGTTATTTCGGCCTGTGGAAATCGTCAAATTATATATTTATCGTTATTTATCCTTGAATTATTTCCTTCAAAATAAAAAAAAATTGAGCCACGCTCGAGAATGTCCTGATGACGTTTTTTTTTTACAACTTTGTAGCCCTCCCCTTTCTTTGCGTCACTCTCAAATTGTCAGATTAGTGGAATATACACTTTTTAGCATGTACTTAATTAACCCTACTTTAATCTGACTCGCGGAAATTTCAGATGATCAATTTTTTTTACTAATCTGATCCTTTATCCTGGACGCGGGACCTTATTTATGAGGTTCATATTTGGTCGAGGTACTTAACCGGGTACAAGGTATCCCCCTGTATATTAATCTGCCGCGCTTTAGTAAATCCCGAAATCCCCGCTTGGGCTCCCCTACTAGAATGTTGAGAAAATTCTCGAGGCTATTAGAACACCCCATACAACTTTTTATTTTTTTATTTTTTTATTGCTTAGATAGATACAACTGGAACATTCGAGAATCTCCTAGTTTTTTCAATATCCTTTTATGCTATCTGACGACAGACGATGTTATTATACTTATACTTTTACGGCTTAATTTCGCGTTTTATATTTATTTTTATTACCTACATTATTTCTGACGTTTGAATACTTTATTAAAACGCGAGATTAGAGCCTAAAAATAGTTTTAATTATAATCGAACCATTATTAAATAAATTCGTGAATTTCCGTATTTCATGTTTACCTACTGTGCTGGTGATTATTGTGTTTATAGTTTAAACGAAATAATTATAATTGGTTTACCTCTTGACTTCGATCAACAATAGTAACATTGTTGATCGAAGCCTCTTGACAAATTATCGCTTCGACGGTTTCAACCATTTGTTGTGCCCATTAGTCACTCTGTTAATGGAACAAAATAATAATATGTACAGCGTAGGAAACGACCCCATTTCCGCATAGTGACCGTACCGTTAACCTTATAGAAAATGTCGAAACTTCGCAAATGTCAAATATTTTGGGTTAGTGACTAGGATAGCAAGATTATTTTTTTAATCTGGAAAATGTCGCTAAACTTCTGCCAATGCGAAGAGTTGTTTTTATTCGTATTGCTTTGGTGGGTGGACGGGCTCACGGCTCAACTGATGTTAAGTGGTTAGTGGAGCCCATGACATCTGCAACGTAAATGCCACGACCTATCTTGAGATAATAGTTCTAAGGTCTCAGTTTTTACAGTACAACGACTACTTCACCCTTCAAACCCAAACGCACTACTGCTTTACAGTACAAAGTACAGTACTTACAAAGAGTAAGTAAGATTAAGAATAAAGATTTCTCCCCCCACAGAGCTCCCACAAGAAGCCAGGTCGGTCACGACCAAAGGCTTCTCGGTCGATGGGTTACCCGAAGTCCGCCTGGATGGCAATGCCAAATGTGATAGATATCCTACTGAGTTTGAACCAACGTGGTTCGCAGAGTCAGGTCTTTCATCACCGGGATGCCCTGTTACAAAACGCGTGTCTAGCAGCTTACAATTCTTCTTCTTAGTTATTTCTATCTTATCATTGCCAGGTAACCCAGAACATTTAGGGTTTACGATCAGATCAGATCCCTATCCCAGTCCCCGACTAAATGGAAAAGAAATTATAAAAGTACTAGTCGAATGCAAAATCACCACCAATCTGAAATACAGAACGCCATAGTTCATTAATAGATGGGCACACAATTGCCCAACAGTTCGACCCTTTCCGCTATTCATACCAGTGAATAATCCGTGCTTACATTAGCGTACCAGTCAGAGGATGAAGCATCTTCGGATGCGATACACCCAGTTCTCGAAAACTTGGGGTACCTTGACGACGGACCATGGGCCTGGAATACTTACCAGTACAACAGATCCTTCGATTCCCTTTAGATGGCCTGCAACATTTAAATCGGTATATATGTAGCAGATCCAATGGCTAGATAAGTGCTTTTTAACGGTAGGCAGCGGCTTGGCTCTGCCCCTGGCATTGTTGAAGTCCATGGGCGACGGTAACCATTCACCATTAAGTGGGTCGTATGCACGTCTGCCTACAAGGGCAATAAAAAAAATTAAGAGGTACTGGATGATATTCAACTCATTGAAGCCTAGCGCTAAGAAAATACACATCAATTATTTTACAACAACAAGGAAAAACCGAGCTACCAACCAAGACTTACGCATACCAGGAAACCTACTGAATAAATACAATAGTTTTGAAATTACATTTTCAACATGATAAAATACATAATAATATTATTATGCGACAATGGTTTGAATTAAATAATACGTAAAATTTTGTAGGTCTCCATTGAATGTTGTGTATGTACTATGTACATAAATACAATAGTTTTGAAATTACATTTTCAACATGATAAAATACATAATAATATTATTATGCGACAATGGTTTGAATTAAATAATACGTAAAATTTTGTAGGTCTCCATTGAATGTTGTGTATGTACTATGTAATCTAGATTGTATTGTTGTCCTTTTCTTATACGCAGACTCTTCGTGATAAGGTGTCACTATGGTATACAAAACTTGCATTCATGTATGTGTGCAAGTACGGTTTTCGCGCACGCGGCCCGCACTTAAATTAATTAGGTATTACCAGGTCATCGAATCCCGTTTCTGCAGGACAGCCATCGAAGCAACGAAGAATGTAAATCTTCACGACTTAGAACTAGAATTGTTAACTAAGCAAAGGAAGACTGCGTCAGCACGCTACTTTGAGAAAGCGGCGCGGCACGATAGCCCTCTTATCGTGGCCGCCTCAAATGGCTTTTCCGATCAGGTGTAGGAGCAAAGCACAACCGCCGTCGCCCTAAGCATGTTATGGCGGATCCTCATGATCCACTGTCAGTGCTTTTAAGCATTTCAAGCACCGGTTACAGTTCTCGTCGAACTCGAACGTCGAATGTTCGAGAATTCGACTTTGCAACCTAACCCACAAAAAAACCCTCTGATTTTCTCGCTGGTTCTTTTCAGCGGGTCGCGATTCCGACCCGGAGGTAGGGAAAACAAAATGTATACGGGACATAATAATATTGTTGGAACTAATGTTGGCGTGTGTCTAACTGTGCAGATTTAATAGGGTTATGTCGTTGGTCTTCTAGTATTAGTAACCATTGCACGCGCAATATAAATTTATTATTTTAATCACGTGGAACACAGCCTCGCTTCAACCTCAAGCCCAGCCCAACCGACATTATGATGTCACCGTCGTATCGTCACCTGCTAGTAACAAAACAAGTATAAACCGACATTGACATTATATTAAGGGGGCGAAACAAGTTTTAGCGTTGTATATTAAATATGATAACATCACCATCCTTTAACTTATTCATAAACACCTAAAAAGAGATATGTAGCGCATTTTTGGTCGTTTCTTTAATCTTTAACTAAAAGTATCAGGAAAGTGCTGCCATCTCTTACCACAATTGAAAAACTCAGAAATAGAGTAAATTATATTTTATCACTAGAGGGTAGTAATTTCCGAGAATACACGTATTTTCTACATTTAGTTTATTTCATAGTAGTAATTGATGATTTTAATAGATGGCGCTGAATTCTGATTTAATTATGTTTTATGCACAAATTGATATTTCGAAACTAACATGCAATAAAAATAAAATAAACATCATTTTTTGAAATATAATATGTAATCAACATCTTCGAAATGTTACATAATTTCATTAGCGAATAACGTATCTATATGGCAGCTGCTATTTAACAGTAACTGAGATTAAGTTAGGCCACGCTGATGAAATAAGTGTTCCAGTTTGTTACAAATTAATAGCTAAAGGTAATATTTACCTCATTTCTTTATTGCAGGATTACGTCGCTTTCCTCTATTAAATTATTGCGGAATCGGTATTGGGAAGCCCTTATTCCGATTTGTGACTCTAAAGCATTTGCAAGTAATTGGATAAAAAAAAAACATGGCAGCACTCTCTCCTCTGTTATTTATAGCAAACAAAAACTTTAAATTTGGGTTTCTTTTAATAGAGTATACCTAACTCTAGTAGTATAAAGTGGACATATTACAAACGTTTACCATTGTCACAACGTTGACAAAGAGCATGGCGTTACATCCAGTTCATTCGTTCGAGACCGGAAGTGGACGGCGGTCCCGAGGTCAAGCTCATTGATCATTTCACTCGCTTCCTGCTTAGAACGAGGTCAATCACCATTGTTGCCGCGAGAAAAGCCGAAAACGAATCAATGACTGAATAGATAATAAATACAATTCACATCAGTTTATCTCAGTTGCGAGGTTTTTTTTTACTTAGCTGGGTGGACGAGCTTACGGTCCACCTGATATTAATGATTACTGGAGCCCATAGAAATCGACAACGCCACTACTCATTTTAATATTCAAGTCTCAGTTTTACAGTACAACAGATGCCTCTTTAAGCCTTCAAATCGGTGGTTCAAATCGTTTTTTTTTTTTTTTCACCAGGACAGGTGGGCGAGCCAAGCCTCAGCCACAAAGGGTGCATGAGAGGCCCCATCAACCATCAATCCATACAATCATACTTTACAGCTTGAATAGATTGGAGACTCTGTTCTCATATCTTAAGGTGGAAGGACATTGACATTGTGATAATTATGACTTCGGTAACCATTTAGTTTTGTATGGGTCGTGAGTTAATCGTTAAATAGTAAAACAAAAGTCCAAATCTTCTACAATATCTTTTGTTCTTCCCTTTTGCATGCGACAGCGAACCCAATGCGTTATGCCGGCCACTGACATGCGCGCAAATATTCGTACATTGTACGAATGTTTGCGCTCATGTGAAGGGCCGTCAAACATACATTCGCAAACCTAGCGGCTGTGCAAATAGGTTCGCATACTCAATTTGCGAACCCGTTTGCGCTTCCTCCTACACTTGTTTACGAATGTCGAACGAAAATACGAATTTCTCCTCCTTTTTAATTCGTCAATAGAACATTGAAGAGAAAAAGAGTTTTGAATTCTTTCCCAGACATCATTAACAGCCATGCTGTTTTTATGGGATTCCTTTTGATGAAGATACGCTACACAGTAGACGTCACGAACTATGAAAATGGCTTCGCAATCGTCGGCGCAACTGGGCTAGCGAATGTGTGGGAGACTACGCGAAGGTTCGAGGTTCGCGCGCTTTGATGTCTGTTAAAAACCGACACAGCTTGAAAAACCACGAATGTAGCGAAAACTTTGCATAATCATTTGCAAATGTCGTCCTACACTTGCGGGTTTGCGTATTCGTGCCCATGTGAGTGACCGGTGTTAGAAGAAAGGCAGAACAGTAAATGAATTGACAAGAGGTTCTAAATATTACATACGCATTTTAAAAAGAATGTCTTTATCGAAGTTGCAAAACTATTGTAATATATACTGAAATGTTTTTGCTTTCGATAAATTAAAAAAGGAAAACTTTAATTCATATTAAATTTCCTCCAAATGAGGCACATGAGGCGATCGAAAAAAACACGGAATATTGGATAAAGAAGGCGAGTGATGTTTCATGAAAATTCTAAAATATTGAAACTTGACGATAAAGAACATCATCGAATCGTAAATCTATCTCTTATGAAATCTCTTTATTCTAAGATTTTAATAGCACAATTTATTAAATCATAGACTATACTTAATTAACTTACCATCAGTATTCAAGTGCATTTATATTATAATAAGTCTGAAATGATTTGACCTTTTTTTAACATAATTTATTTTCCTACAAATAATAGTTTGAAGTGAAGTATAATGAATTACAATTTTACGTCATACACAAATTTAACATAACAAATTCATCATGGTTTCAAAAGACGTCTAATGTTTTTTGTGTGTTTAATTATACTGAATTTATATAATATTCAAATGAATTGTATATCGTACTTCACTCTGGTTCGAACCTTTGAATTTTAAAATAGCAAAAAAAAATTTGTACACGTATCATACATAACGAATGTCACGTAGATTTGTATTATAATAATTAAAAAAAAAAAATTAGAGTGATTACACAAAAAGCTGTAACGAGAATAGAATTAAATTTACCGAGCTCCGTAACGAGGTCTCCTTGGTCAAATTAATCAAGCCAATTATTTACTTAAAGAGGTACGTGAGCACTAGCGTCTGCATCATTTAAGGAACGGTCGGAGCACAAATTCAGTTCTTTCTGTACAAATACCGAGAAATCAAGGACACAAAATTAGATCCGAATCAATAATGCGACAATAAAATGTACATTATTCAGCAATTGCCTTTCTAATTAATTCATAATGATCAGTAATAAGTTCCCGTAAGGCAATTTTGCATACAGTTGCGTTGGAAAGTGTTTGTACAGAATTGATATTGTGTATTAACGGCTTATTTTTCTTTGAAGTTGACTGATATAGAAATCGGCAAATGTGAGTAGTAATTTTTTCTTTATTGTTATAATTGTGGCGTCAGTGGAACAGAAGTAATCCATTACTTACTTTTTGGAACAAAGTTCCTAACGACGATGCGGAAGGGTACCCTAACCAGGAAAAAACGTCCGTAACGTAAGATTTTATGTTTGTTACCTCATACCTTTTGACTAGGTTAATCGATTTTGATTATCCTTTTTTTATTAGAAAGCTTTCCGTGTGGTCTCAATTTAGTCCAGTTCTGATAATGGTATCCATGAGAAAACCATATAAGCCTTAAATTTGCATTAAGTACGTGCGCGACAAATACATAAATAACTCACTATCACGCCAACCGATTTCGATGATTATTGTTTTTAGTGTATATTAATTTGTTTTGGAATATCTTTTTTTTATGAATAAAAAAATCATAATAATAAATATATACCCGAATAATTATTTTCTTTATTTTTAGAATAGAACTTATTATTTTTATAATAAGGAACTTCGTTGCTATCCGGTGTCCCACCACATCACACATCTTATTTTCTTTAAGAGCAATGAAATAGCTACTTCCTTGTTAACTTTCTTTAGAAAACTAGCGACAGGAGACATTATCGCTTGAGAAATAAATTGTGCTCAATTAATCATATTATTTATCAACTAATATGATAATTCGTGTGGTGTTGTAGATTCCGCGAGCCTGCTTTAGACTTAATTTATCGAAGTCATTTAACAAGCCAACACGATTTCTAAGAGGAATAAAAATCATCCGGTTCATCGTCATGAAGCTTGTAATGTGCAACACTTATTTGTAGGCTGTAGTTCAAGGGGGATTTTCATACTTTTGTTAAATCGACGGAGGGTAGTTACGAAAGTCATAACACACTATTTAAGAGTAGATCTATGCATCCAACCATCGACCCATATTCAGTTCACAAGATTAAACTAAGGCAGTGTTCCACTCGCATAGAATATGCGTTTGTGGATTTGCGTTCACTGACCTTGTCGCATCATTACACATTAGTGAAGAAAAATCACTCGAAGAAACTGAGGAACGGCTCATACTCATCAAAATTCTCCTATACTTCTCCCAGTCACTTGGGGTCGGTGCAACATGTTTTCTCCTTCCACACTCCTTTATCATATACCATTTCTTCACTCACTCCCCTTTTACACATATCGTCTTTCACGCAATTCATCCATTTCTTATTAGGTCTACCTCTTCCTCTATATCCTTCTACATTCATAGTTAACACTTACCAAACTCATTTTCATTTCGTCTCATCACATGTCCATACCATCCCAAACGCGCATTTTTCAACTTCTCTGTGACAGGTGCCACTTTCAAACTTCCTCTAACTTAAGAACGACTCATACTAAGAAACTATATTCTTCCGTTAATTTGGTAGCTTTATTAATATGTTAATTATAGATGTGTAGACGGGCTCGCAGAAGTCGAAATCTCAATGGCATTTGAATCATAGGTTTGAGGGCAGGTTAGGGTAAATTGTAAATTCGAAATTATTACAGCGACAGTCATCATAAGAGATAAGAATATCTAGAGAACCTTTTAAAATGAAAAGCATTTTTAATACCGACCACTGCGACTGGAGGGTTTGGCATCTTAATCAGCTAAGATGAGCATACGAGCTTATACAAATCTATGCCGAATGGTTACTGTGACGGATCTTGAGGGAAAATACTTGTTATCGATTAATACGACATTTTCTTCCGTATGACTGTGTATTTAGCACATTTACAATATTAACTTAAGTAAAACTAAAAAGCTACAACCAGTTCGTTTTACATATTTTTGACAAGTGCTTTTTTCTTAAGACCGTATTGCCAGACTCAGATTACAAGTTACGTTCCATGACAGTTACCACTATAAAGCCGGATGTTGATCGCTGCTTAAGCCTTCAGCCTTTAATAACGCCCTCCTCAGGTGAGGTGAGGTGAGGTGAGGGGAGGTGAGGTGAGGTGAGGAGAGGTGAGGTGAGGAGAGGTGTCGCATTACTAAGCCCTTCATCGTTACGATTGAATTAAGGAAATCAAAATTTTTCGAAGCTCAAATAGAAACAAGATCTTCTGTATTTAACTGTCGCACAAATGTACAGTCACGCACGTAATACCGAACTAATTCGTGTTTGCAAATTCAATCAACATAATTGGGTTCGCCAAATTTCCCATAGCCAGGAAAAAAACACACACACACAAAAAACTAGTGGTTAATCAGCAACACGTTTCGTTTTTAATAGGGCAAGTAATTTGTCGCGACATGATGCCGTCGAGATTTTTTTAAGTAGAAACATTTTGATGTGCTTTATGAGTATCGGAAATATTGAACTACTATAGCATTTGCATTTTCGCTTATAAATATGTAATTCGCTTTAGGACTTCGACAATGTTAAGGATACAGAAAAATAGGTTTTTAGCTCCAAGGACTCTAAGAATCAGGAAGACGGACTTGGCTTCTGGAAAAGACTTCAACATTTCCATCGTCTACCTAGTGACCCTGATTTGTTTACCATTACTTTTTAATTTCCCATCAGAGTACCTTATTAACGATTGGAGTAGCTTCTTCTTGTGAAGTATGTTTCTTACAACCATAACACAGAAGAAAATCCTAGTTCGAAAAACGTTCTATATTCAACAAGGTCTATCGTCCTTAAAGTTAACATTTTTACTGGTGGTAGAACCTCTGCCGTGAAGCAGCAATTCGTTTCGGTTTGAAGGGTAGGGTAGCCATTGTAACTATACTGAGACCTTAGAACTTATATCTCAAGGTGGGTGGCGCATTTACGTTGTGGATGTCTATGGGCTCCAGTGACCACTTAACACCGGGTGAGCTGTGAGCTCGTCCACCCAACTAAGAAATAAAAAAAATAAAAAATTTACATAACAGTTGATTTAGTTAGAGAGGACACCTAATAATTTTTTGGAGAGTCGTGCTCTAATGCGCCGTGGAAAGTTCATGGTTGCTGTTAGCGGTTTGAATATGACTCGTTCGCGTTCGGTATTCCGACGACCTTTACGAAGGCATTTCGAAATATCTACAGCGACAGAACGCCGCGCCGATCGTCTCGGATCTGTTTCGTGAAATGACTAACATATTTTCGAATATACAGTGTGATTCTTTATAATCTGCACATATCAAAATGAGGGAATCTATGCTTAATGTTATGGAGGGATTTTAAAAAAAAAATGCAATTTTTATTTTTTATTTTTAATGGAATTTTTAAATTTTTTGTTTACTGCTTGACTCCAGTGTAAACAAAACGGTGTAACTTTTGAACTAAATGATCTATCGTGGTTAAACAAATTCCTTGATTGGAAGTATTTAGGCATCCACATAAAATGAAAAAGTGAGAGAAAACCTCGTTTCAATAGATTCCTTCATTTCAATATGTGCACATTATAAGGAATCACACTGTATATAACTTTTTTAAATATTTTCTGCGTTACCAAAATAGTAAATAATGTCACATTGTCCCTAATCTTAAGCCGTTATTATTGCTCATATATATTTGAACAGACACAGACAAGCTTCTATATGCGGAACAACTAAATTTTATTTTCCAATTTTAGTGTAAATTTTTACGATTTTTAAATATGTGACAAAAATAATATGGAAAAAAATCTAATAAAAATATTAAGAGAAATTAACAAACACTAAGAAGTGCCCTCGGGTGCCAACATAAATCCGCATTAAGTATTTTCAAGTCGCTATATAGTTTAATCTACTTTTATTATTGAGTTTATGATATTCATATTACAATATCCTATAGATAGTTCTAGTACTTTATAGTGCGTCGAAAAATTCGTGCATCTTGCAAAATACCGTCCAAGAATTTGTAAATACGAGTAACTAAATATTAGTTTAGATACAAGATTTTTTTATTACCCCAGAGTAGTCTATAGCGACATGAATGAGCTCCACATTAAAACACGAAGCAGAAGTAATATTTTTATTGTATTGTTAAATTGATATTTGAAAATGCATCTAATAGGTACCCCTGCGGTTTCATATGACAAGATATAAGTATTATTTATCTAATATGTAAATTAATAGCAGGAAACAATAGAGATATCAAGAACATTTTCATATTGAGAATCTTCATGGTCGCACATTTCAGATTGCCTGCATAAGCCTTGATATTGTTCCAAGAATAAGTTTAGGACTATTAAATGTCAAACAGTGAAAGGATTTAGGTAGTCGAACGAGCCAGGAATGCTGTTGTATGAAGTGATTTTTATTTTGCAAGGACTGCCATTATCCGAGACGTAATTAAATTTAATTAAATGTACGTGATTTTATGATAATTAAAAGGATTGTCTTTTTTCTGTGATAGCCTTGAAACCTTGTTTTTGCGTTGAGAGAAAAATATAAATATATTTAATGATCGATGTGGACTCTGTTTGATTCCAAAAATATTTGGTCAGGAATTTCATTCAAGTCATTGTTTTGACAAATCGAACTTCTAAATAGATTTTGAGATGCTATATTGAATTAACTTAATCAAAGTTAGAACGGGTGATCTCTAACATTTATTTCTGCTTTTAAAAGGACTATTTGAATTTAAGAAAAACAACAATTCAATTGTTTGTTAAGAAATATCTCTAATTATCATAGACAGTTTTATTCTGTAAGAACTATTAGGTAATTTCGTAATTTTTATTACACAATACTACTCCTCGTATTATTAGAACCGCACATAATAATCAATCTAAAAACTGTTTTCTTGTTGTTGTTTTTTTGTAATCCAAAAAACAAGATATATTTCTCATAAAACAAATTAAGAACTGACCAATTATATTTTACCCTGCTCTAGATAACGGTATTAAGGAGACAACGATGTGATTGTATGAACTCCAGTATTTAAAAGTACGTCTACCAGTTTAATACTGCATTTATTAATTATTTTATCTGGTTGAGTTTAGACCTACTTCAGACTCATTAAGATACGTTTTTGTTTAATAGTTCACTGTAGCGCATTTAAATTTGACTTTTACTCCAAACACCGTGTATTACTACTGTGCACTACTACACATAGTCGACGTTGCCCTAACCACGTCATTAAGGATCCTCCCGATCCATTAACGGTGCTTTGCAAGCACCAGTCAGGGTTCGACGAGTGAATTACGGGTGGTAGGACCTCTTGTGAGTCCGCACGGTAGGTACCACCGCCCCGCCTATTTCTGCCGTGAAGCAGTAATGCGTTTCGGTTTGAAGGGTGGGGCAGCCGTTGTAACTATACTGAGACCTTAGAACTTATATCTCAAGGTGTGTGGCGCATTTACATTGTAGATGTCTATGGGTTCCAGTAACCACTTAACACCAGGTGGGCTGTGAGCTCGTCCACACAATTAGGCAATAAAAAAAAGAAGGAATTAACCTGTAGACACAGCCCACAAAGTTTCTCGCCGGATCTTCTCAGTGGGTCACGTTTCCGATCCGGTGGTAGATTCTGCGAAGCACTCTTGCTAGGGCCAGTGTTAGCAACTCTCCCGGTATGCGCCCCGTGAGCTCATCCACACGTTAGGGTGAAGCTGGAATAGCCTCTCAAGGCTATCAGCATAGGTAGGAAAAAAAATCTACACATAGTGGAAGGTAAGAGGAGTAAGAAATGTGACTTGCCTAAAGCCGGAAATGCATATTACGTGCAATAATTTCCTTAGGAAAAATATATTAATCATCTTAAGCTGTCTCCAGTAGGAGACGTAATCTCAAGAAGAAAAGCGAGAGCCATATAGGCAGTGTTTGTTCAATTCGTATGGACCATATGGTCTATCACACTTTTTTTTTTAATTTTTTTATTGCTTCGGTAGGTGGACGAGCTCCCTGCCCACCTGGTGTTAAGTTGTTACTGGAGCCCATAGACATCTTCAACGTAAATGCGCCACCCACCTTGAGATATAAGTTCTAAGGTCTCAGTATAGTTACAACGGCTACCCCACCCTTCGAACCGAAACGCATTACTGCTTCACGGCGGAAATAGGCGGAGCGGTGGTACCTACCCGTGCGGACTCCCAAGAGGTCCTACCACCAGTGATTACGCAAATTATAATTTTGCGGGTTTGATTTTTATTACACGATGTTATTCCTTCACCGTGGAAGTCAATTGTGAACATTTGTTGAGTACGTATTTCATTAGAAAAATTGGTACCCGCCTGCGGGATTCGAACACCGGTGCATCGCTACATACAAATGCAGCGGACGTCTTATCCTTTAGGCCACAGCGACTTTAAATCAGAGCTTTCGATTAATTTTTCATTCCTTTGTGTTCTTCTTCTCGCTTCAGTTTCCTCAATACTGAGAGTCGTGACAACCTCTCGAGTAAGTTTATTCTGGATCATTCTACGCCATTTGCTACTATCTGCCACCAAGTGTAGGGCATCGTGAGCTGTGGTGTCGAGAGTAGTGCGGATCTGGTCAGTCCAACTTGTCGGTCTTCTACCTCATGGTCCTCTTCCTTTCCATTAGACTATCCTAATTGAGACTAAGGAAATCAAAACGGTCATTAAGATAAAACTTATTTACTTTTGTATCTTGAATGAACACGTCTGGCACGCCATAAATTACAATTGTCAGTTTAAGCAGTAATTTAAACAGACCAATGACAATGGAACTCAGATATGCATATGAGGCAGGCCAGCGTCCGAGGTTCCGTCTCGATTCAGAATTATTAAATGTAATTAATACCGGTACGCTATCATAACTATTTTGATCCGGCCAGCGATAACTTTTCGCAGCCTGGAGGCCTATTCTATTGTATTACAACTTCTTGAACTTGATGTGTAGTGACCACAATACGGTTTTGTTTGATCTATCGATTAATAAATTAAATAGGACTAACCGGAAAGTGACCATAGTTACATTCGTAGCGAATACTTGAGGGACCAAATTCTAAATTCAATGTGTTTAGTTCAAATTTTTTAACGTTCTCTATAATTTATAAGTTAAATTAAATTTGTATGGAGTTGGAACGTTTGCCTACGTTTGCCGCTAGGGGCGCTGTTCCAACTGCATAATTCGTATGGTTATGCGAATGGATTATGAGTGGTAGATGGAGGGCCAAGTTACTTCTTCAACTATTTCGGTAAAATGAAACCATGTGGGTGGGTGGAGGCATTCACGTGGTCGTTGTCTATGGGCTCCAGTAAATTCTTTACATCAGATAGACCCTCAATTCGGTCACCGCGATAGAAAAAATAGCATTTTGCATTAAGTTACCGGTGTACAAACAACAAAAAAATAAGTTATTTAAAACTGAAAGAGAAAATAACGGTAATAATAATTTGAAAACTTTTCCCTTACGTTTAGAATGTTACACGGTTTTCATTGTCACGGAAGTTTATAAGAAATAAAGTTTTGAAATCTATATCTATACTAATATTATAAAGAGGAAAGATTTGTTTGTTTGTTTGTTTCGAATAGGCTCCGAAACTACTGGACCGATTTGAAAAATTCTTTTTCCATTAGAAGCCGACATTGTCCCTGATGAACATAGGCTACTTTTTTTAATATTTTTTTTTTTTTGGTTTCATGTGTGTTTTAATGTTTCCGAAGCGAAGCGAGGGCGGGTCGCTAGTTATAAATAAAGGAGGAACGCCGAATCAAGGAAGTCAATAGGAACTATCGACGCAATGTCGGAAATTACAAATTGAATTAACTAAGGATAGTAAGACTGGCGTACCGTCGGGGAGGTATATTAGAAAGCCACACAAAGCACAACGTGAACCCGCCTTGAGACATGAGGTCGATGTCTCAATTGTATTCTATGACGACTGTTCTATCCTTCAAATTGGAATGCAAGATCGTGGTACCTGTTCCTGCGAATCCTCAGTATGGTGCGCTTACGTAATTATTGCAAGTATTAAACAATATTGCGCAGACAGCAACTTGGTTTTTTTTCCCTACCTATGCTGATAGCCTTGAGAGGCTATTTCAGCTTCACCCTAACGTGTGTAGGTGAGCTCGCGGGACTCAAGCCGGAGTGTTGCTAACACTGACCCTAGCAAGAGCAGTGCTTCGCAGAATCTACCACCGAATCGGAAACGCGACCCACTGAGAAGATCCGGCTAGAAACTCAGTTGGCTACGACTTGGTGGTGCTCCTGATATTGCCGATATCCGTGACCGATGGACATCACTCATCACGTCTATTCGTCTGTCTACAAATAAATAAAAAAAGTTTTTCTGGTTCTGTTTTTTTTTTATTGCTTAGATGGGCGAACGAGCTCACAGCCCACCTGGTATTAAGTGGTTACTGGAGCCCATAGACATCTACAACGTAAATGCGTCACCCACCTTGAGATATAAGTTCTAAGATCTCAGTAAAGTTACAATGGCTGCCCTACCCTTCAGACCGAAACGCATTACTGCTTCACGGCAGAAATAGGCGGGGCGGTGGTACCTACCCGCGCGGACTCACAAGAGATCCTACCACCAGTATTCGTTTATATCGTAAATATGATTACTAACATATGAGTTAATAAATTTGTTAAAAAAAATTGCGCCTAAATTACGAGTACATTGATTCAATTTAATTTGTCACAGCACTAATGTTTTACGTTACAACTTACAAGACTTTAATTAATTTAATAAAGCATGCGACAGTAAGAAATACTTCGTTTTAATCATTTAATCTAGATCTGAGCGCGATTAATCATTTCGGTTCACGTGGCCCGCAAACGAACTATATAATCGCGAACCACTCACGCTTCACTCTAATATCTATAATTATATGAACAGGCAGATACAAAAGAGTTAATTACGATTTTATCCTTTATTTGTTTATGCAATTTCTATTTTTTGTTTTAATATGTAGCTACTGAACAGAGCACAAATGCTTCAACGAAAAAAAAAAATTTTTTTTTCCCCGCTTATATTAGTGGAAGAGCTCACAGCTTACTGGAGCCCATAGACATCTACAGCGCATACTACAGTATAGTTACAACGGCTGCTCCGCCCTTCAAACCGAAGCGCATTATTGCTTCACGGCCGAAATAGGCAGGATGGTGGTACCTGTCCGTGCGGACTCAGGAGAGGTCCTACTGCCAGCAGGATATATTATTTATTTAGATATATTTGTTGTGGTTTCATAGACTATGAGATATGTGACAAAAAATCTAATGATATTTACAAAATAAATTTTTGTATAAACTAGTTCTGGTCCTCCTGGTGGTATGACTTGCTTGTCTTTTTTTCCTACCTATCGGCCTGTAACCTCCAAGAGTTGTGTTAGCCTCATTATGATTGATGGACGAACTCACGGAGCCCAGTATGAAAGAATAAGGTAACATTTGGTTTAGCAAGTGCTCTGCTTTTACTGGTGGTAGGACCTCTTGTGAGTCCGCACGGGTAGCCCTACTTATTTCTGCCGTGGAGCAGTAATGCCTTACGGTTTGACGGGTTGGGTAGCCTTTGTAAATATACTGAGACCTTAGAACTCATATCTCAAGGTAGGCGGTGCACTTGCGGTGTAGATGTCTATGGGCTCCGGTAACCACTTGACACCAGGTGGGTTGTGAGCTCGTCCACCCAACAAAGCAAAAAATCTTTTACCGGATCAGAATCGCGTCCAGCTGAGAAGAACTGGCGAGAAACTCAGTGGGTTGTGTCTGTGGGGGATCTTCAAAGTTCTTGAAACTGCGAAGATCTTCAAACTGTAAACTGCTAACTCAGAACGGAACAATTGTACTAGGCTCATATTCATATGATGAGTACTTCACAACATCGATTAACATCCATCTCGAATTATCATACTTCAACACAAACCATCAAACACTACTAGTACCACAGCAAGATAGAATTCTCGTCTGATAAATAAATATACGATATGTTAGACTGATCTTTTTTGAGAGCGTATCCTATTCTTATACCGGTCACTCACTTTTTTTTTACCACCTTTATCACGGATTGGAACAACACCAAGGTGATGGAGTTCGTTGAATTCCTGCAAAATCAGCACTAAAAATCAGCATAATAAGGAAGGAAGAAAACGTGGTACCGAAAAGGTTCATGAATTTAATGATTAAAAGACGCCATTTCCTAATGCCACCGCTTTGTTGACTAAGTTGACTTCTCGTTAATTGTTACAACATAGAATTCCTTTGTACGAATAGTCATGCTTTGACTAGTTTACCCCGAGGCACTACCGCTTATTCATAACACAATATAGTTAGTGAGTCGATATGTCAACGAACACAATTGGCTAAGGTTTGAAACAAAACACTAAGAATTTATAAAAAAATATTTTATGGTGAAAAAGCGTGAGGTGCTTTTCAGGATATTATCAAAATAACCCATCTACTCATATCTGTTCATAGCTACTGATACCACGCTTTTTTTACAATAAAATAATTTTTTCTTACACTATTTTTAATTCTAATTAATTAATATTTATTTTCTATTTTTTAGTTGGATTTTCTATAAAAGCGTATTTTGTTAGTTTTTTTAAACTATTATTTGTTAGAGCTATAGCATATAAAGGTCACCATAGCACTATGAGTAGACGAGGAGTGTCTACGGCTTAAAGTGGCTACCCATACCTAGACCAATTGCCGATGGCGGATCATGACGATTTTGATGAGTGTCTTCTTATAGGCAGTAGTAGCCATGATTTCTTAGTCTAAAATTCTTCAGATAACGTTGCACAATTGATTTCTAGGCAGGAAATAGATAACACACTCGTACGTCTAGAACATCTTCCATTAGGTAACGAAAGTTTTACTTTATTTTTCTTTACGAAAAGAGGAATAGGAAGCATTCTGCGTTTATCAGCTGCGTGTCACCATGTCATTACGTCAGGGTACCGGAGAAAATACGTCCAAACTCTGAACTAGATTTTTTTAAAGAAAAATATGTACTGTATTTTATTGCCCTTGTAGGCAGACGAGCACATGGCCCACCTGATGGTGAGTGGTTACCGTCGCCCATGGACTCCAGCAAAGCCAGGGGCAGAGCCAAGCCGCTGCCTACCGCTTAATACTCTCCACAAGCCTCGTTTGAAGAAGGACATGTGATAGCGCTCGGGAAACACCGTGGAGGGGAGCTCATTCCATAGCCGGATGGTACGTGGCAAAAAAGACCTCTGGAAACGCACTGTGGATGACCGCAGTGGCTCCAGGTAGTACGGATGAACTCTACTGCGGTGGCGGGCGGTGCGATGGTGAAAACGAGATGACGTTATCATCTCAAACAATTCCCAGAGCACTTTATTTATTTAATTCAACGGTGTTAAGGCGATTTGTTCGCTATATTACGTCGGCATTTCTGTGCCAACTCGATTCACTCGAACAAAGCAATGTCCAGCGTTCGATAATCCGTTTGTGTGGTGGACAACGAATTCCTGAACAGGTCGACAATGTGATCGTGCAGCCCCGCCTTTACAGAGACCTGCCGGTTGTCGTTAAGGCGTGGTTCAAGCTAAGTCGCATTTGATTTATAGAATCGAAGTTGGTCACTTAAATTTTATTGGTTTTCGAAAGCAAGTACAGCTAACAGAAACTTGATTAGTTTTTTTTATTATCTATACATATAAATAAAATTGGAGTGTCTGTTTGTAATATTGAAATAACCGCTTTTTACTACATGCATATGAATATATATATGTATATACGGTACATACACCAAAATAACATTTTTTACAATTTTTGTCTCTCTGTCTGTCTGTTTGTTCCGGCTAATCTCTGGAATGGCTGGACCGATTTTGACGGGACTTTCACTGACAGGTAGCTGATGCTGACTTAGGCTACTTTTTTTTAGACTAGCTTCGCCCCGCGGCGTCACCCACTGTACGAGTCAATAATAAGATTTCAAGTTTCCGAAGCGAAGCGAGGGCGTGTCGCTAGTTTATAAATAAATTTTAATGATAATGTCGTTTTTGTTAACGCTAATAATTGTTAATTACTAGCATTAATAGAAGAATGCGCAATTCTTTCATAATTGCAAAGGTAATATTTGTTATATGATAAAGAGCACTTAAACTAGAAAAAAACAAGACGAAGAAACAAGACTGCGTTATCAAGTGCTGGATTATGTTCATCAGCTTTCTAAAATTGCAAGTGCCATTTGCACACAAAGATATCGGGCATTAATTGATTTGTCTGCTTTAGTTTATTGTCATAATTTCGACAAAAAAAATCATAATTATACACGAAAATATTTTTTTATTTATATTACAAAAAAAACATGTTACCTAATATGATGCTGTATTTTTAAGCCGTCTTTAAAAAATAACGGTGAATAAATGTACATACATTAAAGCTATCTGTTGAAGCATACTAACTATATTACTAAAGTTTTTTTTTAAGGCAATGAAATACAATTAGCGAACCAAACGTCCACCTTCTTTACTTGAGATTTCGGATTCATGAATTATTACTTTTTTTTTTTTATTTATAGTTTAGCGAATTAATATTGCTTTCGTAAACAGTATATTTTAGGGTATAGAACAATTTGCTTTAAATCGTTTTTTTACAGAATATTCTGTTATCATACTACATGTTGCGACTGTGGAGTGGTTTGTCGCAGAGAGCTGTTCTACTCTTAGTTGAACACTCGATTTATCATAACAACCTTATCCGAGCCCGATCATCTCATTTTTTTTTTTTTTTTTNATACTCACTTTTTTTTTTTTTTTGGTCAGGAGGAAATCGCCGGACTTCCGCCCTTTTCTGGGGATACTGGGCGGGGTATGTCAGAGTCGAACTGACTAAAACCTCCTGTCGCTCAACAACCAACGTCCAAACCTCGCATGAGACAGAACTCATGACAAGGCAAAGGGGGGAAAGTGAAGCGTTTAGTGCGGAGCACATCTCTCCCATTACCCTCCCCCTCGGGACGCCGGACTGGCGGTCGTCGGCGCCACGACCACCAGCCCTCTCGGTCGGCAGACTGTCCGAAGCCCGCCTAGATGGCGCCGGTTAGAGTGGGTTACCCTACGGGGTAGGGTAACCCACTAGGTTGGCCTAGCGGGGTATCGCTGGGCCAGAACCAGCGTGGGTCGAGGATAGCCGGCCTTCCATCACCCGGATGCTCTTGCGTAAAACGCGTGCAGAGCAGCTTGCACGTCGTCTTCTTAGGCCCCCCTCGCCGGTCCCCAGACCGACATGTGAGGGGGACCCGAAACACTTAGAGGGCCAGGGCTTGGGCGAGATCCGCCTCCCTGGCCCCCGCTCGACGGCGGCGNGTGGGTCGAGGATAGCCGGCCTTCCATCACCCGGATGCTCTTGCGTAAAACGCGTGCAGAGCAGCTTGCACGTCGTCTTCTTAGGCCCCCCTCGCCGGTCCCCAGACCGACATGTGAGGGGGACCCGAAACACTTAGAGGGCCAGGGCTTGGGCGAGATCCGCCTCCCTGGCCCCCGCTCGACGGCGGCGGGATTGTGCATCTCTCACGCGCCCCGCCGCCTCCTTCTGCGAGATGGTGCACTCGCAGAAGTCGAGCATCGCCTTCCACGACTCGTCGTCGCCGAGCATCGATGCCACAACACTCGGCAACGACAAGTCGGTTCCTATTTTTGCGACGAGGACACGGCGCCGATCATCTCATAGCCGAGAAAGAGCTCGGAAAGGGAAAGCATAGCACTGGTCTGCATAAATTCCGTGACCTCCACTTTTCTTGATACCATGTACGATCTATATTTCAAGATACTTTGGTCAGAGCGTTACCTTATCTGTAATGCAAGCTACAAGCCTCACGTACACTGGTCAAGTTTTATTGAGTACTTATTTATAAACCAATAATTATTAACATAATCAGAGCCGGATACGCAACTTCGTGATCAATGGATTACAACTGTCGACAAAAGTCGACGTGAAATGTTAACGAAAACATTGTTCTGAATTATGACTGGTGCTTTGTTCACGACTTTGGCGACTTATGAGGCACGTGGAGGTTTTTTTTTGACGTTGTCTGGCAAACGAGATAATGTGGCGGTCGTTGAAATTAGTATTAAGCTGGAGACTGGACCAGCCGACAGGAACTTCTATTATAATTGAATAGGTATGCAATTTCGAAAAGGGCACATATCGCATATTTTGTCAAATACGTTTTTTCATATACATGTAGTTTTGAGGCTTACCTACAGCCATTTTATAATAATTCCAGTAATTTTCAATTGCTAATTAACACTAAAATATATCTCAAAAGTTAATATTTTAAATTTTACACTGCTTTAGAAAATAATCAGATTTTTTTTTCATTTCCTGAACATTTTACATTTTCAGAGATGTGCCCTTTTCGAAATTGCATATTCAATAAAAAATTTTTTGGCCTGTTGATTAATAGATAAATAGTTGCTAAGTATTGACGCGGACGTCTACTTATGAAATAAAAGTGACCAGAGACGCGTAATTCCAATATTGTCACGCCGTCACGGAAAAAACCTGCGTCGCTTTGACTTTCTTTTTTTTCTTTTTTTTTTTTTTCCACAGGAGAAAATCGCCGGATCCCTTGAACCTCACTATAAACTCCTTGCGTCGTTTTTACTTGACTAAATTTTAGACGTAAGATTAAATAATTCGAATGGTGAAAGGCTATTTAGTTTAAGCGACATTTCAATGAATACGCGACATTTATCTTTTGTAATTAAAGGTCCGTTTTATTTGATTTTAGCATCAACAATTCGATGTTTTTAATTAAACTTCAATTAAGTTTGCCTCATTAACGTAGCTGAAGAAGTTTTTTTATTTTTTTTTATTGCTTAGATGGGTGGACGAGCTAACAGCCCACAAGATGGTGAGTGGTCACGTGGACATCAATAATGCATGAGGCACAGCGAAGCCGCTGTCTCGCACCGCTTTCTGAAGGTAAGGGGCTTCAATTCATAATGTGGCATTTATGATCTTTAGTTATTATTTATTATCAGATTGAACGTGGGCTAGTCCAGCCATTTCAGTGATTTACTGATGGCAGGACCTCTTGTGAGTCCGCGCGGGTAGGTACCACCACCCTGCCTATTTCTGCCGTGAAGCAGTAATGCGTTTCGGTTTGTAGGGTGGGGCAGCCGCTGTAACTATACTCGAGACCTTAGAACTTATATCTCAAGGTGGGTGGTGCATTTATGTTGTAGATGTCAGATATAACCACTTAACACCACGTAGATGTAATCACTTAACACCAGGTGGGCTGTGAGCTCGCCCAAAAATGCAATAAAATAAATTTTGGGAGCAATACACAACATCAATACAATAAATAAATAAAAATTGAGCAGTCAAATCACCTTAAGATTGCCTTAACTTGCTGTCGAAGAATACTTAAGTCGAATACTAGTTTGAAAATAAATTCAACACAATACAGTCCTTTGGATATTTCAGTAGTGAATCATAACAAACTTAACCTTGCTGAGTTTTAATTTTCTTTAGAAAGGCGTGGGTATAGTGAGTCGACTTGTTGTCAGTCATAGATTGAGTCATTGTAGAAAACAAAACACTGACTGAACTATAACATAATATAATTATTTAAAACATAAAACATTTTTTTTTTGCTGACAAATTCTGATGAAAGAATTATTTTTTTAAACTTAATTGAATTATGATGCTGTCTAACATATCAATTGATTATGATGGAGCGCTCTAAGGAATTGATTGAGATGATACCCTCATCTCGTTTTTACCATCGCACCGCCCGCCATCGGAATAGGGTTTATTCATACTACATGGAGCCACTGCGTTCATTCACAGTGCGCTTCCAGAGATCTTTTTGCCACGTACCATCCGGCATACCAACCTCTGATTTATGTAGGTACTTTTTATTTATCAGCTCACATTCTTTCTTCATTTCACTCCATAATATCATTTTTCATAAAAATATGAATATAAATTAAAATAAGACATGACTTAAAGGTCTTAGTTACCGGGTCATAAACACCCTTAAAAAAAAATTCTTTCTTCCAACCGAACATGATAAGTTCTCTTTACAAACATTATATTACATTATATTACGAGTACATTTGGGATAAAAATAGAACAGTAAAAATACTCTACTAATGTTAATATGTACTAGGATAAAAAAAACTAAAAAGCTTACAACCGGCTCTTGGAGAACAAAAGAGTTCAACAATCACTAGTTTTCCATTATCTCGCTATGTTGACAATTAGACACATTGACACAAATTTTACAATTATATCATCAGTACGGGCTTTTCCAATTCCCTTAATGACATACACGGATTTTTTATGAGACGTCCGATTTCTGAAGCCGGATACTCAGTTTTTTTTTTGTTTTTTTTTTTTTGTTACAATTAAATAGATTTATAAACAGTCACTCAGCGTTTGATTTATCTTCAGAGGCATGACGTAATTTGAAATATTGAAGTTTAATTGAATCACTTGAGGCCAGAGGAGTTTACATAACTTTAGCAAAAAAAAAAAAGAAAAAAAACTAAATTTGACTACGTAATAAGACTACCGCGCTATTAATGTAGTATAAAGTATGGTACTGCAGCTACTGAGGTAATTCCCTTTAAAGATATGAAAATAAAATATTGTTAAGACTGACACTGATATTGTCGTAATATATTGACTTTATAAAGCGTCCAATGTTCTTACGTTAACTATGATTGATTAATAGATTGAATTTGTTAGAACATGTCGTAAATTCTTGCGTGAAACAGATATTGAATGGATTCCGATTGTCGGTCTCATTACAATTCAGCTGTGAACTAATTGAATATTGTCCTTAATAGTTGCAGAATGAATCACGCTTCACTTAGGCCTACACTAAATTAATCGATACACACGGGTAGGTACTGCCAATCCGCCTATTTCTTCTGAGAAGCAGTTTGAAGGCAGGTCTTGTACTGTAGAACTGAGACTTAGAACCCATTTCCTATGGGAGGCGGCGGCATTTACGTTGGTGACGTCTATGGGTTCCGGTACCACTTAACATCAGGTGGGCCGTAAGCGTCTAAATAGTAGGAGGGAATTTGAATAATTAAATTAAAAATGTGAATAAATGAAAATGGAATTGGTATTGCAGATAAATTTCTGGAATATTACCTAGTAAAAAAAAAATTACACTATTTTATTATTTATTGAAAATATACTACTATCGTTGAATGAATTAAATATTAGATATTAACCTTCATAAATGTCGTTAAGTTTACCGAAAATTAAAGTCATTTTTGATAAATATTTTTTATTTATGTCAATCAAAATATGCCCTGTAATGCTAACGATGTATATTTATCGATGTCGACGCAGTGATAATATTCCAAGGCCCTTTGTGAAGAAGTGTACGTGAGGCAACAAACTCCTCAAACGCCTCTCGGGGTATTTTTGCCTACCAAGACATTCTCTATACTTCCGAAAAAGTAGAAGTCTGTCGACGCAATGTCTGGTGATCACAGTTGATAAAGCAATACTTCAAACCCTAACTCTTGGAACTTAAAGACCGTCTATTGTGCCATATGAAGACCTACGTTGTCGTGTAGGAATAGAGTAGATGAATGATTAACCATGGATGGCCGGACATTCGCCTGCTTTTACATCATTGTGTCCAATCCCTCACAATACACACTATCACAGTAATGCTGGTGCCATTTGGTAAGAGCCTATAATGACTATACCGGTACTAGACCGCCGAACAGTGACCATGGTTTTTTTATGGGTAAGTTTTCGTTTGGGGCATTGTCTAAGTACTGAACCAGGATCAAACCAACACGTTGACCGCTTATGATTATGAAAAGAATCTTGTTTTCCCTGCAAGTGACGATGCGGCTCCAAATTCCTTTGTTTCTGTATCTGTTTAGCAACGCAAGGCATAACTTAACGCATTCGTCACGATGGCGATCATTCAGTTCGTGCGACACCACAATTTTTACACAACTATTTCAAGAAAATTGAAATATTTGTGTAAAAATTGAACTTTAATCACGCACTTGAAGTATTTTGTGTTCTAAAAATGAATATTTTCACTCATCAAAGTGTCCATGGGAAAAAAGGAATAAAACGCCCGATGTACTCGTAAGGAGTGATGCAATTTGCTTAACTTCTCTCCGGATTTAAATCACGTCGCAGTATCAATGTTTCCAAGTCTCGTGATGACACGTTGGCGGTTTTAAATTGTAATGTGTATGGCTTCAGGCATGGGTTCAATTGAATCTAATGAGCTCTTCCTACTTCAATATTTTCTGAGACTAAAGTATATACGGAAGGCGCAGATGATGGGTGGACAATGGTAACTTGCTACATACTCACTTGCAGGCCTATTGGCCATATTAAATTAGAATGGATGAGATAAGGAATGCGTATATTAGAGGATGTGTGAAAGTCGCTTCGGTAATTAGCAAATTACAGAGCGGAGGTTAGCGTGGTAGAGTATGTAATGCGTAGAGAAAAGATGCATGTGACTAAGAGATGCATGGAAATGGTAATGCGAGGTAGAAGGGGAAGAGGTCGACCGAAGAAGACATGGATGGAGTGTGTGAATAACGATATGAGAGAGAGGAGTAAGTGTTGAGATGACAGCTGATAGAAGAGAATGGAAGAGAAAAATTAGCTGTGCCGACTCCGGCTAGTGGGATAAGGTGGAGAAAAAGAAGAAGAAATTAGAACAAAAGAATTTGAATTGCGCATCAACAGAAAAAGTTATATTAAAATTCGATCGATCCATATAAAATGACACCACTTAAAGGTCAAGTGTACAGAATGCGTCGACGACGAGACCAAACAATGACTTTTATTTCGCTACGGATTTCCCAAGTCTGGTACAGAGCTGTGTGTAGTGCTTCGCGGATGTTAATACTGCGTAGACTCGATGTTTGTAGGGTTGAAACGTTAACTAAAATTTATTATTAAAATATATATATTTTTTAACTTTGATTAAAAATCTGTTTATATGTGAAAATACTGAGCTTAGTGTTTCATAGCTTGGTAAATAATTGTGAAATAAAAATTATTATATAATTTATAAAAAACAACATTTTAAAAAAACGATTTTCTGTTTAAGTAAAAATTAACTGTGAAAACGACTGGAAATAATGTAACTTAAGATGACAATACACATGCTTAGATGAACTGGATCTATCAAAATAAAAAGACCGAATTCAATAAACACATTTGATTTATTAGTTAGAAAAAAAAAAAAATTTCTGAGTTGCTAACCCTACATCCGCACATCGCATTTCAAAGTAGGATACATTCAAAAGCTTTATATTGGCGTGTCCGAACTCATTACACGGTCTCATTTATTTTTTCGAACGCCGTCTGTTCAGTTGACTGACTTTAAATATTACGCATACATATTTACGTGGTTACAAAATAATTGCGTTTTTCTCGTTTCCCAGAATACGTATGCTACTGAAGGCTTAATGACTGTACATCTTACTTACTGATGAAGTGCGAATCAATTGTATGCATGACCTATGACATCATTTGACAGATTTGACAGTCATTTATTAGGACGGCTTGTAATTTTGGAAATAGGAATGAACCAATAAGTTTCGCTTTATCTTCATTTGTTGTGGGAAGGGTCGCGCAATTCCAGAGACCTCGCCGCTTTTTTATTGCTTTATTTATTTATTGCTTAGATGGGTGGACGAGCTCACAGCCCACCTGGTGTTAAGTGGTTACTGGAGCCCAAAGACCTCCATAACGTAAATGCGCCACCCACCTTGAGATATAAGTTCTAAACTTTCAAGTATAGTTAGAACGACTGCCACCCTGCCACCCTTCATACCGAAACGCATTACGCGGCAGAAATAGGCAGGGTGGTGGTCCCTACCCGTGCGGAAAAAAAAACCAGCTTATAGCCCAGCTAGTGTAAATTCAGAGCTTATAGACATCACAACGTGAATGCCGCCACCTACCTTGACACCTGAGTACTACGTCTCGGTTGTAGAGTAGTTAATTGCGCAAACCATATTTTGTGCGTTGATTTTTATTACACGATGTTACACACTTTATTACACACTTCGCCGTGAAAGTTATTTTTGTACATAAGTTAAATACGTATTTAATAATAATAAGAAATGCCTGCCTGCGGGAATAGATCACTGGCGAAGTCAAAACAAGACAACAGGGGTCGTCGTACCCCGTTACGGGGGCACGGAACGGGCCTCGGGCAAACCCGGGCAGACGCTCCCTGCCACTTAGGGCAGGGGTGAAGTGTGTGCATAGTGAGATGGGGGGAGGGGGGGGGAGCTGTTCGTAGCGTGCTCAGCACACCTACATTGACATACATAATACGATGGTTCGAATCCTGCCAGGAGTGACGCCCGGCAGCAAGCTCCCACTGGCGCCGTGCTGTCGTCTGCTTGTTTTTACTGGCAAAGTCGCATCGCTCGATACGAGTATATCGGTCTGCTTATTCTTTAGGTCACGACGACCTTTAAACCCGAACACCGTTTGACTAGGACAACGAACTCAAGAGCTCAGCCAGGACACGTTGTGATCATAATCACGCGACATTAGATCCTATTAGGAATAACTATGAACACATTTGGTATTTCCAAAATTATAATAAGAAAATAATACCTCTACGGTGAGTTTATTTTATTTTATACAGTTATAAAAAAATACATGGTTCATTTATTGTTTCAAAACAGAGGCTTCGGGCGTAAAAAGCATCCAATACTTTCGACGTTTACCTACTAATAGAAGCCATAGATTTGCATATTTTACATGTTTGTCACGAGTTATTAGCCTGATTCGTTAAAAATTTATGATACTTTCCAATGTTTTAATATTTCAGTCAAAACACTATTTTTGGCTGGGCTTATTTGAAATATATTATGCTATTTAAATATTAAAATAGGGGAGTCAACCGTAAAGTCCTATAAATGAGAAGTGAAGTCTTAACTTTATGTTACGAAGTTATTATTTTTAAAATTTATTATTTATATAAACATTGATATTTCTGAGAATAGGCAAGGAACCTATTGCTAATTGGATATCGGAGTCTTTAGATAACTTAAATAACGATACCCACTAAAAATATGAGATCGAAATATAAAATGGATTAATGTCCATTTAATATATATAGTTAATTATAATTTTCCAACTGGAATGCAGCCATGCAGTGCTTTGCGGCAGAAATAGGCAGGATAACAGTGACTATCCGTTCCGGCCCTATTGGCTAGCTACTGGCAGCGGCTTGGCTCTGCCTCTGGCATTGCGGACGTCCATGGGCAACTACAACCACTCACCATCAGGTGGGGCGTGTGCTCGTCTGCCTACAAGGGCAATAAAAAAAAGGACCAAATAGCGAAGAAACTGAAAATGCCTGTCAGCAACGCACTCCACCAAGCTACAGAACGGGATCGATGGAGACAGCTGGTTGCGGAATCGGACGGAGTCACGATCCTCAGCAATGAGGGACCGATTGAAGAGAGAGAGAGAGAGAGAAAAAAAAGTTAAAAAGCTTATATCAGTTTAATTAAGAATCTCAAAATTCCCACAAGTCAATCTAAAATTCAAACTCAACTTAAATTAGTATTCAAAATAAATAAATCAAATTTAATTTGCATAATATATTACATATATAATTTATTTTGTTATAATTAAGTTGTTTTAATTTACAACACGTAGACAACCGCAACGTTACACCCAAAAAGCGACAAGTTTATCTATTATTACTATACGTCTGGCCGCGATTTCAATGGCCAATTTAAAATCACTTTTAGAACGGACTTAAGTATAATAATAATTACAACATTAAATGTTAAATTTGTTCATCTTTTTCCAGACAAGCATACGCTCTAACTGATGGTGTATGGTCATCATGCCGGGATAAAGGCTAGCCTAATCTGAAGAACGCTTACTATCCCCCACTCCTCACCACACCCCCGTCTCCCTGAAGTAGGACGTAGTAGGAAATTCATTCGAGCAGGGAGTTCGCTGTCTTATGAACATTTTGTTCCATAGTAGGGATTGATAGTGTAGCAGTAATAAGGACGGTATCAAAAAACTGGTATTGGACATTCACGCAAACATATAACCAAACAAAAACTGCGTTGTCACTTTTAAAGTACGTTTGGGTAAATAAAAATTTGTTGACCGACATATGTAACGGAATGACTCATTTTTCTCAATGACGACACCGCATCGTTTCGTATGTCGTGTCATCGCTGAGTTTCTCGCCGGATCTTCTCGGCGGGTCGCGATTCCGATCCGGTGGTAGATTCATTTGCGAAGCAGCTGCTCTTGAGTTGTTAGGTCTCCTTTAGAGGATCTCGGGTAGCTGTTAGCAAATCCCACCCCTCTTGGCGCCTTGTGAGCCTTTGCTCGCCCACCTGTCCTAATGAAACTCGGCCTCCGGTAATCCCTCATTCATAAAAAAATCATATCATTTGATATTACCATTACATGAAGTAAAATATACGGCGAATTTTGAAAAAAAAAATGGAAACGAAAAGGGCTCTTGGTTGGCGACACTTAAATACTGAAATGGGCTTCAGGTTTCATCTTACGATACGTGGATATTTTTTAAATGCATCTGAACTTTTCCTACTCATTAAGTTTTTTAATGGGCAATCATTAAACACACATCAATTCACATCAAGTTATTCTAGATTTCATGATATTTTTAGTTAATGTATCCTGCATTTACTGCCAAAACAAAACAAGTCTGACGGAATCTGGTCAAAAAAATAATAGTTAAAAAGAATCGTGACGCCTAAATACATATACAAGTTCTTAATGATATAATTTGGTAACCACATGTAATATATTCATTTTTAAAGGAAACTGTTACACAAAATAATTCCCTGAACATGTTACCGTAAATTGAGATCTAGTGCTAATCTCTAATCACGTAATAAGGACTAGGACGTAGCAACAGAGAAAAGGAATAAAGGGATTCGTTTTGGTATCATGGTACCATTTCGGAAAATACGGATTCGGGAAATAATAATTTTGTTTAATGTTGTTCTTCACGTATTGATGTTCTTTATGTCTCGAGGTCGAGAACAACCCTTATCGATGGGAAGTCGTGATCAATAAACATACACTGAAATTTCCATCAACCTATAAATATTCTAAAGAATTCTACTATGACCCAGAGCGCCTGTAGCCTTCGGGTAGGCACTGGGAAACATAGTGTATAAACTGACCCTATCAGTAACTTTTTAAACTTATTGTATAGTTATAATAGTTAGGCTCAGAACAGGGAGTATTAACTTATAACGTGTGGAGAAGAAGCTATACATTAATAATATTTTTGTTTGAATATAAGAAAATTCTTATATCCAAATGTCTTGTTGAATATTCTCTATAAAAATTGATTTTAAAACTCAAAAAGCCTAAAAAGCGATAAATATATTTAAGTTGTTTGGAAATTTCAAAGCCATCGCTCAGACGACTTTTATCGTTTCTTAAGTACAGCAAGTTACCAAATAAGTCGTTTAAATTAAGTTTCACCAAATACGTACAGCACAGGGTTGCCATACTTACAAGTGTATTGTCAAGGTAGTTTTTGTATCTTAAGTAATTTAGATACATTTAAATTGAAAATATATGTCTGTTTTGATTCTGCATAAAAGCAAGTATTTTTAATAAATATTTAAAGAATAACTAATAAAAACGTGGTATACAATGAAAGATCACAAAGTATATTAAATTATTTAAATATTAAATCTGACAAATCGATTATCTATGTAGACTTATTTAACAGTGACAAACACCCACTGAGTTTCTCGCCGGATCTTCTCAGTGGGTCGCGATTTCGATCCGGTGGTAGATTTTGCGAAGCACTTCTGTTACTAGGGCTAGTGTCAGCAAATGGGCCCGTGAGCTCACCTACCCGTCCGGGCGTAGCTGGAATAGCTTCTTAGGCTGCCAGCGAATAGGGTAAAATAGAGTAATGCAACAGTTGTTATGTGGTTTTTTTGTGTTTTTGCGTACAAGTTGTTGTGTTGTTTTGTATGAGCGTAAGCCTCGATTGTGGAACCAAATATTTATAGAATACCTTATAATCCCTTCTATCGTACTAGTCTACTGTTTTTAAGCGTTCGCATTTCATTGAACTTTTGTTTTTTCAATTAATACATCATTTTTTTGTCTACGTTTTTATTTTTGATTACTTATATGTGTGGACGAGCTCACGGCTAACCTGGTGCTAAGTGTTTATCGGGGCCCATAGAAATCTACAACGTAAATTCCTCCACCCACCTTAAAACAAGAGTTCTAAGGTCTCAGTTTTAACAGTACAATGGCTTCCGCGCTCAAACCAAAACGCATTACTGGTTCACGGTAGAAATAGGTGGTGGTACCTACCCATGCGGACTCACAAGATAATGCTATTAAAAATTAGCGTTGAAGTTAAACTTTTACCAACGCTTACCTCCGATATCTCTTTACATAGTATTATGACATGCAAAACATAAAAACGACAACCTTGAGTGTGACCAACTTTTAATTTGCCTTCATCGACATTTACATATTTTCACAATTATAAAAAATCTTAATTACGATTTTAACACATTTCGATCTCATAACGACAAAAAATTTACGATCAATTGATTAATTCGCTATTTTATCGACATAGAACGAAATCGGTCCCATCTGTTTTTATTAGACTTGCAAAGCCCAAAGATTAACTATTGACTAAGCATTTTATGTATCTCAATTGCATTGGAACGTGACTAGCTCGCCAGGAGCGAGCCAGAACAGTGGTGCAGATTTTTAGAGGCTGGTATAGCGTCAGTTTCTACTGCTCTCTGAGACTCACCTGGAGAAATGATGTTGAAGTCTCTATAGCAGGGTAAGGTCGTCTATGTAGTACGTACTCTCGAACCAAGAAACTATTATGTCTAGAAATTGTATAAGCTTATTATGGTTACGCCTGTAAGAGCAACACCATCTGTCGTCGAATGGCGGAATCGAATAACAAAGGAACTAGTAAAATCGAGAACGCTCGAGAAGTACAATGCCATCTATTGTCAGATAGCGGAAACACATATCGAAGCTACTCGACCTGTTAAGAATGTTCTCGATAATTTTAGAGATGTCGTATCGACTATAAAAGCGTTGCAGAGATGACACGAAGTTAGTAAGTAATCAGGCATTGTCTAGGCACTAAAAAGCCGTCGTCGAAAACAGAATTGGCTTATCCTCGCTGATGATTATACGAAATTCGTTACTTTTGTTCGGTCTCGTTGTGTAAGGTTTAAAAACTGAAGTGTAAATAAATTATTTCATTCACTTCACGGGCTACTTGTACTATATGATTTGATTTTTTGCGAATATAACCGTCGTTCTTGCCAGTTGTCAGTTGCCAAGTCCGAACTTCGGTTAATACAATATAAGCTTTGTCTCAAATTTGCAACCAAAATCAGAAGCTCCGGATTTTTTTCATTGAAAATCTAAAAAAGATTCTTTAAGATATACATATAAGCAAAACTTTAAAAGAGTGTGTTCATAATTTATAAGGCGAATAGCGCGGGCTAACCATTTAGGGTTGAATAATGTTGAATAATTGGATAAAATAAAATGTTTTACTGAAATTAATTAAATAGATTCAGTTTTGAATAAAATGCCTGTACTGATCCTGACGTCGTTCACCTGTCATTTCATATTGGCTAGCATAAATTTCCACATACCTACGAAACGAGAACATCTATAGCCAAACCTCGAATGGCTATCCACAAAGATAATTGAGGCCGTCAGCGCAAAAGTGACCTAACCGACAATTTTTCATATTCGTGCTTATATATTGCAATTTATTTAAAATGTAAGTAATAAATGTTGATGCAAAAGCGGCCTATCCCTAGTATCACCCATAGATAACAGATGGCTTTGTAAACATTATTTTTGCACGTATTATTTTTGTCCACGAAGCAGTGCAAAAGTAAATTCATACCTTATTATCTCTACATTAGGGTAGACTTAGGCCACCTTTGCGCTGACAGCCTCAATTAGAGTCTAACCCACTCAGTTTTTCGACGGATCTTCTCAGTGGGTCGTGATTCTGGTCCGGTGGTAGATTCTGTGAAGCACTGCTCTTGCTAGGACTAGGACCTACCCGTCTACCATAGGCGTTCGCGTAGCTGGAATTGACTCTTTAGTTTACCAACGAGTAAGAATGAAAAAAAAACTAGAGTCAAGACTGACGATCATGAGATGTTCTATCTCCTAAAGTATTAAAACTGATAGAAACCAACAAGAAAAAAAAATTGTAGCCCCAAATTAGGGTTCAATCAAATTAAAAAAAAATCCGAAAGAATCCAACAACCAGACCTTGTCCAACATTTTGTAATCAAAGTAGACTGACGGAATTGTGTTGTAAAGTTTTAATTTACTTACTGTCTAGAGTCATTACTGTCATTAAGTAACACCAATGAGGCGAAAGGAGGCAAGCTCCGACCTATCTGTTATGTACTTTTTAATTTACTTTTATATTAGTATTAACTAGAGTCTATAGTAATTATCACGATGTAAATGTACCCATCTTGGGTCATCAGATCGAAGCTTCAATTCTATTTTCAAATCTATTACTTGATAGTTGATCTATACTCATATGGGAACGACAACAACTTACACAAATCTCAAATCGTGGCTATTAAAAATTTTACGTAAGGAAAAATATCCATCCGTGAAATTAAATTTTGATAAAACGGCAACCCTACAAAAAAGCTTACGTAAATAATGTAAAACAATATGATTGTAATAGAGTGCAAATAAAATCATAGTTATTTAGACATAATAGAGATAGAGCATGTTTAGTTGTAGGTACACCAAAGTAATTCATAAAAAGAACATATCCAAAATTGTATCAGTACCTATAGTTTAATACGATTAGTACTAGACAACCGTTGTATGAACTAGAATAAAGACAACAAATATAATTATGTAAATTGCAGTGTACTCTTATATTGTAGATTTTAAAATTGCATTAATATAATTATTATTTATTGATGGAATAACATCAAGACAATTGTAATATTCGAAATGAATATTGCAGTAGAAAATTGAATATTTTCTAGTATAATAAAGGTAATGTGCAATGTTTTAGCCCGAAAAATGATTATTAAATGTAGTCCTTAACTACATCTTCGAAATTTTGGTAATGATTGATTTGATTAAAATTACTAAAAAGATAATTTACTCTGAGAAACTTTTATCATAGCATCGACAAACATCGCCCGGCCGAAGAGACCTTAGACGGGGATTACCGTCAGTTCCTTCTATTTGCCGTTTACATACCGAGAAATGAATCAGGATTCAGACCAAATGATAATGATCGAATTCTGAAAAGTTAAACACAAAACCGTATTTCTTTTTACCAACACACAATACCCAATGAAAATCCAACCGGAACACATACATCATCGGAAGTTTACATTGATTTATTCTAGAGTGTCCATAGTGACAGCTGAGGTCTGTCGAGTAAAGGGAATGGCCACTTCAAGTTTCAACTTCATTCAGTCAGTAGTGGTCGCGCGCGAGTACGGCGGCGTGTGCGCATGTCATGTCTTGCCGCCATAACAAACAAAATTAACCCGCCATTATTAAAAAAAGTTTTCATGTGTTATTGAAATTGAAACGTGACAGTTATATTTTATCTGTGGACTCTTGTTTCGTGTAATCGTAGAACAAGGTAAATTACAAATTATTTTGAATTTGTGAAAATAAAAACCATTTTTTTAATTCTTCTTCGAATATAATATGTTTTTATTGCTAATCAAAACACAGCCTGCGTGAGTTTATAACATTAAATTTGTGAAACAATTGTAATTTAATTACTTTATTGACAATAGTTTCGCCTGAGTTTCTCGTAATTATTGTCTGAATTCCGTTAAATTGAGTTTGTCTTTTATAAATTTATTTGTTTATTATCGGTGTACCTAATGAACACATTTGGATTTCCGTAATATAATTAAGATTCTGCGCTTGTCTTGTTTATTATTCTTCTTTTATTTGTGGCAGGCCTATTGGGATTGGGACAACCTTGAGGTTTATTTACGCGAATTTGTCGCCGTAATACGGATTAAATAATACAAATGTTCATAAGTATGTGCATATAATCTCATTTAAATATTCAAATGAGTTCGTAATCTAAAAGTTATTTTGCCGTGTTAAGTTTGTATAGTGTGTTGTCAGTATAATCTGTATTTAATGTTTGTTAAGTTTTAGAAAGTGCGAGTAGATATTATATTATGTTTACGATAGATAGAGAGAGAGAGAGAGAGAGAGAGAGAATACACTTTATTGCACACCAACACAATTTACATTATAAAAAAAAAACTGTCAAAAAGCACATATGTATGTAGCAGATAGAATTTGATGTCACTGAATGTGGACTTGGTAATGTGTGAACATAAACGTCGCTTCCATTAATTAATTCACACTTCCTGATAATTAAGTTTTTTTAAAGTTAATAGATTGATTATACTGATCATACAAAATATAACTAGGGAGAATGTGAAGTAGATTTAATATAGGGCGGGCTTATTATTATTGTGTTAACGGGAAAAGACCCGGTATTGGAATGAGGTTCTATGTTAATGATGAATAAAGCGATTGAAGCATATACAATTCAAAATTTACGGTACTATATATACTATACGGTACTATATGATACATATATGAGTGTAACAAAGGAAGCATGATCTCCCGAATTCAAATAACATACGAATAAAACGATCATGCAGATGATAATCCAAAAAATATTTCGAATTATTTATGAATAGGTAAATGTATAAAGTATCTAATTTGTCGTCACCGATAACTCACTTTTGTTAAAAGATATAAACATATCTGTGACTTGATATAATAGGATGTAAAATTGATTCACACGTAATCTTATGCTTTGTCTCCACCTTATCTGTGGTTACTTTCACACCTGATATACTCAATTCTGATTTTGCCCATATTTGAAAAGAAACTCAGAGACAGCCTACTGAGTTTCTCGCCGCATCTTCTCAGTAGGTCGCGTTTCCGATCCCTTGGTAGATTCTGCAAAGCACTGCTCTTGCTGGGGTTAGTGTTAGCAACGTCGTCAGGTTTGAGCCCCGTGAGCTCACCTACTTGATAGGTTACGCTGACATAGGTTCTCAAGGCTATGGAGTTTAGGTAGGAAAAACAAGTACAGAAAAGTGTAAAATTCTCGAAATTATGGAATAATATATTGTCACTAATTTCATTTTGTAAAATGCAAGAAGTGGTTGTCGCCGATCTTGTCACGTCTTGTATTTAATTTTAAGTTGTTATCGGAGCCTTTAACATCGTAATGCAAATTCCGTTGCTTGGTTTGATACAAGTTGGTCAAAAATGGCCACTCTTCTACCGATAATTTATTCTATTATATATCATATATTTAATTTGTAATTCGAAGAGGAGGTCAATCCATTTATGCTGACACGATTCTCAGTCGAACACCACGAAATAATACTTAATAACAATAACAGATATATGTAACTTGAAAAAGAAAGATTTCTTCTTTCTATAATAATATAATGAAGATCTAGCGCGATCTCTTATGTTGATAAATTACATGTAGTGATAAAAATGTTAGTAACATCTTAATGGCGTTTTATAAATGTTTACCTGTCAGACATAACACAACATTTGAAAGTATTAAGTTATTTGCTTTTTTTTGTGCTTATACAAACATTGCAAATATTTTTCTCAAATGTTTCTCAACAACGATTATTTGTATTACACATCTAATGAATCATTAGATGAGGTTTCCTAGCAAAAAAACCGGGCTATGAACTCGATTTGCTCATAGATTTCGTTATTACTGTATCATCAACGAGTTGTGACATAAAGGTAATGATAAAAAAAAGTAACAAATTCACACATACAACAGCAAACAGTTGATGTCATCTTGAAATTGACGTTATGTGAATATTACTTTTTTTGGTTCCATAAAATGGGTTTTTTTAAATTCCTTTGACGTACTGAGCCTACGACCGACGGATCCAAGTCCACAGGTATCCCAACATGGATGCTGTCACACATGTGAAATATAACGTTTGGGAATACATATATCTATACGTTCTTCAATCTCTACCATTAGGAGTATTCCAAAAAAAGTAAGAAGAATACACTCTCTAGCTAGAGCGACTCATTTTTCTTTACTTTAGTAAATTTCCAGATGAAATCTTTTAATCATCTAACTTACATTCGTAAAATGAATTATCTCGCACTCTTCCGGGCTATAAGGCTTCTTTATAAAGAGTTAATATAGATATTGTATTGTTGCTGTGTTATGTTCCTGCCAACATTACTCCGTCCTTGGAGAGTAATGAACACTACTTAGTTATATTAGTAGGTCACAAGTTCTTCAGCATCCGTTAGTCACCGTCGACGCCCTAGACAAGTCCTTACTGATTCATCAGATCCAATAACCTTTGCATTAGGCGCCTTCATCTCTAACATTAGGAGCGGGCTTAGGGACCCCGGTAACCGTACTCGTCGAACTCGACAAATAGGTCGACGTGCCATCTAACCCATGCATCAGCCCGTTGAGTTTCTCGCTGGATCTTCTCGCTGGATCCGGTAGTAGGTTAATTCGCGAAGAAATTGCTCTTGAGTTATTAGGGCTCCTTCGGAGGCGCTCGGGCAGTTGTTAGAAAATCCCACCCTTTCAATCATAAAAAAAAATAGCATCCATTGGTGATAAGAAGTCTGTTATTTTCTCCGATGTCATTTTTTCGTGTTATGTTATATAATATTTATGAAACCGTTTTAATAATAATAGATAAACTTTAATTTTCAACACGATATTAAGCTAAAAACAGTTGACAATAAAATTTTTTTTCTTCTATAATTATATTAATCCACCTTATATTGAAATACGTCGTGCTTAGATCGCGTGCTAACAGTCAATTAATCGATTTATAACAAACGATAATATAATCAACATGTAATGTAGTCAGTACTTTGAATGTAATTAGCAAACGTCCACAAGCTTGTCACTAAAGGTCTTTGTTTAAGCGCAAATACCGAATTAAAGGTGTCGTTCCACGGTAAACGATATAATATATAATACAGTAAATTTCTTTTTAGTCGGAATGTTACAAATCATATTTTAAAATAAACAACATTATGGAATACTGTTTTTTTTTTTGTAACAATCCTGTTACTAATTTTGACATTGAACATTTCAAATCACCTATTATATTCAATCAGATACATATTGCAAATGATAATAAAACTGAAATTTCATTATTCGGTGAGTTGAAAATAAAATTTGGTTCATTTGTGAAAATAGGTTTTTCCAGATATTTTATAAAACTCGCTTGACATGAATATTTGATACAACAGAGCAAGACAGTGCTTTAATTCTTTTTGCCCTACCCGGAAATACGATACATTTTTTTCTTATCAACGACCTCAAATCGAAAGTCCGCAATCAGTTAAAACGAGTTTTAATTGGGGAGAATAATACATATATCGTTACGTGTACATTTTTCCGGGTGGCCTTGTCAAGTCGTTGACACGGGAATAAAATGTAGTAAGCATATTTTTTTTGTTCAGAAAATGAGTTATCGAGTTATTTACAAAAAAAGGGTGTTTTTTCCCAATTTTCAAGCCAAAAATTAACAATTTCAATATACATATACATGTAATAATAATTACACAGCCAATTAGCCTAACATGCGAAATGTTTAGAGTTATCAAACGGCGTATTTTAAATTGAATACAATAATTGATTTCTAGACTTTAAAAAAGCGACCATTTTGAAACATTCATGGTCAATAGCTCAGCCCGGTGTGTTAACAGTTCTATCTACATATATTCCATAGAGGTAGCGCAGATATATTTTTGCAGTGGGGGATGAAATATTTGCTGAAGATTTTAATGAAAATAATCCGTACTATTATTAGGTTATTAGAAGATACTAAAATGCTTTAGTCTCGAGTTACTGCTCCCTTATTCTTTGCCTAAAGTCTAGTATGCATAGTGGGTGTACTTTGTTAGTCTACACATGTAGCTATCTTTTAATTCATTTCTACCATGAAACAATCATGCTTTCCTTTTTCAAGGCTAAGTCAAACAGTATTGCAAGATAATTGAGTTTTTGTTTCCTAGTGACGTCCGGGGACTTCAGTAGCCGCTTAACTTCAAACAGTTTTTGAACTTACAACAATTTTTAGATTTACGTATACTTCTTTAGCTAACGATCAAGATAACTATGAATTTATTCATCCACATTACGAAACCAGATCTGTGATTGACAGAAGCAGGTCAGATCGGGTCTAAAAACTCATGTGGAAATAACGCTTTATGGCTCTCTTAATGCGCCATTAGTATATCTCAACGTTTATGGTATTACGATGATCGAAGTGCTAATCACTCCGAGTCGTAATAAATCTAGTGCAGTGAGCATTAACAACATTAGAATGGTAATAGAAATTTGATAAGGTTACGAACACGTTGAACTTTATTGAAACAAAAACACTGACTTTTATGTTTCTTGGCCTTTGTTCGTAGATGACTTATTCACAACTGCTGTAAGTACTGTTAGTTATCTGAATTGAAAAATAAAATGTTATTTGGTAATATATAGGTAGGTTCAGTAGTTTTATTTTATCAAAACATTGAAGCTCTTTTTTCCTCATATGCCTGAGACAATATTAAAAAAAATCATCTCTCTCGTTCTCGTTTCTACGGCCGTCTGGTGTAGTGGTAAGTGAGATGGTCACTACACAAGGGGGTCGCGGGTTCGAATCCCGCCAAGGGAAGATATTTGTATGATAAATATATATGTCTTTTCCAGGGTTATGGATTTATATTAAATATTAAATACATGTATGTGTATAATAAAAATCTTACATTTATTTCCATTATCTGGTACCTGTAACACAAGTTCTTTACGAACTTAGCACGGGACCAGTTAACGTGGCGTGATTGTTAGTAAATACTTATTTATTTAATTATCTCTTTCTCTTTCTCGATTTCTTCTATGTATTTACAGTTTATTGTGTAAAAGTGCAGATATCACGGATTAATATTCAGGGTCCAAAGTACTAGTCACTTTTTAATTTTCATAATTAACTCAATGGTTTTAAATCCTGGATTAAGCTACACATTTGTTCTCTGTGAATTTGGAGATCTTCCTACAGGAATATACCTAATTAAATTTGGCGTCATGAGTACGTTTCAAATTATTCGCTTACCTAAGCGCCTCAGCCTGTTTCTTTTTTCGCAAATGACGTAAAATCGATTAGCGTGTTTCATCAACAGCTTTATAATCCAAACATGCTAATAAGTCAACTAAATATGCACAGTTATGGAGATTTTGTGGTGAAATGCAGCGATATTAAGGTATTGTTATGTTTTAAACTCAAATTTTCGATCATAAAACTTAAAAATTTAATTAGTGTAAACCAGTTTATCCACGTGACCAAGTCAAATTAATGAATTATTTAAAAATTCTGAATCTTTGTGGCTATAACCATTATGCAGACCGATGATCATGAGATGTTCTATCTCATAAAGTATTAAAATTGATAGAAACCAACAAGAAATAAAAAAAATTTAGCTCCAAATTAAGGTTCACTCAAAATCTAAAAAATATTCTGAAAGAATCCAACAACCAGCAAGACCTCGTCCAATATTTTGTAATTAAAGTAGACTGAAGGAATTGTGTTAAAAAAGTACTGTGAAATTCAAAGTTATAATGAAGCCTGTGAATGTAGTCTACGGTCGTGCGATTTCGATTGAATCCAATCGTCGGAAGCGGATGTTGTAGTCATTAACGCCCTTTCTCGATGGTGGTGCTGTTGACAGCTGACAGGTAGAGACTTTGACGCTTTAGCAATTACGCTTCTGTCAACCATATAAGCTTTATGAACATAATCAAAATTCTGAAGTTAATCCATATACCTAAAGGCGATTGCATGCAGCAGAGATGCGAATGTTGCGATGGATGTGTGGAGTAACGAGAATGGATAGAATACGTAATGAATATGTTAGAGGAAGTCTGAAAGTGGCACCTGTGACAGAGAAGCTGAGGAGTGCGCGTTTGGGATGGTATGGAAATGTGATGAGACGAAATGAAAATGAGGTTGGTAAGAGAGTGCTAACTATGAATGTGGAAGGATATAGAGGAAGAGGTAGACCTAAGAAGAAATGGATAGATTGTGTGAAAGACGATATGGGTAAGAGAGGGGTGAGCGAAGAAATGGTATATGATAGAAGAGTATGGAAGGAGAAAACATGTTGCGCCGATCCCAGGTGACTGGGAGAAGGGCAGGATGATGATGATACCTAATAATAGATATTATTTTATTTTTGAAGATTTTTCGAGTTTTATGATATACTTGCGCGCACTACAATGATAGTACATATTTTCTAGAGCTTTAGAGGATTTGGCAAGTTGTAGACGTAAGTCATAATATTATTAGGGGATAATCTCATCTCACTTATTCGATTGACTTTGAATGATTCGAGTGCAAAAGAGTTCTTGATCGCTTAAAAAAAAACAATTATAATTCGTAGATGTAACTGAATTACCGAATTTCGAAACACAACATTTTTACAACAAAATCCTTATTTAAAATGACGTTTAAAAATACAAACAAACGTTTAATAAATCTATGTAATATCTACCCACGCAGACTTATACCGCGACACGTAATTGACGACATGAATATTTTACTGTCTGATGCGTGGAGATCAAACAAAATTATAATTTGCGTAATGACTGGTGGTAGGACCTCTTGTGAGTCCGCACGAGTAGGTACCATCACCCAGCCTATTTCTGCCGTGAAGCAGTAATGCGTTTCGGCTTGAAGGGTGGGACAGCCATTGTAACTATACTTGAGACCTTAGAACTTATATCTCAAGGTGGGTGGCGCATTTACGTTGTAAATGTCTATATGCTCCAGTAACCACTTAACACCAGGTGGGCTATGAGCTCGTCCACGAATCGAAGCATAATAAAAAACAGATTTTTCTAGTCCTAACATTCTACCTGCCGTCTTCAGTTTACCCGCGATCATGGCAACAGGGCGATCATTGAAAGTGAAATTCAATACATGAACCTTTTATATAATATTAGTGTTAGAGTATTCATTTATTATATTATACGTATTCATATTATAAAACATAAACATAAATAGTATATTCAAAGTTGCAGCCAACTATTAAATAATACTGTATTGTATGAGCGGCTACGCTTTGTTATACAGTGTTCCGGAATATAAACTGATTTAATATTATCCGTGAATATTATAATTGTTTCAAATAAACTAAATATTACTCGAGTTGATTTTATCTTTTATTCCAGTAGCCAACTAAATAACTTAAGTTAGTTTAATGTACTGAAACGTTCTTTTATATATTAAATTAAGATTTACGATTCTTTTCAGTGGTAAAACTACATTCCGTAGCGGTGGTAATGTGACTCTTAAATAGCGTCTCTAAAGGTCGGCTTAAATTAAATAATACTTTTTGTTTAGATTTCGGAGTAATATAATAAGTTCATTTCAACACCAAAATATTTCTTTTTGAAAATAATATCTGATTGGTTTCTTGACATAACATTTGATAAGTCAGCAAAAAATTGGAAACTTAATTAGTAATAAACTCGTAACATTCTATAAAGAATCAGCTTTCTAAAACTATGGAAATAGGATATACTGCTTTTATTTCAGCTTCGCCCTAACGTGTAGGTGAGCTCACGGGGCTCAAACCGGAGTGCTGCTAGCACTGGCCCTAGCAAGAGCAGTGCTTCGCAGAATCTACCACCGGATCGGAAACGCGATCCACTGAGAAGATCCGATGAGAAACTCAGTGGGCTGTGTCTGTGGGTTAATTCGCTCGTCGAGCCCTTCGTCGCAAGCGACGGGTTCGATGAGGACGGTGACCGGAATATACTATAATTTACTCTCTACCATATAGTATGCTATACTCTAAATCAGGGCAGTCCAGAAAAGCGGCCCGCGGCTTGTTTTCGTCAGAGAATAGTTTTAGATATGAATACATAGTTTGGAGTATAGAATTCTTATACAAACATATAATCAATATTTGGTATAATTTATTTTAATCTTGTAAAATTCCATTCCCATAACATCATTTAAAAGTGAAGCTATCTTTTACTATTGTTTTTATGAAAATATTTTTGTCTGGAAAGTATTTTTTTTTTGAAAATTGTATTTTCTGCGGCCTTTTAGCTCTTGTGGTAAATTTAATTAGCCCGTAAAGGTATGTAGTTTGGACAGCCCTGCTCTAAATGAACTGAAATATCAAGTTATATGTCATCCGACATCTGACACTTAAAACGATTTTGTATTTTCAAATTAAAATCTCGATGATTTCGTAAATTTTCTCCTATTCCAAATTTAAAAACTTCTAAGTATTTTCTCATCTAATTTGTTAAGAATTAACAGAAGTGCGAAAAGTCGGTGAACAATATCAAAATTAATCGTTATTCAACACATGTCTGATTTTGGTATTAAGATACATAACACTTGCCCAGTACTGATGAATATTTTACTAAATAACATCGAAATCGTAAATAATCGACAACACCATCAATGCCCACGATAAGATTTTATTATAGTCATAAATTAGTTAAATTAAAAAAATCATAAATAACGACCTATTACGGAATCCTTTATGTATTTACATTTATATTTTATAGGTAAAAAAAAATTGGAGCAACTGATACGCATTCACGGCCACTTACATTCCATTGGACTGCTCAAATTGTGGCCGGCAAGGTCGCCAGACGTGGGCTTGTAAAGATTTAGCGCAAACCGTTTACATTATGTAATTTGATTTCGAACTTTGAACAAATCCGTTTGATAGTAAGCACTGGGCTCCCAAAGGATCTAGGTCTAGTACTACAGCCAGGGTCGTCTTAAACTAGGATGGGGCCCTTGGGCACACAAGAATTTGAGGCACTTTTGGAAAGTAAAAAAAGCGAATTATAATAACATTTTTTACTGAGTGTGACCATTTATCAATCAAATACAGGTAATCAAATACAGTAAGTATGATATAATATGTCATAATGATATTAGAATGCTGCTGGTTTTTTGGTTACGATTTCGATAACGGTTTCTTTCGGGATGTCTGTTGAGCAAAATCTTCTATTATAAGCATAGTATATGCCTTGTAGACTCCTTCTGATTACTGATTTGTGAAAAAAGTGTAATGTGCCCGACAAAAATGCTTTGAGAATAAGCGTGTGAGAGAAATTGTCGGTCTTTCGGGGCCCCCTGAGAATGGGGGCCCTGGGCACGGGCCCCGTGTGCCCTTATGGTAAAGACGGTATTGACTACAGCCCTAACTTGGGGACATATCTTTAAATTAATACGTGAAGCAAAAACTTTGTACCCCTTTTTTACGAAAATTGCGCGGACGGAGGAGTATGAAATTTCCCATACTTATAGAGAATATAGTGAAGGAGTGCAGAATGTTATTATTTTTTAAATTATGCATAAAAATACGTTAAATCAAAAAAAAACATTACACACACTACCATGTATTTGACACACACGCATGCATATTATTTGTTTATTTCAAACTTTTCTTATTGCTTATAGCCTATGGTCAAATTGAGAATAGATTAAATACATATGGTTTGTCTTCATTGATATATTTGTCTAAAGTGTAGTCTTGGCGTAATCTGTGATTATAGAAGTATAATAGTATTTGACAATAGAACTATAACAGTAGACAAACTTATAATTTAAATTAATTATAGTCGAATTTCGACTACCGGGGGACCACTAGTTCTACGAATTAGATGAACAATCCTTTAGGCATATACTACGTATGAGAAAAGTTCCTATCGGCTGGTAGCTTACATGTAGGGACGGATATACACCTAGAGTTATTAATATGCCAATAAACATTTTATTTAGGGGTTTTTCGGTTATGGGCTTTAAGCTCATCTAGCATGTAGATTGCGTTTCACTGTAATATAGTCCGTCAGATGTCAGTTGATTGTGCTGTACCTCAGATCCAATTTCTCATTAACCAATCAACCAAGTAAATAAAAATACTTTTAAAAATACTTTTGACACCTATGTCCTCCCCTATATAATTTACTGTTGGGTTATGGTTACTGATAAAGCATCACAGAGACAAATTTATAAAATGCCAAATGATGGGACATCTTGGAAGTAAAACTAAAAGACAAAATCAGAAATATCAATATTACATACGGAGAACAAAGTGATTGATGTTCTAATGCGTATTTACCAATTGGAAAGTAGTTTACTAGCCACTTGTTTCGCTGTAGCAAAGAAAAATCAAAGGAAAGAGTGACACACTTAAATCTCAGAAATGGCAACAGAAGTTGAAATCGATAAAAAGATGGGAGGACTTTTTAACATTACTCGACGAGAGTAACAGCTGACCGGAAAGCAATGAAGAAAATAGGAGGAAACTTATGACCCCATTGCCCCCACACACATAAAAATTAGAGTCCTTCCGTTACTTTGTGCATGTTAAAACTTTCGATTCAGACAAAAAATCTAATATACATTTTTAGCTGCAAAAAACAAAGTGTGTGTACATCACTAGGTCTTCTGATGAATAACTGAAAACATTCATATTTAATCATAATAAAATCTGTAGCTTATGACTTCGACAAGTCGTGGCGAGCATTTTATTCGTGGCAAATTTAGATTTAACGAGGAATTAAACAAATTTTTAGGAATAAAGAGTTGCTTATGTCATTCTTTGATAAATAAATTACAAGTCAATTTGTATATCTGTGAAAATACGTATGGTTGCAAACATAGGACTGCTTTTCTGCTTATATCTGCTGAGAAGCGGTTATGCATTACGATTTAATGTGTGGAACAGGCTTTATTACAATGCAATCGAAATTACGACCTCATCTCTTGAAACCGGCAATATCTTTCACGTTTTGATATCTTTAAGCTTCGTTGAAAACATGCAGTTTGTGGGTGACCCATATTAGGCTTTTCAAGCCTCATTTCAATGAGCTTTCCTTCTATATTAATATAAACAAAGTTACTGTACTGTATTGTACTATTAAAAGTGAGTCCTTACAACTCATGTCTCAAGGTGGGTGGCGGAATTTACGTTGTAGATGTCTATGGGCTTCGGTAAACACTCAACAGCAGGTGGGCCGTGAGCTCATCCACTCATCTAAGCAATAAAAAAAAATAAAAAACAATAATTATTAATTATTGAAATAAAACATCTGTGTTAGGCAATTTCATGTTATTATACAAATTACCACTTTAAAAACCTGCTTGTGTGCACTATTTGATAGTAATAATAGCATTTATATGATTGCTATATTCCTTTATAGCATTCAGTGAGTCATAGGCATTTAAATAAGCTTCATTACTATTCAAAATATAATATTCTGATTATGATTATACTGAGACTAATTGGTAACCGTTTTCGGGGCCTTATTATATACATTTTTTTTAGATTCTTATTAAACTAGCTACACCTGTAACAAATACTAAATATATTAAAAACATTTTGAAATTCATATCTTGCGATCGTTGTCATATACAAATACTCAGCAGATCTACAGTATCTGTCTGGTACGTTTTCGCGCCGAAATCAATGAACCGATTGTGACGTAATTCGGTATGGAAGCGATTCGAACGGGTTTCTGCCCACGCAATATAAATATATAAATTGTAGACCGCGCTAGTGGAGTTGCGGTCATTTCGGATCCTCCCGATCCACTAACGGTGCTTTTAGGTACCTCAAGCACCGGTCACCGTTCACATCGAACCCGTCGCTTGCGACAAAGGGCTCGACGAGTAAGTTAACCCTCAGACACAGCCCACTGAGTTTCTCGCCGGATCTTCTCAGTGGGTCGCTTTTCCGATCCGGTGGTAGATTCTGCGAAGCATGGCTCTTGCTAGGGTTCGTGTTAGCAACGTCGCCAGGTTTGAGCCCCGTGAGCTCACCTACTAGTTCAGGTTTCGCTGATATAGCCTCTCAAGGCTATCAGCTTAGGTAGGAAAAAAAAAAGGAGTTGCGTCAGGAAAGTAAGTGACAAATAATCGTGCATATCTTAGCAGATGGTCGATCGTGTTGTAAGAACTAGTTCGGCCAGTGAACGAAATTCGACTGTAATCACTGTCGCCTTAAGGCTTGGATTCATTTGTTGTATTAGTTCTTTTTTTATTTTGACACACTCAAAAACACTACAGATTAAAGGTACCGAATACCGTATTTCCCTATTTAAATGAAATGATACACGCATGTAGAACAAACTAAAAACACTCGATATTAATAAATTTACATAATTATCGTGAGAACCAATTGGTATGTATAATACCACCGTTCTACTATTTCTAAGGCGAAACAGTTCAACGTTGTAGTGGCAACCTTCGGCAACCTTGTCAACCAAAAGAGCCAAATATAGATAACACACAAATGAAATTTGTTCAAAGAGCCATTTTCTTTAACATTTTGAGGCTGGTGTTTGGAAAATGTATACTAGCCGTACTCGCCCGCTTCGCTGTGCATTTAAAACTAACATTATTATTTATTGTCGTTATTATTCCAGGGAGTACAACACTCATATAAATATTAGAATATCCATTAAGAATGTACCGGTTTTTTCTACATGGATACCAAGTTTCAATTCAATCGGATGCACGGTTCAGTAGTTGGAACATCCCTAAAAAGTACTGTAGATTTATATATTAGTATAGACTAGTCTCTTAAAGTAAAGTCTCTTAAGTCTGCCCCTTCCAACACTACATGACGATCACGACCACTCTGTCAAGAGTGACACGACTGAGAAGAAATAATAAGTAATATTTCACAGAAGAACCGTAGCCGAGGAGTCAAACGGCGAAGCGCGGGTTGACGACCACTGCACTAGGATGATGGGATAGTTTTTATACAATGGAAACTGACTCCGTTCAACTTGTAATGTCCATAGAATTCGGTAACGTTACAGCTACTAACAAACACTATTTATTTAGATTAAACTTTACATAACACATTCAAATGTTTAATAAATACATTGAATGTTTCGAACAAGAAATAAGTCATGTTTTGCATTGATTAACTTTATACCTATTTGTATGGAACAAAAGCGGCTTTGCTTTACTATGTTGCAGCATTAGCATAAATTGTCGTTAAGGAAATATTAAATCTGTATTCCGTTCACATTTCGTGGAAATTCTTAGAGTGAAGGGCCAAGATTTTGCACGTTTCGGTAACTGGGACTTTTGAGTGCATAATATTATTATAAACTTCAGCGTAAAACAAACCAAGTAATAAAGGCCGACATTAAAATTGTGGAGAAGGGTCTGTAGGCAGGCATTTTACTTTTAGTTCCTTTTTAGTCTAAATTTGTTAAATTCATATAAAATATCTAATACTAGCTGACCCGGCAAACTTCGTAGTGCCTCAACCGATAAATAAAACACCTAAACTTTATTTAATTCCGAGAATTTTTATATTTATCTACCTTTTAAACCTTCTCTGGACTTATAATTAACCAATAATTCAAGACCAAAATTAGCCAAATCGTTCCAGCCGTTCTCGAGTTTTAGCGAGACTAACGAACAGCAATTCATTTTTATATATATAGATTTAAAAAAATGTATTTAAAACACTATATAAAAAATTAATTGCGGAGTTTACGGCACAAGCCACCAGTAGTTAGGACTCCAGAGTGAGAAACTTTCTCACGATACGCGCCGTATCAAAGAAAACTTCTTTCTGTAAAATAACCCTATCCTCGAATCCCCGGATAACGAACATTTTTAAGGTGTTGATCAAAAAATTTCGCTATCAAACCGTGCATTGACATGACTATCGGCAACCCGCTTAATTTTAAGCAGTTATCGGATTCCCTAGAAATATGCACAGAACTTGTATATAGTCAGTAATCTAACTGTGATGGGAAACTGTGTGTGAGAAACATCATCTAACTGTGATGGGATTTACTGGTGGTAGGACGCCTTGTGAGTCTGCGCTTGTAGGTACCACCACCCTGTCTATTTCTGCCGTGAAACAATAATGCATTTCGGTTTGAAGGGTAGGGCAGCCGTTGTAACTATACTGAGAACTTAGAACTTATATCTCAAGGTGGGTGGCACATTTACGTTGTAGATGTCCATGGGCACCAGTAACCACTTAACACGAGGTGGGCTCTGAGCTCGTTCACCTATATAAGCAATAAAAAAAAAATCTAGTGACAAGCTAAATCAAGGAAATCATTAATTGTAGTGTTGCTTAGATCAGGTATGACCAACGTGCCAAATAATTGTGACATTAAATGTCGAACCAAATAAAACATACAATGACAAAAATCTCACATTTTTTTTACAAATAAATTTTATTTATTTATTTTTAATAAAGATTATTCGAACACCAGTGATTCACCATCTCTATAAAAGGCATAAGGCAACAATATAAATACAAACTAACAAATAATATAAGCAAGCAGGTTTTTAAACTGGTAATTCGTATAATATCACGAAATTACCTTAGACGAATGTCTTGTTTAAAAAAAAATTGGTTATACTGTTTTCAAAATGTGGCTGTATGTTTGTAATGCTAAGGCCGATGATAGCAAGAGGCATAATATGTTATCCTTTAAGTTTTCACCATTCAATTGAATTGGATCTTACTTGACTTTGTTGTGATTGACGATCACAGACTATAGTTGTAACTTTTGTCTTTTGATGTAGTTAGGCAGATTAGTTCTAATACGGCTGAACCAGCTCATGGCCAACTTGATTTTAAGCGGTTACTACAGACATCAACAACGTCAATGCCCCCATCCACCTGGAAACATAAGTGATTTATGACTTAGTTCTACAGTACAATGTCTGCCCCACCCTTCAAATTGGTAGTTACATTTTTCCGTGCGTATCATCTGGTTTTAAGTGGTCATCGGAGCATAAAGATACTACAGCATTATTACTTTCATCTATCTTTGTGATGGCAATTATAATTGCATTGGAATTATAAGTAACTTCAAACTAAAAACATCATTATTTTGCGGCAGAAATAAACTGGACGGTATTACCAAGGCGTGTGAGCTACAACTAGAACCTTCTAATTTCAGTAAAAATACAGCGAACACATAAATAACGCTCGTTATTATTATTTGTAATTCATATCATTGTTATTATGAGCATAATCACAATTGATGTAAGATAAAATCTATTGAGCAACACACCTTCGAGTTTGGTGTTGGATTTCCCCTGTTTTAGCTCCAAAGTGACTCGAGTCGTTTGTCGAATGGAATCACGATTCGCCTTTCAAATCGATGCCATTTGTAAAGTGGCAAGGATATCACGAAACTGGGGGAAATCCGACCATAAACGATGCCACGACAATACGATACGACTGGTTCAGTTTCGGTGTTCATAAGATAAAACTCTCGATGTGAAACTAAAAAAAAAATTCCTTTCATTGTTACAGACGGACGTCACGAGCGGAAAGTGTTAAAGCAGAGTGTATGTGGCATCGGTGCGATTTAAAAAGTTGTACCATGAAAACCCGTTCGGTGTAGACGATCCCACGCCACTCGGTGTTATGCAAGCGACTTTAATCATCTTGCCTGTCGTATTGACATAGAGCGTTGACATTTCGTTCCAATGCCGAGCGTATAGGCAATGGCTTTGGTAAATTTTACGCTCACCGCACCCGAGGCGGTGGCGCCAGTGCTTGATGCAACGTCACCATCACCACTGCGCGTTGACCTCGACGACCTGCTCTACTCTCCGGAGGGCCAACAGCCAGACTACGTAGCACAGGAAGGAAGCAATGAACCCTTCAGTCCCCCTTCGAATCAAAAACGATCTAAGATTAGAAAACGGGCAGGCTCTACATATCTGCCACCGCCAAATCAATACACACGCTACCCTAGCATGCCTCATAATCCTTACGGCGCGCAGATGCACACACAGTTATACCAACAGAATTCGAGGCTAGATATACAAATAGACCATCAACGAGTACAAGAAGTGAATACACAGTTTGATAATACTGGCCAATATGTTCACGATCCCACAGGGGATTATGACTATGAACAGCGAAGATTAGGTCAGAACGGTCAACCTCCCGCATACAATCCTGGATACGCGGAAGGCTTCAGTCCGGCTTCGACGCCGAGCTCTTCTAGTCGTAAGTTCGATGGGAATTCGAATCAGAACGTGCACAATTTCAACTTTTTAAACAGACCAGTTTCGACTCATTCTCCTAATGAAGTAAAGAATATTGGTGTTAGCACGAGCGGACAGCCTCCCACAGATCGACCGCGCGGCTTCACCAAAGTGGAACAAGGAAGTCCGGGAGGCAAAACACAGCTCCACGCGGTACTAGACTATGACGACGACGATGAATATTATGATGATCTCTCCGGAGCAGGTAATTTCTTTGTTGCTTTTATTCTTTTAGGTATATATTTCAGGCTTCAATCTTATGTGTTAAGGGTGGTGGCGTTCATCTCATAATTTAAGTTCATCAGATGGTCCGAAGGTTCATTGTCACAGATCGAGCAATGAACAAATATAAGTACTACAAAGGCCACACCAGTAATCCTGGGTAACATTCACCCAGATTCGTGTACAATATTTAGTAATCGAGACAGACAAAAGCTCAAGTAGATCATTATCGGCCCAACTCGATACATACGACGCAGTTCTGAGGTGCACGTTCGAACCAATTACATCCACTATCAGTCGACAGCAGACAGTCGTAGCCTTGGCTTTTATGTAGTTTTATATTGAGAGCGAAAAAGATTATTATTAAAGCCCTTTTTTAATCTCATGGAAATAAACCGTGAATTTTTGCTACTTTTTTTATTGCCCTTGTAGGCAGATGAGCATACGGCCCACCTGATGGTGAGTGGTTACAGTCGCCCATGGACTTCAGCAATGCCAGGAGCAGAGCCAAGCCGCTGCGTACCAAAATACCTGCTGTCATGAAAATTTTAACTTAATAACATAATCAATTTCTATACTTAGTTATTAATAACTTATTCTGTTCTTTCATAGCGCTGTATACTAAAACACATACCAAACAATGGCCGTAAAGCTGTCGGTACTGACTAATCGCCAATGCCAACGGATAATGCTTGGTCCTACCTGCATGTAGCGTCCTAGAAAAAGGTTTCACTTACGTTTAAATTTAATGGCGAAGACGACCATTTTTGTACTAAAAACGTGGTCGAAACCGACAATAAAGATTACTATCTGACTTTGTAGCATGTCATTATCGCAATGCCAACTGCGTTCAGTGTTAAGGTGAGGGATTTAGCAGTCTCAGTCAAACCTTTTGTTGAAATTGTAATAGACAGTCATTTTGCACGTAGAACACGAATTAAAATTAGAATTGAATGGTAGCATAATAACATGTGTAACAATAATATATTTAAGCTGTTATTATATGCGGAATTACTTTTTGTTTGTTACATTTTTGTCAAAGTTTTTTCTAATTTACAAATACATTACCAATACAATTTGCAATTGTAAACGTTGGTAATACGAGTTAGGATTATTTCTGACTAATACCCTTCTATTCCAGTCTATTTCTGGTCTGAAGCAATTTTAACGTTCGATTTTGAGTCGTGAAATATACATGACTCGACTGTATTGAAGGTTGATCTTGTTTTACAAGGTAGGAGACGTTTCAGGTTGTTGCGTATACAGGATAACCGTTTTACCACTAACCGGCTGGGACGTGAGTTAGTCATTTATCGAATGGTGACAGGCTATTTGGTATCATCAGCATCAGGTAGCATCAATAGTTCGTTGTTTTTAATTAAGCTTCAATTAACTTTACCCCATTTAAATAGCTGAAAAAGTCTTTTTGTTATAATTTTTTTTTTCAAATTTTAAACTTTACTTAAATGGCTCTCCTGTTAAGTTGCATGTTAATGTTAATGAAATAGTTAATGAAAAAGTGAGTGAATAAATAAGTTAATGAAAAATATGTTGAAGGATTCCCAGTTCAATACCGGTCAAGCTAATAAAATCGTGTTAAAAATTAACGGAAAGTTTAAAAAACACGAAATCGTCGTAATAGGGAAATAAACATAAAAAACCACTGATTACTGACTGACCGATTTCAGTTTCACAAGATTTGATTGGAGAGAAAAAAATCGAATGTGTTATATGGCAAAATGTGTTCAAGAACCGGCTTGGATTAAAATTGCTTATGATTACTTAACGCTAAGCTAGTTCTCGGTTGATCGTTAAGTTGTAACTTATTTCACACTTCTGTCCAAGTCCAATCTTTATTTACGTTTTGTTTTGAAGATATGTATCTATTTTTTTTTCAAATGGGTCATTCGGCTTAAACCTTTAATAATTTATCAGTCTTATCTTATATCTTTAAACGAGCAATTCTTGTATATTAATATATATACATACCTATATAATCTGAATCTCGGAAACGGCTCCAACGATTTTCACAAAATTTAGTGTACAGGGGATTTCGGGGGCGATAAATCGATCTAGCTGAGATTTATTTTCAGAAAATTTTGTTTTATTCGTGTTTTCAATAATCAACTCTTCCCGACATCTATTGGCGAATAATAATACTATTTTTCTTAATTGAGGGCAACTAACAACTTTAAAGACACAACAAGATGGCGTTATCAAAAAAAAAACGAGCAAAGCTCGGTCATCCTCTGGTTTAAGTATATTTATGTATTATAATATAAAATAATAGTGAAACATGTCACTCTATGCTATGACTATCGCTGGTTGAATAATAAACATCGATTTCTGGAAACCACTTACTTTGTCGCTCACTTTGTCGCCTATTGATGATACTATGACTTTTTTTGGCTACCCATCTACCAGTAGTCTCGAAGGACTATTTTAGCGTCACCATGGGCGGGCAAACGGGGCACAGCCTAAAAAAATTTGCTTACATCTGCCTTAGCAAGACTAGTTTATCGCTGAATTCACTGAAGACCGTTAAAATGATAATAAAAAAGTGTGTGTGTCCGCTCCGACGCACGACTGGAGTTTACTGGATATAAAAAATTAAACGAAACAATACGAGAAATAGTTCTATATTACGACAACACGATACACTACAGATTATTAACAAATTAACGAGACACAAAACAAACGACTAACAAATATATGAAAATACAATAATGAGAGAAACGCGCGATCAGTACGAGNCGCCGGGCTGCTGCGCCGGCAGTCCGCCACAAAGCCTCGTACTGATCGCGCGTTTCTCTCATTATTGTATTTTCATATATTTGTTAGTCGTTTGTTTTGTGTCTCGTTAATTTGTTAATAATCTGTAGTGTATCGTGTTGTCGTAATATAGAACTATTTCTCGTATTGTTTCGTTTAATTTTTTATATCCAGTAAAATCCAGTCGTGCGTCGGAGCGGACACACACACTTTTTATTATTATTTTCCTATTTATTGACAAACGTGACTTTTCAATTTCAAACGAGAATAATAATTCAAAGATTTTGTACTTCGTAACCCTGTACATAATGAATTTGTTTTTTGTAAATTCTCACTTATAATATTTATATTAGTTACAACTAACTATTGGATTCCTTAATTCTCAATTAATGAATAAATAAACATTTATAACAAAAATACCAGTTTACGCTGTGAAAAATATTAATTTAATATCTAGAAATCATAAATTCATTTGTGAATAAATCTACGTTTACTACGTGACTTGAGGTGCGTTTGTACGTATGTAGTAATAAGCTGTATTCAGTCGAAGCCCGGGCGCATATTGTCCGCTCTTCAGTCCGGTTGTATAGGGTACGCGCCGGTTATCTATATATTAATACGTGAAGCAAAAACTTTTTATCCCTTTTTACGAAAATTGCGCGGACGGAGGACTATGAAATTTTCCACACTTATAGAGAATATAAAGAAGAAGTGCACAATGCTAATTTTTTTTTTAAATAATGCATAAAATATACATTAAATCAATGAAGAAAACATTACACACAACATACCATGTATTTGACGCACACACGCCTGCATACTATTTACTGTCAAACTTTTGTTCTTGACGTTTGTGGTCAAATTGAGAATAGATTAAATATTGTTTGTCTTTATTAATATTTTTTATAGTGTCGCCCGAAATTTGTGATTATAGAAGTATAAAGTACAATCATAATAGTGTACCAACTTATTATACAATTCCAATTAATTATAGTCGAATTTCGACTACTGCGGGACCTCCAGTACTATATAATTAGGAATATAACCCAAATATCACTACAAATTTAACCGATAGAATTGGCTCTTTTAACTCGCTCGCAATAATTTAATTTTATTTGTTGCGACGTCCATAAGTTCCTACCGATATTTGAAAAAGAGCAACCGCCGAGTTTCTTGTCGATTCTTCTCAGTGAGACCGAATTCCGAATCGCTTGTAAAGTCTTGTTTTCAATAAAAAAATATTGTGATATTTTTTTTGCATTTCCACATTGTACGTTCGTACCGATCCGGCAAGTTTCCGGCGCACACCAAACGTTGTTCTTCTCGTATATTCCCCTAGGCCTTAACTTCCATGAAAATGCCTAATCGTTCATTTATCTACTTTTTACTGGTGGTACGACCTCTTGTGAGGCTGCCCGGGTCGGTACCACCGCCTATTTCTGGAATGAAGCAGTGATGCGTTTCGGTTTGAAGAGTGGGGCAGCCGATGTAACTATACTTGAGAACCTTAGAACTTATATCTCAAGGTGAGTGGCGCATTTACGCCGTAGATGTCTATGGGCTCTAGTAACCAACTAACATCAGGTGGGCTGTGAAAAAATAATGATCGCGTCACAAAAACGTATTTGCCGGTCATTACCGGAAGGACAATATGCGCCCGTAAACATGGCTATTGGCCTAACCTTGGTTTCGCTTTCGTAGCCACAGAGGTCGGAGCACTCGTCTCGAATCGGCTGGTTACGTCGGCATTACGTTTCCTTTTACTTTCGTTATCATAAAGAATAAGAAATTTTAATATTATAATTTACTAGCTGTATGTACCCGTCCGCTTCACTGGGCATTTAAAATAAACATTATTATTTCTCACCCCCACAAAGATTCTCATCATTAACGCCCCCGCAACTGGTGTAGGGAGTCCAACACTCATATAAATATTAGCCTATCCATTAAGTACATGTATTTTCTACATGGGTACCAAGTTTCAAGTCAATCGAATGCATGATTCAGTTGTTATAACGGAACATCCGTAAAAACCACTAAAGTTTTATATATTAGTAAAGATTAGATTAAGAGCCAAACCGCAATAAACAATTGTTTTACTAAAAAAAATTTGCAGTTATTTTAAGACCCTATGAAATTTTTAACAAATAAAATAAGTTCCAAAGTCGTCGTGTGATTTGAATAGCTGTTAATTCTGCACTGAAAGGAAGAATAAACATTATTATAGTGAATCTAAGTCTTCACACTCATATATTATATCAAACAGTAGCTATATTGCCCTTTGTAATCTATATATATAAAAATGAATTGCTGTTCGTTAGTCTCGCTAAAACTCGAGAACGGCTGCACCGATTTGGCTAATTTTGGTCTTGAATTATTTGTGGAAACTCAGAGAAGGCTTAAAAGGTAGATAAATATGAAAATTCTCGGAATTAAAAAAAGCTTAGGTCTTTTATATTTTATCGATTGAGGCACTACGAAGTCTGCCGGGTCAGCTAGTAATAATATAAAAAACTCGTATCTCAAGCTGTGTAGCGGTGCCTTTATTTATTTGACATAACGAGAGCAGGTGTGTTTTAAACTAATGACGTCATCATCTCTGACGTCATTATCGCCATTGTCACGTTGGAACGGAAGAGAAACTCCAAATGACGGCTTTGGATTTATTTCCTTTGTGTACAGCGTTTTTCTCAGATAACTTCGTTTCGTGGCTCGAATGAGAGAACCTTTAATGAAAACGAGAATGAATACCTACTTTTATAAAGTTAGTTTCTTTTTTTTTCCTCACGTTTACAAATTTTATAAACTAAATAAATATGTATTCATTTTAAGGCTTATTGTATATATTTTCTTTAATAAAGTATTGTTAATAGTACACCGCAACAGACCTGCTGTATTTTTATCTCTTCCAGAATTTCTGTTAATTAAATGGTTGTCTGGGACAGATCGCTTTTAGTGATAAGACCGCCTGTTGTGCAAATGTATCTGCTTGTTGACTGTTTTTTTAAATGTTAATTGTGTTTTGATGTGCAATGCACGTCATTCGGATCCTCCCGATCCACTAGTAGTGCTTTTAGGTACTCAACCACTGGTCACCGTTCCCGTCGAACCCGTCGCTTGCGACGAAGGGCTCGAGGCGAGTAAATTAACCCACTGAGTTTCTCGTCGGATCTTCTCAGTGGGTTGCGTTTCCGAGCTGGTGGTAGATTCTGCGAAGCACTGTTCTTGCTAATGTTGTTAGTGTGAGCATCGTCGTCAGGTTTGAGCCTCGTGAGCTCACCTACTTGTTAGGTTACGCTGACATAGCCTCTTAAGGCTATCAGATTAGGTAGGAACAAAAAAAGTTGTGCAATAAATTATATTCTCTCTCTCTCTTCTCTAAAACCAAATTTATTTTTTTAAATGTAGCTTGATAAAGCTTTCATAATTTCAAAACAAAACGGCTCACCAAAATTAAGTCGCCACACCTTTATCTTTATTTCTAATTGAGCCCATTTTTTAAATCGTATTTTAAAATTAATGTATCTGAATTTTGTAATATGTTTGTGAAGACTTGTTATATAATTTAATATTTTTAGCAAATTGATTTTAAACAAATATATTACAGGACTTTTAATATACTCATTTGAGACTAGTCTTATACATAGTTTCCTATAATATTATAATAATTGATATTATAATATGATAATATGTACATGTTTCTAAGTTGAACTGTATATCGCAAAATTTATGCGCCTATATTAGAACAGTACGTGATTGCCACTGGCAATTTTACACGCGGGAGGAAATGTCCAACTTTTCTCCCGCGGTGCACATACTATTTTTTCTCCTACCAGGCTGAAAGTTCGTGAGTACCGAGCCGGGGTCCAGGGGCGAAGCCCTGGCGGGGGTAGGACCCCCATACTCATAAAAAAGAAAATTTTACTGTTTTTTTATTTTTAAATAAACTACTACTAATTAAATAAGAACTGTCTGATGAACTCATCTTTGTTTAATACTTCACTATTAAATTTTATTGCCTTTTGTTTATTTCACTTTTACACTAAACACAATATTGCAAATTAGTCGAGCACAATAACGGCGGAGAATTTTAGGTGCGTGAGAGCAGACGTAGACACTAGCGCGCATGCGCACTTGTACCCAGGGAGAAAAAGTAACACTTTCTTCCCTGTACAGCGGGAGGAAAACCGAATTTTCGGCGTAGGCAGAAGAAAAAACCTATTGTAAGTGTTCTGCGATACAAACCGCACTTAGTCAAGAGACTGAGATATTTACATATATATCATAATACCGATGAAAATATAAATTTTTATTTTTATTTTTCAACCAAACATTCGAATGACGTATTAATTATTAATACTAACTAAATTAGTAGTATAACTAAAGTATTAATATCTATTAACTAAGTTTAGAAAAAAGTTATTTGGAAGTTTTCTTATTTATTTCAACAAAAATCGGACTTGAATTTCTGGATGGAAAAAAGGCTAAACAGCTTCAGAAGCAATCTCAGTCTAATTTCTCAAGGTCGGTGCCGGCAATCATGTTAAGATGTCTAAGGGCTTCCGAAACCACTTAATATCAGATCATCAGCCCATATAGGGCAATAAAAATAGCCTAGCACCACATAACTTATGTAGTTCGTGTTTTAAATAACCCGTTCTGTTGTCACGGAGAGTATTAATAAAACGAATCCCACGTGGATCTTTTTGAGATTCACGTATGGTCTTACGTTATTTAAGACATCCTTTGGAAATTCATAAATTGTTTTTTTCTCAATATAAATTTTTCCATAAAAGTCTTCTCAAATCTCTACTTAACATGACGTTAAAGAATATAGCATCACCGTGAAGGAATAACACCGTGTGATAAAAATCAAACCCGCAAAATTATAATTTACGTAATTACTGGTGGCAGGACGTCTTTTGAGTCCGCACGGGTAGATACCGCCACCCTGCCTGTTTCTGCCGTGAAGCAGTAATGCGTTTCGGTTTGAAGGGTAGGGCAGCCGTTGTACTGTAAAAACTGAGACCTTAGAACTCGTATGTCAAGGTAGGCGTTCTTACGTTGTAGATGTCTATGGGCTCCGGTAACCACTTAACATTAGGTGGGCTGTGATCTCGTCCACCCATCTAAGCAACAAAAAAAAAAACGTCGGAAATATTATAGTGAGAATAAAAAACGCGTGGATTCACATGTTTCAAATAAAATATTATAATAATTCAGTGTTAAATTTAGCGTATATTAACAATCACTTTATTATTAGATACTAAATTAGCAAGGTATTCACTGTTTAACAAGCGTTGAGACACGATAATTATATTATTAATAGTTAAACTTCAAGAATGCTACTCAAGAAGCCGACGTATTGAAAATTTATGACACCTTATTGACTCCACAAATTATTTTGCAAGAGTACTGTTGCAGTCTTTACATGGTCTCATTGTCAGCGTTCAGTATTCGGGGTCGCGGCTAACACAGAGAACGTGATAATACTTTAACAAAAAAAAAATGTGAGTCGTCACGGGACGCCTGGCAGATGTGAAACATCGACATTATTTTGTAAAAGTAATATGCAGAAAAGAAAAGATTGTGATAGGAACTAAATATGTCATAATGATAAAATAAAATATTACGAAAAAAAATTTTGTTTTCAAGCAAAACACAGGTTATGTGTACTGTAGTAAACAACACTGTATACACTACGGAGTACACACTATAGGTATCCGAGCTCAGTGTAGCGAGAGAGATGGCTTAACGCCGGATCGAGTGGGAGAGAATCGCACAGTCGATTGCACATGGCGACGAGTCGCCACGGCATGCGTCGCCACGCCAGAAATCGGTTTTACGTGCGGCTATAGATGTTTCACATAAAAAAAAACTGCATAGTCTATACCTTCTGTGTTCTATGGATTGTGGCTTTTCTTCAAGCGGGTCGACAACTAACGCCCGAAATTAATAAGCTATCTCAATCCCTTTTTAGCTATCTAAGATTGGAAACGCAATCCTTTTTTCGTTAAAACTGTGCCAATAACCAATCCACAGATCGAGATTGCAATCTTGCAACATGTTCAATCTTTGGGAGGACCGATCCCAGATTGCGGTTTGCCCTCTGTACGTAAATGATAGTTAGGGTGTGTTAATAAACGATCTTTCCATTTTGACGTCGATCGGGCAAACAATCTGTTTTTGCAATCCAAGGAATTGCTCAGATTAAAGATCGATCCATGGCTATTAACATATCTAGATTGCTTTCAATCTCGGATTGCGGATATGTTATTTATTGGTTTCGGGCGTATATGTTAATTGCTACAGATATATCAAGATTGTCGCTTTCTTTCGTTTTAAGCACACACTAATGTCTGACGGGTTTGGTAAATGTGTATTAGCAATCGACAGCCGTCTCGAACGACGAATAAAATTCATCTCATCGAGTTGTTGACTTTGTTTATGTAAGCGTGCTTGTTTTGCAACGAACTGTAGAAATTGTAAAATATCGCAACGCACGTAAGAGGGGCCACAGCCGACCGTTTATTTGCAGTCGGACCTATACGATTCTTGTGCGATAATATAATATCATCATTTTCGAAGAGAAAAAAAATAAGAAAAACTTATCGGAAAGTGAACGAAGAGCGTCCTGTTTTACGTACAAATTAATAATGTATTATTTATAGTTAGTGTAACTTCGTGATTTAAAAATTAGTTTCATTTTTGTGTTATCGTGATAATGTGTGCTATTGTCTGCTGTGGTGAGTCGAAAATCAATAAATTTCAATATTAAGAAAATATTTATCTATTTTACGATATTTAAATAGATAACACACGACCTACCTAGTGATGTGGATAAGTGAATACCAGAAACTTTAGACACCATAACGTCAATGTCGTCACCCACCGTGAGCTGTCAATTAAAATAAATATAGATATGGTATTTGCTAAAATCGAAGAATGAGACTCTTTCGTTCCGGGAAAATTCCGGTAGTTGTTTTTTCAGCTTTTGAACTATTTGACGTCATAAAAAAGTTACAATTGGCAGGGGTTGAAATATTTTAGAGGGTTCTGACTCCCGACAGTATCGATAGATTTTTGTTGGACACGTAACGGTATTGTATTGGTAATTCATTGGCGACCAAAGTAAAAAGTATAGCCGAAACATCAATAGATTCTATCAAATAAATATAATAAAAGTTGAATTAAGCCGTATAAATTGTTTTATTATATGCAAAAATAATTGGCTCTCTTTTTTATTGCTTAGGTTTGTGGACGAACTCACGCCCCACCTGGTATTAAGTGGTTACCAGAGCCCATAGACATATAGAACGTAAATGCCATCACCCACCTTGAGATATGAGTTCTAAGGTCTCAGTATAGTTACAACGGCTGCCTCACCCTTCAAACAGAAACGCATTGTTGCTTCACGGCAGAAATAGGCAGGGTGGTGGTACCTACCCGTGCGGACTCTCAAGAGGTCCTACCACCAGTAATTACGCAAATTATAATTTTGCAGATTTGATTTTTATTACATGATGTTATTCCTTCACCGTGGAAGTCAATCGTGAACATTTGTTAAGTACGTATTTCATTAGAAAAATTGGATTTAAGACATTAACCCCTTCCACGAAATAGGTCAATGTGCCGTCACGCATTTACATATTAAATGACACATTTCAATTTAAATATTTTTCGTCACTTCCGAATTGGTTACAAAATACTAAGAGAGAGATGCTATTATTGCATAAATTTCTTACTCATTCCGTTGATTTTTATTGTTATAATAAATGAAAGGTGTATGAAAAAAATAGTACTATGTGTACAAAATACAGCCAGTTTTGACTCGTTTTGACTGATACAAAAAATTTCATAGCATTTCAGAAAAAAATAAAAATTAGAGGGAAAAAGTACTTTAGATTAATTTAGAAGTAGGTGGTGCCTTGTAACTTGTGTACTTCATAAAAACATCCAAAGATCGGAGCGGCTTAGGAATGGGTCCAATACAAAATGTGTGGATAGAGTGCTTACCAGCACGCCTCGATATTCTATTGTTCAGGATAAGCGTCTTGTAGCATATCATATAAAGTTTAGATTTTAAAACATGACTAAAATTTTTTGTATCAAACAATTGACCCATATACGGTTTTCGTTTGCAAGACATTACGTAATTAATTACAAAAACACCTAATGTCGTAAGCACATGTAAATGTGTCTCTCTCATCTTCCGGTCTAGACTAAAAGTCGGAATTAATGTTGCGTAATATTTAATACAACATTGGTTTGTGGTGTATTAAAATTTGACGAGATTTATTTAAAGATCCAATGATTTTTTTTTGGAAGCTAAGAATCGTTTGGAACCTTTGGGTCTGCGGAGGGACTTCGGTTCCCTCTGTATTTTGTACCGAATGTTCCATGGGGAGTGCTCTGAGGAATTGTTCGAGATGATACCGGCATCTCGTTTTTACCATCGCACCGCCCGCCACCGGAGTAGAGTTCATCCATACTACCTGGAGCCACTGCGGTCATCGACAGTGCGTTTCCAGAGGTCTTTTTTGCCACGTACCATCCGGCTATGGAATGAGCTCCCCTCCACGGTGTTTCCCGAGCGCTATGACATGTCCTTCTTTAAAAGAGGCTTGTGGAGAGTATTAAGCGATAGGCAGCGGCTTGGCTCTGCCCCTGGCATTGCTGAAGTCCATGGGCGACGGTAACCACTCACCATCAGGTGGGCCGTATGCTCGTCTGCCTACAAGAGCAATAAAAAAAAAAATAAAAAAAAAAAATGATGAAAATCAACAAGTACAACCTTATATTTTTCTATTCATTCATTTCCATTACAGCTTTTAAACTGTGGATTACACGACTAATTATCTTACTTTTCTAGAATATCATCATCGCATCGCACTATGTTTACTATTTTATAACTTCTTTACTACTTTATAACTTCTTTAACATTGATCATGCTCTTTCGTTACTGTGCTAATACGATCGTTTTTTTTCCCTACCTATTCGCAAGTAACCTAGGAGCTAATCCTAAAACTAAGGAGGATGGGTAGGTGTGCTCACAAGCTCGACCTGAGAGAATTTGTTAACACTAGCAAAAGCAGTGTTTCGCAGAATCTACCACCGGATCGGAATCGCAACCCACTGACAAATCCCACAAGAAACTCAGTGGGCTACGTCTATGAGTAAGTTCGCTCGTCGAACTCTTCGTCGTAATCGACGAATTCCTCGAGGCCGATGTCCGTTATTTTTTTAACTTTATACAACATTAAAACACTTTTTACTGGTGGTAGGGCCTCTTGTGAGTCCGCACGGGTAGGTACCACCACCCTGCCCATTTCTGCCGTGAAGCAGTAATGCGTTTCGGTTTGAAGGGCGGGGCAACCGTTGTAACTACCTACTCAGTTCATAAGTATTGTAACACAGTAAAAACTTTTCTTTTAGAATGCTGGCCACAAAAAAGTTTATTGAAGTCGAATTTCGAATTGTTCATGAAAATAAAAATGTATACTTTTAGAATTTTACTCATTTTTAAATATGGAGTGGACGCTTAAAGAAGACCGTGTTGCAGTTATTGCGTTGCATCGTTGCGGTTACGCGCCAATTCAAATTTTTAACATACTGAAAAATTTGAATATAACCAAAAGATTCGTTTATCGTACCATCAAACGATACAATGAAGACTCTAGTGTAGATGACAGGTCAAGAAGTGGTCGCCCTCGGTCTGTTAGGACTCCAGCAGTGATAAAAGCTGTGAAGGCGCGAATTCAAAGAAATCCCAAACGTAAGCAGAAACTGTTGGCCCTTCAGATGGGGTTAAGCAGAACCACGGTGAAAAGGGTGTTAAATGAAGACTTAGGGCTTCGGGCATATCGAAGAAAAACAGGACATCGTTTGAATGCTCGTCTAATGGACCTGAGACTGAAGAGATGCCGCGCTTTGTTGAAGCGGTACGCGGGAAAAAAATATCGGGAAATTCTTTTTTCGGATGAAAAAATTTTTACCGTAGAAGAGAGCTACAACAAACAAAATGATAAGGTGTACGCACACAGTAGTGAAGAAGCGAGCAACCGTATTCCGCGTGTCCAACGAGGTCATTTTCCATCCTCGCTCATGGTATGGTTGGGAGTTTCTTATTGGGGCTTAACAGAGGTACATTTTTGTGAGAAAGGTGTAAAAACGAATGCAGTTGTGTATCAAAATACAGTCCTGACGAACCTTGTGGAACCTGTTTCTCATACCATGTTCAATAACAGGCACTGGGTATTCCAACAAGATTCGGCGCCAGCTCATAGAGCGAAGAGCACACAAGACTGGCTGGCGGCGCGTGAAATCGACTTCATCCGGCACGAAGACTGGCCCTCCTCCAGTCCAGATTTGAATCCGTTAGATTACAAGATATGGCAACACTTGGAGGAAAAGGCGTGCTCAAAGCCTCATCCCAATTTGGAGTCACTCAAGACATCCTTGATTAAGGCAGCCGCCGATATTGACATGGACCTCGTTCGTGCTGCGATAGACGACTAGCCGCGCAGATTGAAGGCCTGTATTCAAAATCACGGAGGTCATTTTGAATAAACTTTAGTGTCATAAGAATCTATGTTTTGTTAAGTTCATTTTGGTATATGAATGGTTACATAATGAATAAACTTGTTTCAATTATTTTACATTAAACATGTGACAGAATTTATGACCTGACTAGGTATACTGAGAGCTTAGAACTTATATCTCAAGGTTGGTGGCGCATTTGTAGATGTCTATGAGCTCCGGTAACCAATTAACACCAGGTGGGCTGTGAACTCGTCCATCCATCTAAGCAATAAAAAAGTAAAATATGAAGCATATAAACCGTGTTTTTTTTTTTTTTTTAATATCAGAATTCAATTTTATTTCGGAATTCGTATCGTCGGGTATACTCGCTCGTGTTTCGTATGTGTATTCCCGAAAGCATTTAAGCAACTATTTGAAGTTCTCGTGGTGAATTCTAGATATTTTCGTTGAGAAACAAATTGCATGTGGTTATAAGGAAACCATTGCATAAGTATTTTATTTGAAAATGGGCTCACGGGACAGGATAGAACTTTTAATCATTATTCCAACTTCTTTCTTCTTCTTCTCCATCGCTCCCTCATTGCTGAGGATCGTGACTGCGTTTCAGCTTGTCGACTGCCAGTCTCCATCGGTTCCGGTCAGTTGCCTGGTGTAGTGCAGCGCTAAGTGGTCCGCTGGTTTGCTCGGAGATCTGGTCGGACCAACGTTTTCACGTATGCATCATAAACATGAACATTAGACCGAGTGTCGGCAATGCGAATTTATTTAAATCAAGGATTAATATACGTGACTACTAAAAGAACACGTATTTAGATTTAAATTTTAATGAGCGCGATGAGTAAATATTAAATAAATTGAGTCATTAGCAGAAACGAGGTCGGCGTTCGGCTGTGATCATAAAATCTTTAAAGGCTTCGTCAAACAGAACGCGTACTTAGCGCTGCGTTTTAACGTCGCGCTCTTGACTAGACGAGTCCAATGCTCCTTGACGCAACTTAACGCCAAATCATAGTGCCTTTCGATTGCAGTGTGAAAATTTAAAAGTATTAAGATGTCGAGTGATTCAGATGTGGCATTGTATAAACATGAGTATTTCCTAACTAATTCTATATAAATTTTTCGGGCATTATCCATTATTTTAATACACATTCACTCGGACGCTAAAATAAAATTTGTAAAAACATTACAACGCCTGACGTCAAAGCGTCCTAACGCCGCGACAGAGCGCTCTGTTTGACGAAGCCTTTATTCGAAGATTCGAATGATTCGTCTTATTCTAAAACACGTCTGCTTTTCGGAAATGTGAAGGATCATGGTATCTTATCGTACAGCCTCATAATATGATCTAATAATAAAATGCACTGTACAATCACAGGTACGATTTTAAAGGCCACGTTATGCTCTTTTATGTGTTTTTTGAATAGTAACAATGCTTGCTCTATCAAAAATAAAACGTGTTAAGGTATACTTGGAATGCTTCAGAGGCAAAGGGGTTATTGAACCGCATTGCCACTTGCGATGACCACTTGTGATGAAAAATGGATTATACGGTCATCATGCTGGTTAAACCCTGGTTTAACACCTAACCTATGGCCTTAGGCAATGCGACTAACAAAAACTTACAGTGGCGCCAATATGTTTGTATGATTTCACAAAATCCAAATGCTCACTTAAACTAATTCCGCGTATGGTATGAGTGGCCATTGAAATGAATTAAAAAGATTCTAAAATGGTTGGCTCTTATTTGCCACTGGGATCTTCTGATCGTGAAGATGAAGCGCCAATAAAACAAACTGCCAGACCTCAATGCTATGTTTCTGTGTAAATAAATAATTTAGTAAAATTTTGAGGGTAGCTAACACAATAAACAAATATTTACATACCCTTACACTTCCGTGGCCGCAAAAACTGAAGTGTTCAAAAAGTCGGAAATAATAAAAAGAATATAATTATGTCACTAAAACTGATGTGACCTGGTGTTTTTTTTTTACACTTAGTGCATGCCATGGCATAGCTTTCCCTTAACGAGACTTAAGATGTGGTATTCCAATGTCCACGGTGGCGATAACCACTTTTCATTAGGACGAATCCCAGCTCCTTTCCCAATGTAACTAGAAAAAAAGTGATTAAACAGTTATTCGTAAATTTGGTAGCCAATTGCGAATTTTGCTATGCAAATAACAAGATCTTGCTCTAAACACTTTAATGTTTCAGGCTAAATTACTGACATGGCATTAAATTTAAATTCACGACTTAACCCAAAAAGATTTTAATCATAGTTATTATGTCAATGTCAGTTCACAGCTGCAAATAGTGCGTTGAACTTACCCCTACCGTTTGTTTGTCGATTTTATTTCCAACTTCCATATCATAACAACAAAGTAATTTTAGCATAATGCTACCATAAAATCTATAACAAATCTAATTGCTATGGAATGCTACGTACAAAGCTCATCTGTATTTTATGAATAGTTTCAAAACAAAATGCAAATATTTGCGAATTTAGTTTAAAATATGTGATGCAGTTGAATCTCGATCAAACAAAAACGAGGAGAAAAACGTAGATAATTTCTAAACCTTTTTATTTGAATATAGCATTATTTTTTATTTAAATTCTAAATACCACTTTTTTTAAATATTACGGAATCTTTGATGGCATCTAGCATTAACGATGTATCGATTGGCTCGCCGTCTCCGCCATTATATCTTGACTTTTGAGTCTGAGTCGGAATAAGAATTTGTTCTATTCCGATGCAACCGGACCAACATTTCCTAGTAGGAACGACACTAGGTATCGACTGGAGAATTTTCGAAGCTTAAAACATTGTATTGTGACACCTGGTAAGATAAGCACGATTATATGATGCAAAAATAAACTCGAAAGCCAATAAACAAATAGTAGGGCCGTAACTTGCGTGGGTATGTCGCAGAATATAAAAAAGGTTTCACCTATCAGCTTGGGAGACAAGCGATTTCGCAATCGGCTTCTTAAGGGTGACGCATTGTGTTTCGAGTTGAACGTATTGCGTAACGTTATGTAGGTGAGATAAAGGTAGCGGACTCGTTGATAATACTGCAGCGTTCTCACTGTGGAGTGCAAAAATATTCAAATCAGAAAGCCGACGTGCGTTTCTTGAATCACTTACGTTTTCATTATTAGTTTCGACAAACAGACTGACGTGCTCAAGACTGACGTTTGGTTAACTATAGATAAAAATGAAAGTAAAAAAGACTTTTTTACTTAGTGTTTGCTTAGTGCGAGCTTTTTTTTAAACGTTCTCGATAGCGTAAAAGTTAACTCAAATTTGTATGCAGTTGGAACGTTTGCATAGGTTTGCCGCTAGGGGCGGTATTCGCTATCGAGAGCGTCAAAAAAAAAACTCGCACAAACCACACTGTTGGGTCGAAACCTGAGTTACGCCGGAATAGCCGCCTTCACGCCTTTAGAGCGAAAAATATGATCACACTGCCGTAGAAAGGATGTGATACATTCGTGATTTTTGACAACCTTTACTAAAGAACAGAACTAAGGGCAGTTGTTTTTTTCTTCTATTAGTCTAGAATGGCAGACAAGGTTATGATTAATCTGTTGTGAAGTAGTTACTGGAGCCAACTGACAAAACAACGTCATTACCTCAGCCGACCAGCTTCGAGAGGCTATTCTGGCTTCTCAAGACTGATGGGCGAGCTGACGAGGCTAAGCCTGAAAGACTGTGCCCTAACAATAGCGGTGCTGACTCTACCACTGAATCGAAGACGCGACTCCCTAAGAACATCTGACGTGAAATTCAATGAGTTTGAGGAAAAGGTATTTTATTGTAAAACAAAGAGAAGACTGAGGTGTACTATCTATCATAAGAATGTAATACCAGTCGGCCTGAAGAGTTGGAATCCGATGATTGCTAATCAGTCAAACTAATATCTCTCGGGTTAAATGTTTTCAGTTTTTTTTATTGCTTAGATGGTTGGAGGAGCTCACAGCCCACCTGGTGTTAAGTGGTTTCTGGAGCTCATAGACATCTTTAACGTAAATGCCGCCACCCACCTTGAGATATAAGTTCTAAGGGCTCAACTATAGTTACAACGGCTGTCCCACCCTTCAAACCGAAACGCATTACTGCTTCACGGGAGAAATAGGCAGGGTGGTGGTACCTGCTGCGTGCGGACTCACAAGAGGTCTTGCCACCAGTAAAAAACCACTTACCAGAAGTTCGGTGGCAATAAAATTATATTTTCTATTTCAGGTCAACCTGCTGTGACGCCGCTGCAAGGTCCGATACTTCTACGAAACGGATCAGTGCCGGTCGTTCCTTTAACCTCCTATAAGACAGTCAACAATGGATCCTTCTACCAAATACCGGTGAGATTATATTTATATCATTAATCGATAGGACCGGCCACACTGGACATCAGTTGGAGGACAGTAGACAGGCTGAGATGATGATGACGATGAATCGATAGGAACGGAGACGCGAAATTGTATAGGCCTGCGTCTTGCTTCGTATTCTTATGCCATTGGTAGATCAGCCGATGCTATTTATGAATTCTGGTATCAGCTTACAACGTAGTGAGTCGTGTGAAATCGTCGTGACTTAAATTAGCCCACTGAGTTTCTCGCCTGATCTTCTAAGTGGGCCTCGTTTCCGATCTGGTGGTAGATTCTACGAAGCACGGCTCTTGCTAGGGTTCGTGTTAGCAACATCGTTAGGTTTGAGCGCCGTGAGCTCACCTACTAGCCCGGTGACGCTGACATGGTCTCTCTAGACCATCAGCTTAGGCAGGAAAAAAAAGAAAAAAAGTGACTTAAAGGATAAGAGGCCCGGTGCATTCGTATCAAACGATTTGACTGTGTTGGTGCTCGAATCCCGCAGACAGATATTACTTTTTCTAATGAAATAACTACTGGCCATATTATTGTCGCATGTGGTCGCGATCCTCAGTAGTGTGGGAACGATATAGAAGAGATATTATTGTTATGTAAGCTGAAAATGTCTTCCATTATATACTTCACACATACATACAAATGATTAGCTTATATGAACGAGTAGATATAAATGAGCCTGTAGTTAAGTATAGTTAAAAAATTATTTTCAATAATATAGAAAAAAAATAACGATACGGTTTCATGCAAAACAAGTCTAACCCTAAATAATTAAGCTAATAACTAATCACTGATACAAATTAAATTCAATGTGGTAGGTTTTATGACAAAGGGAAGATCTTCCGCCGAGTGGGTGATATTGCTCAGTAGATCGACGGTCCAAATGTTGTTGTTCGGAAATCGCATACATATGTATGTACATGCAAGCTTATCTTGAAAATGTCGTAAGCGAAATTCAGGCATCTGTCAAATATCTTGCGTTATATAATGGCGACCGCCACATTCGAAATTGATATACTTAGACACTATTAGATTACGAAACAGAATTGTTTTTTATGCTCTATATATTGTTGATGGGCACTAATTCACTGCCCACCTGGTGCTTAAGTGGTTATCGGAAACCATAGACATAAAAACGTGAATACGACCCAATGAAGTAGGAAGCCTATGGAAATGAAACGTCAACCAAAATTTCGTGCCACTGTGACGTCATCTGGCCACAAAACATGGCGGCTTTAGTGCTGTACAAAAGATTTCAATGTTATCAGGTTTTATCGATAAACGTTCTTGGCTCATTTTATTTTAAATATTGTTGAGTATTATTTATTTGTAGAATTTATACTTTAATGGGAAGTAAGTAGGTATATTGTTATGTGCAAATATGATATGATTTAGATGGGTGAAATCTAAGACAAGTTCGTCCTTCGAATTTGCCAAGTAAACGATATGATGATTTTTAAAAGTTGCTACACTGATTTTATAAAGTTGTCGTTTGTCGCAAAACATAAAGATATGGCGTAGTTCAAAGCCATCAGCCCATTTCTAGCATGCTAAATGTTATCGTATTTTGAGTACGTGTTTTTCTTAGACTATTACAATCTATTTTAATTGTTTTGCTGACTCTAAAGTCCGTAACATACTACCGCAGCGCACCCCAAGGAAGGTGCGCCGCACCATTTGAATCACTTTCGCTTGAGAGTGATTCAAATTTTAAACTTATCAAGGGACCGCGTGAAAAAAAAAACACCTACAGAACATTTATTCATTAATTACAAACGTCATTCCTTGTGACTTCCTCTCTAAAATCACTTAATTATTAAATATTTAACAAATTTACAATAGTGTTTTACTCACTGCGGAATAAAACTATTTTATTTAAATAGTTCCGAAGAGATTTTGTCGGTAGCCTTTTTCCCGAAATATCTAAACAGAATGTCTAAATATGTTTTGATGACATATTTTAAAGTGGTATTTATGATTAGTGTCATGATCAATAGATTCCGACCGAAAAATGGATTTTTCGGATGAGGGCTCCATAATGAATTTAAATACATATAGATAATAGTTTTAGGGCATCGACTTTCTTGAGATCCTATAAAATACGTTTTAATTATTATTTTTGTATGTTTTAAGCATGATAAATTATGAAATTTTATATAATCAATCATATTAAATCGATATCAAAGTCAATAAATAATGTACAACCCAAAACAGACGGCCGAACTGACGTGACAATGACATTTGGCGCGCTAAACATGGCGGATTTTCGGCCTCATTAGACGGAGACGGAGATATTTACGTATATTCATGTTTCATTTTATGTACGCACTGAAATACTGTTATATTGTTTTCCTGCGAGTTAAAGTGCTGAGTAAGAACGAGATAGATATATGTTTATGTATGTGCCTTCAAAATGGGTGCTATTTATATAAGCAATTGTACGTATAGAACAATATGTCGTGTCCCTCTATATAGGTCTATGATACGACCACTCACTTGTGTGACATATAGCCTCTCTACCATAGATTATACACTTAATATATTTGGGCTCTCTACCGATCAAGTTCGAGAGCAGTGTTACTTTGCGGCAAAAACAGGGTAAAATGGTTAATAATTTTTATCTATTAATTTGTTTGTGTAATCCTATTTTTCGCGAGCAATAGTTAAATACAGAAAAAAAACAAACGAAACTTTAATTCGCAAATTCAGCTACCGGCAAAATCAAAGTATTTATTGCTCGGCTATTTTAATATTAAATCAAGATTTTTCCTAATTAAAACACCAGGTGTGCATTCGTATTCAAATGTATTTATTTATTTATTTTTTTAAAACATTCTGACCCCGAGTCGTTTGTGTTAAATGTGCATTTGAATTACAACTTCCTGATGCGATCGATGCTAAGCCGATTACTTTATAATCAAATGTCATTAATTCTACGAAATGTCAAATATGGATAAAGGACCAAACAGGTCAGCAAGTCGGTTTAGGAATTCACAAAACTTAAGTGCTGTTGCCACTTTAAAATAATGCGTAGGCTCGAGATTTACCAAAATGAACAAAGCCTGTGTTCAATTTAACTTGATTTACTGGTAAGGATGTGGACGAAAGAAATAGGTTAAGTAAGTAAGAATATATTTTAATATTTTCAAATTCAGAATGCTCACATAACCAACAAAAATATATTATTTCTTAAGTTATAGGTAGAGCGCCGTGATTATAATAATATTATCTTTGATTTCAAGTAAAGTAGTGTTGATGAATTACACAACGTAGCCAGCGCCGCGATCAATGCCTATTACATTCTGTACAAATCATCGACAAATAAACGTTTACGATTTTTTGTTTGTACGTCGTGACTTTGACAATTTCATTTAGATACTTGCGAAATTGATTACTTCATCATAATTATCCCAAATTTTGCTGCATAGTGGAATGTCATTAAATTTACATAAGACACCTCAAAAAATATCAGCATTGTCTACGAGAAGAAGTATATTTTTTCCAGTTCCATATTTCGCGAAACCGCATTTTTTCCTTATGGCCACTCTAAGTATTATAGTCTACCATTTTAGGTCTGTTTAACTCAAAGCCACCAATCAAAACGAATCAACATAAAAGTTTCGAATATAAAACTTCCCACAACCGGTCTCAAAAACATTGAAAACAGTACATACATTTTTGTTTAATAATTTCAAATAACCAACTTTAAATGTGATGATTCTAAATTTTGTCAACTGTTAAAACGTACAACGATAATGGCCGTATAATTCGCACTACATTTCCGACAGCTAGTATTATCATAGAATCGAAGGCTGATTAGCATTGCGACAGCGTAGGCCCGCAGGAAACGTCCGATCAAGCTTAACTGACTCACACGCGTAGGCCAGATGATTCTGAACGTGATCGAATTTTAAGATTCTCGCTGTCACTGCGCCTTATAATTCTAACTGCCGTGAAGTCTCCGAACATTCACCTCGATTGTTAGGTAAATGCACACGTAGGTTTAGAATTTTAATATTATTAAAATTTCCCTTTCGCATGAAGTTGGACGTTCGTGACGCTGTTTAGTTATTCCATTAAGAGTGTATTGTGGGAACCGGGATTTGCGATGCATTATAAATTTTTATTCTGTGTTCTTACTGAGCATTAAATTTTTCGATAGGATCCGCGATCGTTTGTGAAATTACTGTAAAAATGTTACGAAACGATCTGCTAATATCACGGTAGAAACAAATTGTCAAAAAATAAATAAATAAACAGTGACAATGCAGTGTACACGTGGAGATTACGACTTCGACTAAAGCTAAGTTCTCAACTCAGAAAATGTCACGTTTTACGACTACGTGGAGTGAATCGAGGCATAATTTGTAACAGACGGTCGATACAGAGCATTCGCGGTTTCGCCCACTGCATTCGAAGTAACCAATTAGCCGCAGAACGACTGGTTTCTACGCAGATTCATTATAATTCGTGGTTGCTGTCAGGACTGAAGCGCGATCTTTTAACTTGTCAACAATTTATATTAGCCAATGATAATTTTAGGAACTTTGAGATACATTTTCGTAAAATCAAATATGTACATAATCGGATAATCAAAATAGCGTTTCATTATGTACGTCTTAGAGGGGAACTAATTGTGTTTACGGATGAGATGTATTGTACAATCCTTCCTGTCTATTTCGATCGCGAAGCAATCATGCATAATAGTTTGAAGGGTTTAATACTGAGACTTAGAGCTCTCGTCTCGAGGTTTTTTTTCTACCTACCACCAGTAATATCATTTTCCCACTCCATTTTAATTTTACACCTTGTTGCCGATTGCTCCTAAGTGCATCTCGATATTTTAGAACCTAATTCGAGCAAGCCAATGATTTATTGAAAATATAATTCTGCAGATTTTGTAGGTACAAACTGTGCTGAGCTTTTAAAGATCTCAATTCATAAACGCATTTGCAATACTTATAAATTTCGCAGTTGCTAAGTGTGGAACCTAAAACGTGTGAATTGATAATGTTTGTTTGCGTGTATGCTAATACATATTACAAGACAAGACGAGGTTTGTTGGTATTTGGAATCTGATCCTCTTATTGCGAAAAGGAAAGAGAGCATCGCATCGCATGAATTTCGGTCAAACCATGAACACGTTATGTAAATATGTAAAATGATTCTTAACGATTCACTTATCGGTTCGTACGCTTGCCAATAAATAAGTGAGCGAAAACCGCAAATATACGTGATCGCGTCTATTGATGTTGTAACACTAATGTTGCCAAGAAACTAATAATTGTAATTTAAATCAATTATTGTTATAACATTTATCTACATTACAAATATTAGTAATAAACAAATTAAGGATACGTCTACTGTTAGCAATAAGTCTGTTATTGTAATTATAATACATAAAACGATCTGCGCGTCGAGCAGTATTGGTTGATGTCACCAATGACGAGATCTTCAACCTGGCCTACGAGAATACCACCGTGTAGTATGTTGATTCAACCATCATTGTTCCGACAGTCGTGTCCGTGAAAGGTTTGATAACGAAAGATTTCAGCCAACACCTTAAGAACACACATATCCATCTGGGATATGTGTGTTCTACAGAAAGTAGCTATCCTTGATAGGGCTCGTATTATGAGGAGGTTTTTCACCCTGGAGCCCTAACCACTGGTGGCTTGTGTAGTAGACACCGCCACCGACAGCAATCAATTTTTTTATAAGTTTTTGAAAAATAATATTTTCAATCCCTTTTTAAATATACGTATATTTAATTATTAAGATTTTAATAAATACAGTAATAATAATAAATAATAAATGTTTGTTGATTATTTAATTGGTTTTAGAGGCTCAGAGGTAGAGGGGGAAGAGGTCGACCGAAGAAGACATGGATGGAGTGTGTGAATGACGATATGAGAGAGAGAGAGAGAGGAGTGAGTGTTGAGATTACAGCTGATAGAAGAGAATGGAAGAGAAAGATTAACTGTGCCGACCCCGCCTAGTAGGATAAGGTGGAGAAAAAGAAAATAAGAATTTAATTGGTTTTGTCCTTACGATCGTTAACGCGTAAAAATATCTTAACTGACCCAGATGGGGTAAGAGATCGATAAAACGACTTAATAAAATAAATCAATTATCATCAGAATCGCAATAAGCCTTCAGCAATTTCAAATTACTCACTGGAATTGTTATTGCAAATCGAGAATTGAAATGTGCATCATATCGAATATCATATCAACATCGAAGTTCACAAATCACATTATCAAGATACGGCGCCAGGAGTCAACTGCGGCCGCCTTCACGCTTCTCAATTATATTTTTTTATCTACAAAAATATGTAAATATGTTTCGTTTTATGCAAGGTTGTTGACACAGTTGCCTCTAAAATATACTGTATGGCTTTTGTATTGCTAAATAACAAGCGCTTGCTAAATTATTAATGACCCGATCCAGTTTTCCGTTTGGCATTGCGTAACGTAAATCCTCTTTTAATTCACTTGAATTACACTTACGAGCTAACAACGTTTAAATATTTTAGCGGTAGGCAGCGGCTTGGCTCTGCCCCTGGCATTGCTGAAGTCCATGGGCGACGGTAACCACTCACCATCAGCCATGGGCCGTATGCTCGTCTGCCTACAAGGGCAATAAAAAAAATAAAAAAAATATGATAAAGCGTTCCCTCCACGTTAAGATTCTATATTCAAAACGAGTATAATATGTTCTGTAGCGTATGCCATTATGAATCGCAATTGTCGTTTTGCGTATCCCTCATCTGTATGAGCAAAGATTTTATTTATTTTTATCTATGCAAGGCCTAAGGCTTTAAATACGAATACATTATAATAAATGTGTGTATACTGAAAAAGTTTGTCCCTCACAGCGGTTATCCAGCTAATACTATAAAATCGTCGTGCGTCAGAGTTGCGTTAAGTGTTTTTTTTTCTCTCATTTCGGTAGTCAATTGTTTTTGTTTTGTGAACATTCAGTTAATTAGCGCACCTTTGAGAAGCAGGACGTGTTAATTAAGCAAATTGTTTGGCGGACATGGATTTGTTCTGGTTTAACGTGAGTGGATTAATAATAGTTAATTTCGGTTTTTGTCGGATATAGTGTTTGGATTGAGTCGCTTCAGTGTAAGTATGTATAGGTTACATACATGATAAGATTACATTTAATATAAAAAAAAATGTTTTATTGAAAATTGCTTAGTATATTATACAGTTACAACAAAATTTTAAAAAGTAGATCTTCGAAAGCTTTTTATTTGGAGAAAATATATATTTGTTCTTACGCTGAACATAATTGAAAGTCTTGATGTAAAATATCTAGTTAAAATAGTCGGTACTATTTTAAGCACAGTCTTTAGTTTCTAGTAGTATACTTTGTTGAATATAGAGAAGCCACGAAGCCACAAGGTTGCTCTACAGTTTAAAAAAATTTGCACAGAATATATAGTATTAAAATTAACCCACTTTTTTAACTTCTCACTTAACATAATGAGAGATCTTAATCAAAACTCGTTTATTGTCGATCCAACTCAATAACCGTGTTAGTTAATTACTTGTTAGTTTAGCTGTGTACATCTATTGTTTCATTGTGCATTGTCAGAAAGGTACTTCCTTTTGGTTCGTCATCATCACGTTAACAACACGTAACTGTAACAAATTATGCCGGTGTTTTATGTCTTCCTATACTCATGACTATGAAGCCCCGGATCCAATACGTAATCAAACCCGCAAAATTATAATTAGCGTAATTACTGGTGGTAGGACCTCTTGTGAGTCCGCACGGGTAGGTACCACCACCCCGCCTATTTATGCCGTGAAGCAGTAACGCGTTTCGGTTTGAAGGGCGGGGCAACCGTTGTAACTATACTATCTCAAGGTAGGTGGCGCATGTACGTTGTAGATGTCTATGGGCTCCAGTAACCACTTAACACCAGGTGGGCTGTGAGCTCGTTCACCCGTCTAAGCAACAAAAAAAAATTGTCAGCGGGTCGCGAATCCGATCCCGTAGTATTAGTAGATTCATACGCGAAGCAGCTACTCATGAGTTGTTAGGTCTCGTTTGGAGGCGCTCTGGTACCTAGCTTGTCATACCGTAATTCGATTCGTGAGTTTTTGCAAGCATTTCAGTATTTTTGTTCATAAATGACTTCAATAAATCCACACTTCTATTTTACTGTGGATAGGGTATACTATAGCACTCGCGCGTGGTTGATAATTGCGAAAGATTACGGTAAAGTGGAAGCCAGTAATTAAAAACCGTGCTCCCAAGTTGAGATAGTTCTGACCCAGCAGGATATTCATTACTTTCCTCATCCTTTGGGTTCGAATTACCCTCTGACCTTATTCGAAGTTTTGTTCCGTCCGGGGCATATTGGTGACGGGGGAGTTGTTTAATGGGTCCAGCGTTTGGAGTGATGATCTAGCAATTCAAACATTCAGCTCGAATTTGGGGAGAGCATCAATGCGTCGATCGTCTTCATTGTACTGGTGGTAGAACCTTGTGAGTCCGCGCGGGTATGTACCACCGTCCTGCCTATTTCTGCCGTGAAGCAGTAATGCGTTTCGGTTTGAAGGGTGGGGCAGCCGTTGTAACTACACTGAGACCTTAGAACTTGTATATCAAGGTGGGTGGCGCGTTTACGTTGTAGATGTCTATGTGCTCCAGTAACCACTTAACACCAGGTGGGCTGTGAGCTCGTCCAGCCATCTAAGTAATAAAAAAAAAAAGTCAAGATTTTGAATAAATGTCATGATATAAACTAAAACGGAATGAACTTATTACGTTAATCTTTCAAAAAACGCAAAAGGACAGGTTATGTTTCTGTTAACATCAAAATATGAAAATTGAATTTCAGATTTTCTACACTAAAATACAATAGGGGATTTCCAAACAGCCGTATGATTAGTGTAGGAAAAACGTGTTGGACTGTTTTTAATAATTTATTAAGTGTTCAAGAGTTCCTTTTCATTTTACAGGTTTTATAGTTTTCAAACGTTATTTATACTTGTAAGGAAATTAAATGAACCAAAAATAGCATTTGTGATCCTTATATTCTTTAAGAAAAAATTAACGTAAAGTTCTTTGGTTAAACCGTATTGGTTATTTCGTAATAGTTAGAAAATGTTTATGCGAAAAAATAAATTTAACAGTCACCGTAAATTTTTTTGACAGAAACTTTAGGCTAGGGAGGTGGGAGTGAAAATCTTGAGTAAGAACTAAATCGTTATAACCTCTTTCCAGATTTTATGGACAGCACTATCTTTAGCTCTCGGATACGAGCTCCAGGGTCAAATAATCAGAGGTGTGCCGTGCGTTAAGAGAAACTACCAGTTGTATTGCCCAACGGCTGGAAACTCATATCCTTTGTAAGTGAAGCAACGAATTTTCGTTTATGTAATTTCATCTGTTTATTGTATGTATGTGTTGTCTTTAATAATGTATTATTAATAGTATATCGCAACATACCTTGCTGTATCTTTTTCTGTTCAGAACTTCTGTTCATTAAACGGTTGTGTGGAAGTGATCGCTTTTAGCGATAAGACCGCCTGTTGTAGGTACAATTATATATGTTTGTTGATTGTTTTTTAAATGCTTTGGTGTGTATAGTATATTCTCTCGCTCTCTCTCTTTCGCTCTCTCTCTCTCTCTCTCTCTCTCTCATGAAACTTTAACCAACGTCATCCAATATTAGCCAGTCCGAGCTCATTTATCATTTTACTGGCGGTAAGGAACTCTAGTGAGTCCACCCGGGTAGGTACCACCACCCTGCCTATTTCTGCCGTGAAGCAGTAATGTGTTTCGGTTTGAAAGGTGGGGCAGCCGTTATAACTATATACTTGAGACCTTAGAACTTATATCTCAATGTGGGTGGCGCATTAACGTTGTAGATGTCTATGGGCTCCAGTGACCACTTGACAACAGGTGGGCTGTGGATAGTCCACCCATCTAAGCAATAAATAAAAAAAAATCCAATAACCACGATTTCGTATTACAGGGAACAAATCGAAACCTTCATAGACGAGAACAAAGCGTTGATAAAACGGATGTACGGTTCGTTTTCAACGCCGCCCGGCAGCCGAGTGAAGAGGGCCCCCGGAGTTCCGGACATGCATGACGCATCTGGGGATTCGTACTTCCGTCACGCAAGACAGGCCTCTAACACGCAACTGCCTGACGCGCAGGCCGTCAACAGTACCGGCAGGTGCGACTTATTGATTGATAGATTCGAACACATTCCACGAGTATTTTTGAAATTTTGAATTTCGAATTTTGAATTTTATAAGTCGTCGTGGCCTAAAGGATAAGACGTCCGGTGCATTCGTATCCAGCGATGCAACGGTGTTCGAATCTCGCAGGCGGGTACCAATTTTTCTAATGGAATACGTACTTAACAAATGTTCACGATTGACTTCCACGGTGAAGGAATAACATCGTGTAGTAAAATTCGAACCCGCCAAATTATAATTTGCGTAATTACTGGTGGTAGAACCTCTTGTGAGTCCGCGCGGGTAGGTACCACCACTCCGCCTATTTCTGCCGTGAAGCAGTAATGCGTTTCGATTTGAAGGGCGGGGCAGCTGTTGTAACTATACTGAGACCTTAGAACTTATAGTGGTATATCTCAAGGTGGGTGGCGCATTAACGTTGTAGATATCTATGGGCTCTAGTCACCGCTTAACAGGTGGGTTGTGAGCTCGTCCACCCATCTAAGCAATAAAAATAAAAAAAAATTTTCGACAGCCGCTTGGCTCTGCCTCTGGCATTGCTGACGACCATGAGCGACGGTAACCTCTTACCATCAGGCGGTCCGTATGCTCGTCTGCCTAAAAAATATAATTTAATGAAATATTGTTTAACTTCTGTGTGTAACAAATAAACCCTTAAAGTAACTGACTTAATTTCAGGGTGGATGCGTGCGAGAGCAAAACGGAAATCATGACACCATACTGGGCCCTCAACTCGGCAAGGAAACTCCGTGCTATTGTGAACACTATGCACTTTGAACAGGCCATACATCAGGAAACTTGCAGGTGATTATGAATTAGATAAAATTTCCTTTAGGAATCCAAAACAAAAATCAGCTCACAAACAGAAGGAGTACCTATACCCACATTGGTTGATAGATTTTACAAAGAAACTGTCTCTGACCAGAAGTCGAACTGTTTCAATTTCATAGACGGATGAACAAAATCACAGTCCATCTGGTGCTATTATCGGAACTAGTTGACCTCATAATGGAAATGCAGTCACAAGCTATGAGACACGAAGCCTAAGTCTTAATTGTTTAATATAACGGCTATTTTCAGAAATACGCAGAATAATAATAATAATATAATATAATTCATGCGATTAATCCACTATTTGATTTGCCCAATAAACGATTTCCCGCGAAGATTGTATTTTTTTGGAACGAAGTTCCTTATGGGACGATGTGGAGGGGTACCCTAACAGGGAAAAACCGTCCGTAACGTAAGATTTTTATTAATAATGCACACAGTGTACGACTGAACTTTGTAATAACGTACAAAAATTACATTTTTTTTTTATCATTGATTGACCACGATCTCAAAGCGTTCGTTTGCACAATACACTAACTCTTAAGCAAACAACCGTGAATGAAGTGTACCACAATAAGTTCGCACGTTACCGAATGACCGTAGGTTGTTGCCCACACATCTTTTTTAAAATATATTTCGACTTAACAAAAACCTTTTTTGCAGCAAAACCACGACCGGCCGTTGCAACAGAGACTGTGGTTGCGAGCAAAAATACAAATGGCACCGGCTGCTCGCCTACGATCCGTCAGACGACTGCGCCGGTATCTTCATGGACTGGTTCCTATTTCCGTCCTGCTGCGTTTGCAGGTGTAAGCCTTGATAATTTTTGTTCCATCCTCAACTATATAGAATTTCACTGGGAGTTATTGTAGAATTATTAGATGTAGAATTTGAGAGTACGTACTCGTTCATTGACCTCGTTTACAGACGTGACCACAAAACTGTAAAATATCCGAAACCTCGGATTCAACCGTAAAAGTACTTGCAATTAAGCCTACGACTCGCGAAAATCGAATATCAAATCAGTACCAAAACTTGTTGGAGGCCAAAAGTTAATTCGGCTAACATTATTTTATTAAATTAATGTTATTTAAAAACTCACTTAAACTCACTTCACTCTCCGCAAATCAAAGCATTCACAAAAAACTCCCAAATGAAAAGTGAAATTAACGTATTAATTTATCATTATTTTGTATTAGCGAGCAAAATCAAGCTCGTACATTTAGAAGCTATTTCTTTTTAATTATTATTCTAAAGTCAGATTATTATGTCGTTTCATTCTATTAGATTTATATAGAACACTGCCATTGTATTGTTACGAACAAGGAACATCTATCTATTTATAAGCTAGTTAAGGTTCATAAAATCGTCTTTTTAATCAATGTATTTCATATGTTCGAATTTTAATCATAAACTAAAATGTACTTAAGCAAATTTTGAGTAATTTAACGTTATGAAAAAGAAAAATCTAGTGTCTGAGTCAATTCGTATTTAATTATTTTTTTGTATAGTTTAATTAATAATTGTTTAATGTTTTCGTAATAGAACGATGTTAATGTAATACCAGATTTGTAATTTTCATTCCCTTGACGGAATATATTCTTAATTCAACTGTGTCGATACTCAAATAAGTATTTCTCGATATTAAACGTGCAATAAAATTTAGTTTCATCTTTTATTTCAATCATCATAAAAGTTTAATGGCGTTCGAATGTTAATTTCTTAAATATTATGCGTATTATTTATGTTTTCATTTTCGAAACCATTACACGTATTAGACAAGATGTGTTGCCAGGTTAGGCCGTAGAAGACTACCATGTGTTTAGTACTGAGATAGGCTGATAAGTTCAAGGGTTACCTGTTGTTAAGTACTTATCAAGATATCACAACGTAAATGCCCGTTTATTTACATGGGGTTTAAAGTCTCAATAATAGCTGTCCGAAAATATATTGAAACGCGCGACTGCTTCGCTAAAAAAATGACAGGAAAACGCTACCCATACGCGCTAAATACGACCTATTGAAGTCTAACGTCCTAAGTCACAACAGAGAAATATCAAACAACATACAAAAACATTTTAATTACAAAATTTATTGAACTAAAAACGATCACAAACACTTAAATCTAATTACATTAAAATTTAAATAACACATTTATGTATCTTTGTTTGCATCCTTGGCTTTACTTTGCTCGAATTCCCGGAAGATTTTTTCGCTTAGCTTTTCGCCTTCATCGTCTATTTGTTCGACAGCCAAAACTTCTGGTATGTAAAACTGCATCATATTCTGTACCTGTAATTCACGTAAATTCTCTTAAAAGCTTTAATTCTCTTAATCTAGTAATAAAAATATCTGTTTGAAGTTTACACAGTTGACACTAAAGGTTTTTATAACAGTACAAACAACGCACGATTTTTTTAAGCTTTTATTATTTTATTATTTTTAATATCACGGCCCCTGGTGCTGAGGAGTCCAAAGCCAACAACGTGATTGACACCACCCTCCTTGAGATGGATTAAGGACTAAGTGTTAGTATTAGTATTGTACTAAGTTCTCAAGGCCTTTAAACCGGAACGTGTGATGCTTTATGGATTATTCCAAGTTTATCGATCATATGAGGAATGATGGAAGGGGACTAGAAGATGTATGGAAATGGTAATGCAAAGTGGAAGAAGAGAGAGAGAGTGAGAGAGAGGCGTGAGTGTTGAGATGACGGTTTATATCTAATAACTAGTCAGGTCATAAGTATTGTCACACAGTAAAAACTTTTCTTTTACAATGCTGGCCACAAAAAAGTTTATTGAATTTCGAATTGTTCATGAAAATAAAAATGTATACTTTTAGAATTTTACTCATTTTTAAATATGGAGTGGACGCTTAAAGAAGACCGTGTTGCAGTTATTGCGTTGCATCGTTGCGGTTACGCGCCAATTCAAATTTTTAACGTACTGAAAAATTTGAATATAACCAAAAGATTCATTTATCGTACCATCAAACGATACAATGAAGACTCTAGTGTAGATGACAGGTCAAGAAGTGGTCGCCCTCGTCTGTTAGGACTCCAGCGGTGATAAAAGCTGTGAAGGCGCGAATTCAAAGAAATCCCAAACGTAAGCAGAAACTGCTGGCCCTTCAGATGGGGTTAAGCAGAACCACGGTGAAAAGGGTGTTAAATGAAGACTTAGGGCTTCGGGCATATCGAAGAAAAACAGGACATCGTTTGAATGCTCGTCTAATGGACCTGAGACTGAAGAGATGCCGCGCTTTGTTGAAGCGGTACGCGGGAAAAAAATATCGGGAAATTCTTTTTTCGGATGAAAAAATTTTTACCGTAGAAGAGAGCTACAACAAACAAAATGATAAGGTGTACGCACACAGTAGTGAAGAAGCGAGCAACCGTATTCCGCGTGTCCAACGAGGTCATTTTCCATCCTCGCTCATGGTATGGTTGGGAGTTTCTTATTGGGGCTTAACAGAGGTACATTTTTGTGAGAAAGGTGTAAAAACGAATGCAGTTGTGTATCAAAATACAGTCCTGACGAACCTTGTGGAACCTGTTTCTCATACCATGTTCAATAACAGGCACTGGGTATTCCAACAAGATTCGGCGCCAGCTCATAGAGCGAAGAGCACACAAGACTGGCTGGCGGCGCGTGAAATCGACTTCATCCGGCACGAAGACTGGCCCTCCTCCAGTCCAGATTTGAATCCGTTAGATTACAAGATATGGCAACACTTGGAGGAAAAGGCGTGCTCAAAGCCTCATCCCAATTTGGAGTCACTCAAGACATCCTTGATTAAGGCAGCCGCCGATATTGACATGGACCTCGTTCGTGCTGCGATAGACGACTGGCCGCGCAGATTGAAGGCCTGTATTCAAAATCACGGAGGCCATTTTGAATAAACTTTAGTGTCATAAGAATCTATGTTTTGTTAAGTTCATTTTGGTATATGAATGGTTACATAATGAATAAACTTGTTTCAATTATTTTACATTAAACATGTGACAGAATTTATGACCTGACTAGATATATAAAATTCTCGTGTCACGGTGTACGTGATTGAACTCCTCCGAAACGGCTCGGCACGGATTTTCGTGAATCTTAGCGTGTATATCGGCCAGGGTGGAAAATCAGACATCTATTTTTCATCCCCCTAAATGTTAAGGGTGGTCCACCACAAAAAAATTTTTTAGACAATTTTTTTTGTTTTTATTTTTTTATGATACAGCATACAAAAATATATACAACCCTAAATGTTCACCCCTCTACTATCAACCCTTATTTTTTATTTGTTAATTATAAATTTGAATTTTTTGGCAAGAATTTTTTTTGTCATGTCTTAAAATAAAAAAAATCATATTACTCTCAATTTTCACTCATAAACGATCAAGCCCTATTTTTCCATCCCGACATTTTATTCTATGCACAGATCCGCAATAAGGTTGCATTATAATTGTAGTACGATAAATTCGATATCCAGGTTATTTATCTTTCCTAGCAATAATTTATAGGGCAAAACAACGTTTGCCGGGCCAGCTATTATACATGTAAGGCGAACTAGGTGTATGGTTAGTAGACTTTTTTATAATTTATTATTATTATTGTCAATTAATAAATAGTGAAAACTTATCCTTACCCCATTTTTTAAAGTTACAATAGAGCTTGGACAAGAAGAGCACGATCCTTGCATCTTTAGCCTCAGGATTCCATCTTTAAAATCAACAAAGAGTACATCGCCACCATCTTCTTGTACAGTAGGACGAATCCTTGTGTCTAGCAATTCTTTTATCATTTGAACTATTTCATCATCATCTTCGTTTATCTCTGTTAATTAGAAATATATGCAAATATAGCAAAAAGTAAGTGAAACAAAATAGTACATGGTACTTTTTGAATTTTTTATTTGCCTAATTCTTGGCACTGTTTCGCTTGACTTGTCTGCCCAGATACATAGACGTAAATACTTCTACATACATCTTACATCGCCATCATCATCCTGAATATTTGTGCTGCAAAATATTGGTGTTCTGGTATGAAGATTGTGGTAGGTATCTGTATTACATTCCTATAAAGACTTCTACCTCATGCTTTAATGTGGTTACTTCAATGTCAGTTTTCTTTTATTTTATTTTATTTTATTTAATTAAACATATTTCTATGTAACATTCCCCCAAAATTATTACCTACATATTTAGTAGACATTTAATTATATGATTCCAAATAATAACAATTATAATAGATCTTGTTTTCTTATATATTAGCGACCCGCCCTCGTTTCGCTTCGGAAACTGTAATTTATTATTGATTTTTCCACTATTTAATGGATTTTATTATACATATAAACCTTCCTCTTCAATCACTCTATCTATTAAAAAAACCGCATCAAAATCCGTTGCGTAGTTTTGAAGATTTAAGCATACATAGGGATATGGGGTCAGAGAAAGCGACTGTTTTTTACTATGTAGTGATGATACACAAGTGACATTACCATTAAATAACTGGATGGATGCTGCTTTATTTGTTTATAGATGAGTAATAAATACATTTAAAATTAAGAGTTAGGCTGTTGGTCATTTTAGAATATTCTTTTTAAGGGTGAAAGCCTTCTCTAGCCTACACACTTTCTTGTTTCTCCCAATGTCTATTTCTGTATTTATTTTCTCACGACATTATCATCATCTTGTAGTCTGTATTGTTCATCAGTTAACTGATTGACGTGTAAGACCAGTTCAATTCGATTGTAGCCTCAGAGCTTGTGTTGGAGTATTTAGCCCTGGCATTTCTTACGCATATTGCCATAAGTGGCAGTAACCATTCACCATTCAATGGGCTATAAACTTGCCTGCCTTCAATGGCAATTAAAAAAAATGTGTAAATGCTTGGAAAGCTTTTGATATTATCCTTCTGAATTATTTTTGGTTTCCACTGGTGAATTTAAGACCAACACCAGGTGAGGGTGTGGTTACTGGAGAACATAGACATTAACAAGCAACCTTCACAAATCAATTACGCTGCAGTCTATTGAACATTAAAGCAAATTCAGTACATTTATTCCTTACAAAATGGATTCAAAAGGCTTCAACTTATAAAGAGGAAGGCAAGGCATTTTGAATTCTACAAAATTATACATATAGTATTGGGCAGTTTCATGAATTAAAATTACATTTTGTTTTTAAAACAACTTGAATGAAAATTAATAGTTGTAGGTCACGTGGAAGGAAAGAGAAGTCGAGGAAGATTGCCAACCAGGTGGACGGACATTATCAAGGAGGCCACAAACACCAGCGTCCCGGGCGCCATTAAGCAGGCCGAATGCAGGCAGCATTGGAGGAAGTTGGTGCAAAAACTGGACCAAGGTGGTCACGACCCTCAGCAATGAGGAAACGACAGAGAAGAAGNGTGGAAGGAAAGAGAAGTCGAGGAAGATTGCCAACCAGGTGGACGGACATTATCAAGGAGGCCACAAACACCAGCGTCCCGGGCGCCATTAAGCAGGCCGAATGCAGGCAGCATTGGAGGAAGTTGGTGCAAAAACTGGACCAAGGTGGTCACGACCCTCAGCAATGAGGAAACGACAGAGAAGAAGAAGAAGAAGAAGAAGAATGAAAGTACTTACGAGTATCACCCGAAGGTTTAGCATCTGTTACCACAGGCAGTCCGCTGGCAAAGAAATCCATTATTGTACCAAATATTTCAGGTTTTAATAGCTTCCAATCAACATCATCGTCCTGTTTTGTTACAGTAATGAATTCTGGTCCAAAGAAGACTGCTTTCACTCCATCAATGCGGAATAACATTTTGGCTGAAACAAAATTTCAAAATTTTCACTAGTCTCTTCTATAAAGTGGTGCTAAGTGTCTTTTGTATTTAGAAGTAGTGGTTTCGTTTTTATAGTATAAGATAAAAAAAAAGTACTGTAATAAGAACCTCGTTAGGAGTAACATAAAAAAAAAAAAAAATTTTTTTAGGCTAAATTTCAGTATCCAGGGTTCTAGATAGAGCCACAGCCCTATAATTGAGACTATTATGTTCCATAAGAAGTAATACATTTTAAGTCCCAAAATGAAATTATTCCATTTATCTAGTTTGCTTCACTAGCGATTATTTTTTTCTCTACACCTGGCTTTATCTTAAATTCACCTATATGATTTGAGAACTAGAATATATATAATAATATGTAGGGTAAAAGAAAATTCTTATCTCATATGAACATACAGTTCACTTCAAATGAGGTGTTAAGAAATTATATATAAAATTTGCTAAGCTCTACTTTAAATGTTTGCTAGTGAGTCAGTTTTTATTTACCCCAGAAATTTTTTACTTTAGTTTCAATAAATTTATTTTGTTGCATTCTTTAAAGCCAATTGATGATTTGGCAAAAAGGCCAAGATAATCTTAAGAATTATTCAGTGTATTCTTGATGAAACTTTTAGCACAAAACACATATTTGAGCATAGATTTCAAACTTATTGTCACTAGCAAACTTTTCACTTTTCAGTTTAAGCCTTTTTTATTTATTGCTTAGATGGGTGGACGAGCTCACAGCCCACCTGGTGTTAAGTGATTACCAAAGCCCTTAGACATGTACAAAGTAAATGTCACCAACATCCTTGAGATATGAGTTCTAAGGTCTCAGTATAGTTACAACGGCTGCCTCAGCCTTCAAACCGAAACGCATTACTGCTTCATGGCAGAAATAGGCGGGGTGGTGGTACCTACCCGTGTGGACTCACAAAATGTCATACCCCCAGTAAGATATACTGGTGTGTAACCAGCCTATATTCAAATACACAATAATGACTTACCAAGTGGACTGCAGTGTGCAGCTCCAATATTAGGAAAGTCCAAAGTTTGACCCGGCTCCAGAACTTTAGTACCAGGTAAAAACTTCAAGCTATTTGGATTTGGTGTGTCTTGAGTTTGTATGAACATGGTACGGAAGCATGCAAAAATAGCTGGACTCTTTTGTGGAATGTCAGACTTTAAAATACCTGATAGTCCATGGTACTTTCTTGTCTGCCTGAAAGATAAGACACAGTTTCAGTCTAGACTACATTTCCTTTGGATTTTTAACTGTTTTCTTTTTAAATAATAAACGCTGCTAATTAAACATTAAGGAGTTAATGATTTATGTACAATTGCATAACTTTTTTATTTCACCTTTGTAAAGTTGATGCGAATAGTACACGGTTGCACTGTTTACTACTTTTTAAAAAGCGTAGTGGCGTTCGTAACATAGTTTCAATTAGTAATTTGAAGTTATCAAACTGTTATCAGCAACGATTCAATAAGAATGTTATTGTTTCAAAGTAAATTGGTAAGAGTAAGAAATATAGTTATTAAAATACGTTGCCAAGTGAAAATTTTAAAAATAAAATCTGCCTTTAAATATCAATTATTTAAATTAATCAAGTATGGTTAATGTGTTTGAATTTAAGTAATTGGTGAAATCACAAATAAAATTTTAAGATGAAATTATCAATTGTCAACAACAGTCAACACATGCTTTGTCAAATTCAAGGTAGCAGTAGCTTCATTTTTTCAACTGGAAAGGCGAAAGTATCGCACCATACAGACTTCTTTTATTTGTGCTGTTTTATGAAAAATTATTTGGAACGAAATGAAAAAAAGTTATTGAATTTGAGACATTAATAGGGATGAAGTTATATGTAAGAGATGATATAGGATAAAATAAAGTCTCAATAAAATAGTGGCTACTTACAAAGACTTTGCTGGACATTTTGAAAAAACACATGGAACCAGCGACTGTTTCATTTTCCCACAATTAAGTACTTTTACACGTGATAAACAGTTATTAAACCACTTTTATTACACGTTTAAGCCTGAAGAAACCCTAAAATAACCCTTTGCCTGTCCACTTGACGAATTAAATAAAAAATGTCAAACAACTTCACGCAAGCTGAAATATTATTAGCAACCAAGAAGTTTCAAACATTTCTTCATCGATATTTAAATAATTTTACCACATTCAGATACGTCTGCTAGCCGTATTTTTAGGTGATCCTGGTAGGTATACTTTAAAAGCCGTAGGTGTATAGAAATATAAGCCTTCAAGTTATTATATTATTCAAAAATACTCTGAATGATTGCGCGCCCTTAGTCGAACTTAGAAATCGCTTATTTAGCATAAAACATTAGTGGGTTAGTTGCAAAGTAAAATACGTTTTCTAAATGTCTCCACTGATTTTTTCAATTAAAACAATAACAAATAACGTTTTAACCTAACAATGGATTGCATTAAGTGAATTAAATTGCGTATAACTACCCAACTTATCAAGATGTATTGCACATGACATTTTGTATTTTATCAATTGGAAAGCGTACACAAATAATATTGTATACTTTTACAATATTTAACATAACCATACTTATAAAACAATATCAATAACATTAAAAACGAAGCAAGCTGTTTAATAATTTTATTAATGAACAATTATTGAGATATTTGTTTAATGTTATGATTTATTTGTAGCTATTGGAGATTGTTAGCGATGGCAGACACAGGCAAAGGCCGGGGGCGAAGCTTAGCCCTTTTACAGGCACTGAAGAAGTCACAAATGATGGACTCTCCCTCACAATCTGAGAGTCAGTCTCCTGAAAGTACACCAGAACAGAGTACAGCTCCAAGTACCATTGCAAGTGCAACTCCTAGTACTGTAAGTAGTAATATTTTAGGTGCTTTTTTAAAAGTAATTTCTTATTTACAGCTCTGACTGCAGTGAATAAGAAATTACTTTAAAAATGCTCTGTCAGGGTTATGATTGATTTGAAATCTTTACTGAAAAGCTATCAATTAAATGCTTTTTATGTGTGATTCTCTAAAAATATGGTTAAGTAAATTTAATCAAAGAATTTAGTATATTCACTGAAAAATAATGTCTTCTAATAGAGACAAACTCATTAGCTTCAATTCTATATATATATGGTCAAAGTTTGAACTCAACAGGAATAGTCATATCTGTTTTCCATTTTTATATGTTCTCTCTTTCTGATAAAATTTTAGTCCTGTGATATTTTTATTTTTATATAATTTATAGAAAAAACTATACTTAAATGATTGTAATCAACTTTGATTTGTTGCTAACAATATGCTCCAATTATTAGCGTTAATAAAAAATAAAAAGATACTTAAAATATTTTTAGTCAGGAGTGAGTATAGGCGGTAGAGGACGCGCAGCAGCATTGATGCTGGCTAAAATGCAGCAGAAACCAGGCTCCACAACTCCAGGTATATAGCGGAAATTTCAATTAAGTACTCACAGCATCCTTTGTAGTAAAATATATATATATATGTGTGTGTGTGTGTGTGTGTATTTGTATGTATATAAATTGTTTTGTATCTTGTAATATGTATATATTATTATATGTAATGTTTACTGTATGCACTGTGTGTTCCTAATTCTTCTTTCCTTTTGCGGGCCTACTGGAAGAGATTTCAATATGAAATAAGTAGTGCCCTTGTACTCTTTATCCTTATTGTCGTTTTTCTCCTAACAGCTGTGTGTACAAAATATATTATATAAATAAATAAAATAACACACTTGTTAGCATTACCAAACATGAAATAAGAGTTAGAAAATTACCTATCCAGACATGATGTGAAGATCCTTTTTTTTTGTCGCTAGCTAGTCTATGTAATTATGTATCTCATGTCCAAGTGTTCAATTCACCAGATTCTGATGAGTGATCTACATCTAGTCAAATATGTATTATTTTCCAAATACAAGCCGTCTCAATTTCATCCATGAGGGTATGGGATATGAAAGTGAACTAATTATCATTTCCTTATTTCAGCAATTTTTGTGCCACCTTCATCAACTTCTGCACCAACAGCTGGAACTGGACGTGGATTCAAATTGCTTCAGAACTTGTAAGTTTAAGTAATACATTTTTATATCATAAATATTATAAAAAAAAAAAACATTAATATCACAAATATGCCTCTTGGTATATGTATGTATGTTAATGATTACGCACCATACCTATCAATTCTTACTATTAAAAATGAAATTAAGAGCATAGTGTCAGATTATAATGTTTGTATTGAAAAACCAATAAACATTCTGTAGTTATTTTAATAGTCCTATGAAAGTAATAATCTCAAAAGTTAAACCTTAATCTTTCAATACCTGATGCCTTGCTGAGATTCGCAGTCAAGCTCATGTCCCATCTGGTATTATATGGTCACTGGAGCCTATAGATATCAACAACGCAAATGCCGACACTCATCTTGGCACATGACTACTAAGACTCAGTTTATAGTTCAATAACTGCCCCACCCTTTAAATTGAACGGCAGTACTGTTTCACGGTAGAAATAGGGAGGGTGGTGGTAACCAACTGTGAAAGCTCAAAAAACGTTCTATAATCAGTAATTACGAAATTAGAATTTTTGTGGGTTTGATTCTTATTACATAATGTCATTCCTTGGTGGAAGTTATTTGTGCACATTTGCTATTTATGGATTTCATCAGAAAAATTGATACCTATCTCTGGGGTTCGAATACTAGCACAGTCACATCTCTAGAATGTACCGGGCACTTTATCTCGCAAGCCCCGAATTTGCAGTACAATATGCATTATTTATCATAATAATATGTATATGTCACATAAATATTTGTAAGCTTTTAATCAAATTCTATTGTTGAATAACCAAAAAATTAGGAATTGCCCTTAAAAAAAAACATCTAGAATATAACTCCCTGTAAAACTGAATTGTAATGTATATATTTAGTGAGTGTTTTTTATTGTAGAAAAATCGCAATTTATTATTTCAGGCAAGCCAGTCAAAAAGCAAGCAGTCAAGTAGCAAGCAGTCAAGTAACGAGCAGTGCACAAAGCGATATTAAAGATTTGACTGAAAAAATGTCTGAAACTTCAGTTTCAGCACAGACATCTTCAGTTGCCAAGAACAAATATTTCGTAAGCATAATTCATTGATAAACAAAATGCTCTAAATACAAAAATCGATCCTTATTTTTTTGAAGACAAGTAAAGACCTGATTTTTGGGATTAAAATTATATACTTTATTTCATTTAGCTTGTTAGCTTTTACTGGTGGTAGGACCTCTTGTGAGTCCGCGCGAGTGGGTACCACCACCCTGCCTATTTCTGCCGTGAAGCAGTAATGCGTTTCGGTTTGAAGGGTGGGGTAGACGTTGTAACTATACTTGAGACCTTAGAACTTATATCTCAAGGTGGGTGGCGCATTTACGTAGTGGATGTCTATGGGTTCCAGTAACCACTTAACACCAGGTGGGCTGTGAGCTCGCCCACCCATCTAAACAATAAAAAATAAAAATTGTAAGCAGTAATTAAAAAAACTATATTTTCCAGAGGGAGGTGAAAGACACTCCTCCAGTCGTAAAGAAAGGTGAAACAGGTGTGCCTATAGAAGTGACCTGTAACTACATTTATCTCAATTTCAAAGAGAACATTGTTTTTGAGTATGAAGTGAAGTTTGAACCAGATCAAGACTATAAGCACTTGCGATTCAAATTGCTCAATGGTAATTATATTATCTATTTTAGGTTGTCTAAAATCTCCTTACATTGAGCAAAATTAATTAATGAATAAAAATATTGTTTTTTCTTTATCACACAAACAACGAAGCTACATGCAATAACAGACAAAATGTTTAAAAATTTTACCATTGGGAAAGGTTCATTTTAAATATTTACAGTACTCAACAGTGGGACACTCTTATATTATATAGTTGAGGCTTAGTCCTAATTTTATTACAAAGGCAATAAAAAAAATGTTTCATGATGGGTGGTGGCATTCATGTTGTTAATATCTATGATCTCCCATAATGGTCTATAATATCTATGAGTAATTGCTTACAAACCGGTGGACTGCGAGCTCGTTCGCCCGTCTGGGAAATTAAAAAATAAAACTGAAGAAGTTACTGCAGAGAAATTGAATATTCTCTTGTCTTTTTTACAGAGCACATTGAATACTTTAAGGAGAAAACATTCGATGGTACCACCCTCTACGTGCCACACGAACTGCCCGATGCAGTCCGTAATTTAGTATCTACTAACCCATATGACCAAAGCAAAGTAAACGTTTCTGTAAGTATTTATAGATTAACCCTTTACACTCGAGAGGTGAGTGAAGTATCGCTCACCATATGATTTAATTACAAACAACAAGAACAGATATTAAAAACATAAAGCAGATGTCAATCTATACTAATATTATAAAGAGGAAAGATTTGTTTGTTTGTTTGTTTCGAATAGGCTCCGAAACTACTGGACCGATTTGAAAAATTCTTTTTCCATTAGAAGCCGACATTGTCCCTGATGAACATAGGCTACTTTTTTAAATTTTTTTTTAATTTATTTTTTTTGGTTCCATGTGCGTTTTAATGTTTCCGAAACGAAGCGAGGGCGGATCGCTATCATCAAATAAAATAACATAAATATATAGTTTGTAGCATTGTGCATTGAATTTCCGCACCAAACAATGTGGTGAGCGAGAATCATCACTCGAGTGAAAAGGGTTAATTTAATTTTTGTTATGTTTGCTCTTACTCTCATTATTTTAGACATCTGTCACTGTTTTAGATAAATGCAATTATTGTAATGTTTATTACGTTGATATAAATAATGTAGGCAGCGGCTTGGCTCTGTCCCTGGCATAGTTGAAGTACATGGGCGACGGTAACCATTCACCATCAGGTGGGCCGTATGTTTGTCTGCCTACAAAGGCAATAATAAAAAAAGGGGAATGCTCTCACATGGTTATAAATACATATGAAAATATTCCACACTGCCATGAAATTTTAGTTAACACCAAAACTATACTAAAAAACTGTTCATTCTTTGGTTGTTTTGAATGACAAATAGTCTGAAATATCAGTAGATAGTTCACTTCATTCTTTTATTTTTTATATAAATTATAATATAGTAAATAAAATAGATAAAATGATGTATTTCGTAAATTATCATCATGTATTTCATTATGATGAATTAGATACTAATGTGGCGTGGCTTCGAGATAGCAGTGTTATAAAATCATTATTAAATTTGATTAATTTCTCTTTTCATCTAGATTATATTTCGTCGCACACGTCGTTTGAGCGAAATGATTCACATATACAATGTGATGTTCAAATGTATAATGAAGGATTTGAAATTGATTCGCTTCGGACGCCAACATTACAATGAGCACGCAGCCATACAGATACCTCAGCATAAATTAGAAGTTTGGCCTGGGTAATCGATTACTAGCTTTATATAAATTAATAAGATTAATAATAAAATATTACGTATATAATATTTCACGAAGGCAAAATTCATATTTTGATGTGAAACAATTAAATTTTATAAAAGAAATTAAAACTTTCAAAATGCTTACCGAAACATCTTAAAAGAGTCATTGCTTACCATCCATTCCCTAAAGATGTTCTTTATGTTTTGCTATGTGTTTTAAGCATTTTCTAATTTGATCAATGCGAGAACTATATTTTTCATTGCAAATTTGTTTGGATTAAAATATTTGTGTTTCCAAATTTATTTTTTCTATTTGGAAAATTTCTTATTTATTTAAGTATTATCAAGGGGTAAAAGGCTATTTGGTTTAAGCTACATTTCGCTTAATACACTACACTTATCTTTGTAATTAAAGGCACATTTTATTTGGTATTAGTATCAACAATTCGATGTTTTAATTAAACTTCAATTAATTTTTTTGAGGTTTTTTGTTAAGATTTTTTTCCTAAATTTTTTGTTCTGATATTTTTTCTAAATTTTAAACTTCAAATGACTCTCCTGTAAAGTTTCAAAAATGTCGCTTAAACTAATACCACCCTGTGAACAATAACACTTAAACAATGACCCATCGATATGAAAAAGGTGCAATAGAGGTTGAAAAAAATCTAATTTAATTAATGATACAAAAAATAATAATTTTATTTTAGATACGTAACAGCAGTAGACGAATACGAAGGCGGTCTGATGTTAACATTAGATTCGACTCATCGTGTATTACGAACGCAAACCGTTCTCTCTCTGATCAAAGAGGTTGTGCAAACTGAAGGAGCTAATTGGAAACGTAAGATGACAGATATACTAATAGGAGCCTCTGTTATGACTACTTATAACAAGAAATTGTTTAGGTGAGTTGTTGGCTTAGTCAAAATGATGAGGAAGCGTTCAAGGCATTTATTTTTATTTATGCAGATGCACAGACATAACATTCTCGAGTTTTAGCGAGACTAACGAACAGCAATTCATTTTTATAAATATCATTGATTAATCATTTTTTCAGAGTTGATACAATTGACGATAAAATGAGTCCGAGATCAACATTTGAGAAAACAGAGAAAGGTGAAACTATACAGATTAGTTTTATAGATTATTATAAGAAGAATTATGGTATCGAGATAATGGACTGGGATCAACCTTTACTGATTTCAAGGTAATATTTTTTGGAACTGGGGTTTCCTAGTCTTCCATTAATCTTTATTCAAATCATAATTAGCTAAATCAAAATTAAGTAAAGCATTAATTTATTTTTGATAATTCAACAGAGACACAAAACGTATGCCCGGATCAGATACTCCAACGGATTTCATGATATGCCTCATTCCGGAGTTATGTCAATTGACTGGTTTAACAGATGATCAACGCAGTAACTTTAGATTAATGAAAGATGTAGCTACTTACACGAGGATCACTCCAAATCAGCGCCATGCCGCTTTTAAGAAGGTATTATCTTGATATCTTAAATTGATTGACTAAAAGTCAAGTAAAGTAAAAGTCTAAAAGTATCTAAAAAAAATTTCTTCAAACATATTTGATTGGGTTGATTCAGTCTTAATGGATAAATTGTTATTTAGATATTTAAAAGTACAAAAAGTATTGTGCCTGTATTTAGCTGTAATACAGAATTGAAGACATGAGTGGATGAGGGGGGTATGATTAATTTTGAGAAAACGGGCAACAAACTTTTGTTACTTGTACTTTTTCTTCCTAAATAACTCCTCCATCACATGCAATTTCTAAAAATAGCCTTTAAGCCCGGAGTTTTAAGGTCTAATATGGTTTATATACATAACACCTTTATTCAATACAAAAACTCAAAAATTTTAAAAATTGTCTTAACCCCTTCATCCACTCACGTCTTCAATTACTTCTTAATAGAGGATGTTATTAGAGGTTTCTATTTTAAAAAACCTATCCCTACCTACCAAGTGAGATTATTTAATAGTATGTTTTTTTTATTAAACCTTAGTACATAGAAAGTGTAATGAAAAACGAAACTGCCAAGAGTCGTCTAGCGGGTTGGGGTCTCAGTATAGCACCGGAAACTGTGAACCTAACAGCTCGTACCCTGCCACCAGAGACACTGTATTTTGGAGACAATGTTAGAGTTCCCGGCAAACCGAATGCAGAGTGGAACTCTGAGGTGACTAAACACAGTGTGATGCAAGCTGTGGATATCATGAGATGGGTTCTGTTGTTCACTCAGAGGGATAAGCAGGTTGCTATGGTGAGTGAATTGAAATATTTGGTAGGCAACGATGGAACTACTGGTTCTTAGCTATGTAAATCCATTCGATATCCAAGAGATTCTGTTAAGTTAGATTGATGGATACAAATCGACCTAATAAAAGTATGTTAAAATAAGGAAAATCCCTTGACAAACATTAGAAAAAGATATTGAAATGTATTGCCTTTACCGATTATTGAATCTATAGATGAATTTTGTTTTTAATCAAACCCCAGATAAGCTAGACTGCTGTCTGTTTTTCATATGGAAGTTAGAGGAAACTTGAACACAACTATTATAATAAATAGATTAACCAGTTTCTTTTCTGGTTTGAGTCATAAAAATATTAAGCACGCTTTTGTCTGTCTAAACTGAATTGTTTAAATCTTCTTTTAAACAAAATATTTTTGAAGTAATTTTGTTATTGTTTATTCACAGGATTTTCTTAGTACACTCAAACGAAATTGTCGACCAATGGGTATAATGGTTTCTGACGCTGAATTGGTACCCCTCGCCAATGATAGAACAGATACGTACGTACTGGCATTGAAGAAGTGCATAACGTCGTCTGTACAATTAGTCGTTGCAATATGTTCTACGAAGAGAGACGACAGATACGCGGCCATTAAGAAAGTTTGTTGTGCTGACAACCCCGTGCCCTCACAGGTAATGCTGGCAACACTTTTTTCGACATACCAGTAGAAATAGATTTTTGAGTATAATATTCTTGTATTTTTTATTTTATTTTTTTTATTGCTTCGATAGTTGGACGAGCTCACAGCTCACCTGGTGTTAAGCGGTCACTGGAGCCCATCTACAACGCAAATGCGCCACTCACCCTGTTATATAAGTTCTAAGATCTCAAGTATAGTTACAACGGCTGCCCCACCCTTCAAAACGAAACGCATTACTGCTTCACAGTAGAAATAGGCAGGGTGGTGGTACCTACCCACGCGGACTCACAAAAGGTCCTACCACCAGTAATATTTGTTTTTTATTAAAAGATTAATATAATAAAATTATTTTCAACAGGTTATAAATGCACGTACGTTAATGAACACGAACAAGATCAGATCGATCACTCAGAAGATTTTGCTTCAGTTGAATTGCAAACTCGGCGGCACGCTTTGGAGCATCAGCATACCGTTTAAGAGCGCAATGATTGTAGGCATCGATTCGTATCACGACCCATCCAGGAGGAACCGGAGCGTTTGCAGTGAGTGCACTATGAACGAAGCATTCTTACAATCGTGTTTTTCTTTCATTAAGCTACCCTTCTGAAAACTGAGTTATATATCTATACTTAATATATAAATCTACAGTGGTTTTTACGGATGTTCCGTTATAAGTACTGAACCATGGATCCGATTGACTTGAAACTCGGTATCCATGTAGAAAATACATGTACTTAATGGATAGGCTAATATTTATATGAATGTTGGACTCCCTAATAATAATGACAATAAATAATAATGTTAATTTTAAATGCCCAGCGAATAGGGCGAGTAAGGGTTATTTATAAATTTGAAGTACTCAGTATTGATATACTTTAAGTTTCATCTGGTGATGTTGGAATGTGACAGGAACGCAGACCTGAGATCCAGATATATGGGCACAGTAAGTGTCTGTGGCGATCAGATGAACTGCTGGTTGGCTGAACCTATCGAGCTGAGCAATTCTTTTATATCGTTTTTTTTGTTCTCTATAAAAATGTCTGTGCTATCTTACAAGGCTGGCAGTCACTTAAGGTGATCGAAGCCTCATTAAAACTAGAATAAAAACAAAAAACTTCATTTATTTGTTTCAAAACTTGTAATGTTTTATTATTACAGGTTTTGTAGCATCCTATAATCAAAGCATGACGCTTTGGTATTCGAAAGTGATCTTCCAAGAGAAGGGTCAAGAAATAGTTGATGGCTTGAAATGTTGCCTCGTTGATGCGTTAACTCATTATTTGAGATCAAACGGACAGCTTCCGGACAGGATCATCATATACAGGTAATCGTTTCGGGGCCAGTCGTTGACTCGGTAATGCTTTTTGAAGAAACTGTAGTTTGAGTATAATTATTGTGGTGATTCACTGGAATTATATGTTGGCAAAGTAAATAAGGGTATAAAGTACAGTGTGAGCTAATCCTGCATATTTCTAATATAGAACAATGCTTTATGGTTTATAGAAACACTTATTTTTAAGGGAAAATGAAGAAGGACTGGAATGTTATAATCAGTAAATGTTTTGTTGAAATACATTGACAACCACACAGTGAATTTCCCCGGTTGTCTTACAAATAAGGACCAATACCCATTGGTGTCTCAGCTTCTACATTTGCAATTTGATTGCAAAAACAAATGTAACACTAATATATTCCATTGAATTCCATAGATTTTTACAATGATTCTTCAACAGAGACGGTGTAGGTGACGGGCAGCTGAAGTTATTGCAGCAGTACGAGATACCTCAAATGAAGATTTGCTTCACGATATTGGGATCGAACTACCAGCCTACCCTGACCTATGTTGTCGTACAAAAACGTATCAACACTAGGATCTTCCTGAAGTCGAGAGACGGCTACGACAATCCGAACCCCGGGACCGTCGTCGATCACTGTATAACGAGACGGGACTGGTCAGTTTTATTATTAATTTTGTTTATTACACTTCATGATCATTCTCCTTCCCTTCTCCCAGTCACCTGGGGTCAGTGCAACATGTTTACTACTTCCATACTCTTCTTATATGATAGATGAGTATGGAAGAAAAACACATGTTGTGCCGACCCCAGGTGATTGGGAGAAGGGCAGGAGAATGATGAAATGATGATGACTCCTCTATCTTATATGTATCTCTTCGCTCACTCCCCTCTTACATATATCGTCTTTCACGCAATCCATCCATTTCTTCTTAGGTCTACCTCTTTATTTCCTTACACATTCATAGTCAACATTCTCTTACCAACCTCATTTTCATTTCGTCTCATCACATGTCATGGTTCTATTGTCAAAGACTGTTATATTTCTAATCACAGATATTGCCAAGGTTACACTCTAGGACAAATAATACTAAAGACAAACAATATTATTATATTCTCAATTTGACCACAGACTTTAAACAATAGCAAAAGTTTGATAAAAAAACACAGTGTATATATGTCTTGTGTCAAATACATGATAGTGTGGTTAATGTTTTTTTTATTGATTTAATGTATGTACATATTTTTTGTGTATAATTTTCAAAAATATTAGCATTCTGCACTCCTTCTATATAATACTAGCTGACCCGGCAAACGTTGTGTTGCCTTAAATAAGATTTCTAGGGAAATTCTACTGTAAAAAAAAACCTCATTTAACCACATAATAAATATCTCATTATAAAAAAAATATATATCCAAAAAATAAAATAAAAAATAAATGTTTGGGGTGGACAACCCTTTTCACTTAGGGGTATGAAAATGATAGTAGCCGATTCTCAGACCTACTGAACCTACTATTGATACACAAATAAAACCAAAAAAACATGGCTGAAAAATGTATAGTATTGTATAGATCTCAAATATATTAAGTGTATAATCTATGATATATAGTGAGTAAGTAAGACAGGAGACCGGCTTCGTCCTCATCCCTACTACGTGATGTTTGCTGGATGAGTGGTGACACCTGGCGGGGATAGCTCATCGATTGATAGTTGATCAGTAGTCGACCGGCGAGGGCGGGAGATCAAATTCAATTTAAAAAAAATCATAATTAAAGGAACTTGAAATTATAAACTCTGAATAAGAATTTATCTTACTACAATTATAATATTTGATTGCCATCTTGCAACCTTATTGCGGATCTGTGCATAGAATAAAAAAATATTAATCGGGATGGAAAAATAGGGGTTGATCGTATAAGAGTGAAAATTGAGAGTAATATGATTTTTTTTATTTTAAGTCATGACAAAACAAAATAAAAAACTTGCCAAAAAAATTAAAGTTAATAATTAACAAATTAAAAATAGGGGTTGATCGTAGAGGGGTGAAAATTTCAGAGTAATATGAATTTTTTTATTCTACGTCATGACAAAATAAAAACAAAATTCTCGCAAAAAAATTTAAAGTTTTTAATTAGCAAATAAAAAATAAGGGTTGATCGTAGAAGGGTGAAAATTGAGGATTGTATGTATTTTTGTATGTTGTATCATAAAAAAATAGAAATTAAAAATTTTGTCTAAAAAATAAAAATAAAAATTTAGGGGTGGACTACCCCTAACATTTAGGGGGATGAAAAATAGATGTTGGCCGATTCTCATAGATACCGGATAAGCACAAAAAATTTCATCAAAATCGGTCAAGCCGTTTCGGAGGAGTATGGCAACGAAAACTGTGACACGAGAATTTTATATATTAGATATTCTATAAGTGTGGTAAATCTCATACTCCTCCGTCCTCGCAATTTTCTTAAAAAGGGGTAAAAAGTTTTTGATTCACGTATTAATATATCGTCGTTGTCAAACCAAAATCTGCTATGTGCACTTTTTGAGATTTTTACTTTTTAATTTTTACGTATAGTTCACAGCCCTATCTACCGTATAAAAAAAACTGTTATGTGTCTATAGCTTTAATATTTATCTATAGCTTTCATTTGATATAATTCTTAAAAATTCACCTTTATATAATTTTTTATACGAAAATGTTTTTACTCGTTAATTCAAAATAGAGTTTTTGCACATAGCAGATTTTGGTTTGGCAGCGACGATATCACTACATAGTATTAAAAAAAAGTCGCTTTCTCTATCCCTATGCATGCTTAAATCTTTAAAAATACGCAACGGATTTTGATGCGGTTTTTTTTAATAGATAGAGTGATTGAAGAGGAAGGTTTATATGTATAATAACATCCATTAAATAATAAGAAATCAATAATAAATTACAGTTTCCGAAGCGAAGAGAGGGCGGCTCGCTAGTAGACAAATAAAAGTTAAAAAATAATCTAAGTCGTATTCGTTCGATTCCAGGTACGATTTCCTGATCGTCTCGCAGAAAGTGACCCAGGGCACTGTCACCCCAACCCATTACGTGGTGGTCTACGACGACAGCGGGATCACCCCGGATCAGTGTCAGCGTTTGACGTACAAGATGTGTCACTTGTACTACAACTGGCCGGGGACGGTGCGTGTGCCGGCGCCCTGTCAATACGCCCACAAACTGTCGTATCTAGTGGGACAGTGCGTGCACGCGCAGCCGTCTGACGTTTTAGTCGATAAGCTGTTCTTTTTGTAGTTTTTTTTTTTCTCATCTAAATTAGTTTAGCACGGGGATTCCCAAAATAATAGACAAGATAGATACCTCTGAAAATGATATTTCTTTAAAAATCCTAACTGTCGTATCTAGTGGGACAGTACGTGCACGCGCAGCCGTCTGACGTTTTAGTCGATAAGCTGTTCTTTTTGTAGTTTTTTTTTTCTCAACCTATTTAGTTTAGCACGGGGATTCCCAAATAATAGACAAGATACTTACCTCTCAAAATGATATTTCTTTAAAAATCCTAACTGTCGTATCTAGTGGGACAGTGCGTGCACGCGCAGCCGTCTGACGTTTTAGTCGATAAGCTGTTCTTTTTGTAGTTTTTTTTTCTACACTAAATTAGTTTAGCACGGGGATTCCCAAATAATAGACAAGATACTTACCTCTCAAAATGATATTTCTTTAAAAATCCTAACTGTCGTATCTAGTGGGACAGTGCGTGCACGCGCAGCCGTCTGACGTTTTAGTCGATAAGCTGTTCTTTTTGTAGTTTTTTTTTTTCTACACTAAATTAGTTTAGCACGGGGATTCCCAAATAATAGACAAGATACTTACCTCTCAAAATGATATTTCTTTAAAAATCCTAACTGTCGTATCTAGTGGGACAGTACGTGCACGCGCAGCCGTCTGACGTTTTAGTCGATAAGCTGTTCTGTTTGTAGTTTTTTCTTTTTTTTCCCACAAATTTAGTTTAGCACGGGGATTCCCAAATAATAGATAAGATACATACCTCTGAAAATGATATTTCTTTAAAAATCCTAACTTTAGTTTTTTTCATATTGATACAAAATAGTTTATAATTAAAAAAAAATAGGTTAAGTCATCGTCGACATGGACCCGTTTAATAATCCCTGGTTTAGTACAACGAAACTGGGTGGGTACTTTATGTTCGTGTAGCGACATCTCTTATCAGTATTCTGAAACTAGGAGTCTAATAGAGTATTAACAAAGTCAAGTTATTTCAAGCTTGCAAGACATCTCGGGTATTTAGCATTAACGGACAAACGTATTGAAAAATAAGAATAAAAATGGTCTTATATTAAATGCACGGACCTTAAAGTGTTGTAGAATTAGTCGAACGTGTAATAAAATAAAGTTATTATCATTTTCATTCTGAAATGAGTATTCGGAAGAAGTTTAGTCTAGTTTCTCCTCACAGAGTTAACAATATTCGTTGTTAGATGCGAAATGTTGCGTCTCCCTCTCGCTGAGCCAATTGTTTGTCTTCCATTACGCCGCTAATTTCCTCTTTATCACATTATTTATTTGCACATTGTTATTATTAATTACAAAACACACACATTTCTACTTTCCATTATATTAATTAAATTTTATTCCTGATGACGTCGAATATAAACGAAAACGTTAATCTTTTATGGTTATAATTTTTCGGGACCAATTCTAAGTAGGCACGCATTAACTTAGAGAAATCGGTACCCACACCGAGGCTATACGTGATATACTACCTATGATATCGTTTACGTTATTACTTTAGTATTGATATTATGTATCACGTAAATATATAAACTAGGAATTCTTATTTTGTTCGGTGAAATGACGGGAGATCTCACGGTCGATCTTCGACTTTTTTTCCTACCTAATCGTAGTTAGCCTAAGGGGCTATTCCAACTTCGAGCGGACCAATAGGTGAGCTCATGGGCTCAATCTGCGAGTATGGCTAACACTAGCTTTAGCAAGAGCAGTGCTTCGCTGAATAACACCGGATCGGAATTACGGCTCATTGAGAAGATCCGGTGAGAAATTCAGTGGGTTGTGTCTATGGTCTAGTTCGTATGTCGAATTCTAATCGACCAGTTCGACGAGGACGATGACCGATGCTTGAGAAGCTTAAAAGTACCGATAGTGGATCCGGGGCATCCGACCAGACATATTTTGGATGACGGCAGCTTTGCTTTGTCCCGTCGCTTGGGTCGGATAAGTAATTAGCGATAGCCACAATAAGAGTTATCGAGTCGCGTTGCTTTTTAAAAGTAGCGTTCTGACGCTTCCATAAGATACTTTCGTATCGGTTTTAGATTTAGGTCGTCGTGAAGATCTACATTCCTCATATACCATGCTGCTCTGACGGCTATCCTGCAGAAACGGGATTGGATGACCTGGAGAGAGTTAACGTGTGTACGAGTCGCGTAAGCGAACACTACACTTGCATAGGTCATGACGGAACGTATGCAAGTCTTGTAGAGTGCCACCTTTTTATGAAGGGTCAATTTACTTCGCTTGTAAATCATGGGACAGTCGACCGAGTAGGAACTTGGCTCTACTGTCCTAATAAGGTCGACCTCCAACGCTTTGGATTGACCAAAGAAAATGAAATCTCTAACAGGTCTATTTGAGGCAGTTATTGAAACGAGAAAGAACCGAGAGATATGGAAAGGAGTGCGTGAGTCAATTTAAAAAATTATGTGGTGCCGTGGGACACCAGGTAGGAACGAAGTTCCTTCGGCTAATGTAGAATCGACACAATTTGCAAAAAAAAAATCGTGCTCAATTTTATGTTTGTTTTCTTGATTTTTCTCTTAAATTTTGCTGATTAGTTTTTATTTAAGTACAGGAAAGTATTTAGGAAATTCAGTATTTTAGAAATAATAACTTACGTAAAATAAAAATAAAATCGTAATTCAAATTATCAATTAAAATAACAAAATATGTCTCTTTATTTTTGTTTGACAACATAAAATTACATAGAAATAGAAATAATTACAAAATAGAGAGAGAAGGGATGAGAGAACGAAAAGAAAGAGGGAGAAAGAGAAAGGTATTATACACTACTCGCTTGTGTATACGACTGTCGCGCCTGCGCACGTCTCATTTAACGGTTTTATTCCACGCACTTTTTTCCACGGATTTTTTCTTACGGTTTTACTATCACATTTTTTTCAGTTCGGTCGCGCAGCAAAATCCCTATCCCCTCCAAGCCTGCCCTAAGGAACTTCGTTCCAATAAAAATAAAATCGTAATTCAAATTATCAATTAAAATAACAAAATATGTCTCTTTATTTTTGTTTGACAACATAAAATTACATAGAAATAGAAATAATTACAAAATAGAGAGAGAAGGGATGAGAGAACGAAAAGAAAGAGGGAGAAAGAGAAAGGTATTATACACTACTCGCTTGTGTATACGACTGTCGCGCCTGCGCACGTCTCATTTAACGGTTTTATTCCACGCACTTTTTTCCACGGATTTTTTCTTACGGTTTTACTATCACATTTTTTTTAGTTCGGTCGCGCAGCAAAATCCCTATCCCCTCCAAGCCTGCCGTAAGGAACTTCGTTCCAAAAAAAACATGTGCGTCTCGGGACGCACCGACAGAAGTGTGAAGTGATAACTTAAATTACTCTTAAGTTGAACTATTTAATAGGTATTAAAATTGTTTAACTTGAGAAAAGCTTAGGTTTTTACTTGCCTAAATTTTGTGCATATCAATATGATAATCTAAGGAAATTTGTAACATAAATTGAAAGATATATATCAATAGTTAGGAGTTACATACGTTCTCAGCACCGCTGCCGTAATGCATGAGAGAAAGGGAAGCTAGATAGACTAGCGCCGTAACGCGTTACGTAACGATGCGCTTTACTTCCCATAACAAGTTATCACTGCAGAAAATTTCACAGATACGAACTTTAACAATGAACTAATCGATCAAATTGTATGTTTGAAGATAATTATATATCTTTTAAACTGAAGTAAGTTTCTATTCAGAGTATTTTCTATACGCCTGCTTTCCCCGCGCCCCTTGATTTTTGGATCGAGAGTCGTGAATTCGACTCGCACTGCAGGCAAACATACGTGTTTCAAACAGTGCATGTTTCTTTGTCTGGGCCTTTAACATCTATTTATGTATCCACATAATTTGCGGCATTGTAAACAAAGTAATAAAAAAGTAAAAAAATACTTATTAGTGTGCGGAGGAAATCGCCGGATTTATTCTTCCCGTTAGAAGACTTTCTTTTTCATAACACATATCCATCTTCGGCGTGGTGCACTGCCTCCATCTCTGGGCTCTTAAGATCATATTACTCCCTAATTAATTGTACGAGATGATCCCATATTCTTATTTTGACTGCAATACGTTTTAAGGGAAACGAAGTTCATCTCTACTGTGTTAATCCATAATATGCTCCCCGAAATGACTTTGAACGCGTACTACTCATTTCCATTACATTTGAATTACAAATTATAGTGTTTTTTCATTATGGATTAATTATGGATTGCGTGAAAGACGATATGGGTAAGAAGGGAGTGAGCGAAGAAATGGTATATGATAGAAGAGTATGGAAGGAGAAAACATGTTGCGCCGACCCCAGGTGACTGGGAGAAGGGCAGGATAATGATGAATGATGATGGTGTTTCTTCAGCCCCACGCCATCCTGCTTCAAATTGTAATTAGTAATATTGGTTTAGTTGTAGGTTAGTTTTGCTATGTGCCTTACATCACTGGTTTCCTTGGCCATTTGTAACCGTAGTCTTTCAGGTATGCGCTCTCTCGTATTGGAAAGGTACAAAGTAGGTTTAGGATTAGGCTGAGGGTCCCTTGAATCGTTCAAGCGGGCCGCAGATTCACGACCTCTGCGCATGCGCGTATGTCCCACTTCTTAAACTGAATCTCTTTCAAAAATCTTAATACATAGTTTATAGTTCGTTTTTTGCAGATATGTGCTGATTCAGTATTTTATTTTAATTTGTTTCTTTTTAACTTTATGTATAAAAGTTAAACATGCTGTTATTGTACCTGATTGTAGTCGACGACTGAAGTAGTTGTGAAGAAAATTAAGTAAACGCGGCTTTTAACCGACTTAAAAAAAACGCGAGTAGTTTTTTAATTCGACTTAACTGTTTTTATGCGTGCTACCTCAGAACTGATTTTGATGATTCTTTTTTTAAAATGTTTGGTGATTATCATATGGTCCTATTTAAGTTTTATCATGATCTGAGCGGTAGTTTTTGAGTTATCCTTAATAATGCATAGGTATTTAATTGACTTCGACTGCTAAATTGATGATATTGTAATTTTATTTCGTTGAAGTCGGTATTCTTTTTTTTTTTAATTTCGGAGAATTTATTGTGGTGAAGTCGTTATCGCCTCTAATTCCTCGGCCGAGGTTTGTGGGTTCGATACCCCCATCGGTCCAACATTCGTGTGATGAACGGTTTTGTTTGCTCTTTGTCTGGGTGCTTAATATCTATATGTCTGTATATATTTAAAGGTATATAAGGATGTATGACAATCTCTGGTTCCCATAGCACAGGGAATCAATCCTAGCTAGGCTAGTTAGATGACCGCGTGTGATGTGTTTCCGGCTATTATTATCATTAAATAATGGCGTGACGGTATTTAATTGATTTTGGAGGCTGAAAAGTCGATGTCAATTCAAAAATGGAAAGGTTTATTCAAGTGATATGAATACAAAATAAATTTTCTCAATTATGTACCTATGTAGTATATCCTTCGGTTTTCACGGGTCGTAGATCTAATAGAAATTATTTTCTTACAGTTTAATATCGTGTTTTTTTTATTATCATAATGTTCTTTTCGACGGTTCGAGTACTTTACATTTTTCATGGACATTTTTCATAATAATAGGAGATGTATGGAAATGGTAGTGCAAGGTAGAGGGGGAAGAGGTCGACCGAAGAAGACATGGATGGAGTGTGTGAATGACGATATGAGAGAGAGAGGAGTGAGTGTTGAGATGACGGCTGATAGAAGAGAATAACTAGTTGTGCCGACCCCACCTAGTGGGATAAGGTGAAAAAAAAGAAGATTTTTCATAATAATATGATAAATAAAACAAAATTATATCGATTATTCGTTCGGTGTCCGATGTGTAGTTTTGAGCAGCAATAAACCCGCACTGTCTGCGGTTCTTTAAGATTGTGTAAATATTTCGAAATCGAACACCGCTTGTACGTCCGTATCACGTCATTACGGATCCTCCCGATCCGTTAACGGTGCTTTTAGGTACCTCAAGCACCGGTCGCCGTCCTCGCCAAATCCGTCGCTTGCGTCGACCAGTAAATTAACCCACAGACACAACCCACAGTTTCTCGCCGGATCTTCTCAGTGGGTCGCGTTTCCGATCCGGTGGCAGATTCTGCGAAGCACTGCTCTTGCTAGGGCCAGTGTTAGCAACACTCCCGGTTTGAGCGCCGTGAGCTCACCTACACGTCAAGGCAAAGCTGAAATAGCCTCTCAACGCTATCAGCATAATAAGCAAAAAAACGGTCGTTAGTTGAACTAATAATTAATTACATGATATTCTCTACATCGGCCATTTAGAAGTAGTAGTAGTAGTAGTAGCAGCAGTAGTGTAGTGACCCTAACCGCCACCGATGCTTAATTTTCGTGAAAACTTGAAAAATATTTTTATGATACTAAGTTGTACAATTAGTAGCAGGGTAAAAATTACGTTAGCACTGTGATAAACTTAAAATTAAGTTATCGTTGTGGTGTTTGTAGTGCTATTAAAATGTTTATTACCGGTTATTATTAATATTTGCCCACCACTAAATCGTGTGTGGCCATGATCCACGGTGGCCACAGGAAAGGATCGAACGATGGGACATGAGATATTGGTTTCTACAACTTACTTAATCAGAGGACAGTACGAGGCGTAGAAATTTTGATTTCAGATTTCTCTCGTCTCGAAGTGTTAGACAAATTTTGTTACTGTTGGTAGATATGACCAACATACCTGCCATTTAATATGTCTGTCTTTTATTGTGGCTTCCAAACACTCTTCATTCTTAGAGTCATAGTGGATTTCACATTAAAATGGCCTATCAATTGTATGTGTGGAAACCTATATAATTTTACTATGGTAGCTTTTACTGAGTCAGAAATAGGTGTTGGGTCTGACTAGTGCGGGCTTACAATGCATCCAGTAACAGTATATATGAGCATTTGATACGAATAGTAGTGGAATTCGTTGATTGGTAGATGTCAGATACATAATTATGAAGAGATGCGTTTTGTTTATAATAAAAATGGCGGCATTGATAGCGCAAATTTAAAAATGTTGCAAAATAATGGTGAGATTATACAAAAAAGAAAATGCTCATCAACCCAGTCATTAACTACTTTGTAAAATATTAAATTTAGTTTTAATTTAAGTGAATAAGAAATCTTCTGTTTGCTTAAACGCATTGATCGAAGTTTCACTAAATTAGCCCTCGCTCTGAAGTCAGTGTTCAATAAACTAGTTCTAAGTGTTGAGGCTTAATCGTTAAGTTATTGTTAAGCATTTATTAATTTTGTTACGAAAACGCTCGAATTCGATTGATAAACTCGATTGCAATCAATCATTCGATTGTATGTATGATGATCCGTGTGAAATAAGGATGCGATTTAAACTACGATTGAAATCGCTTATCGTTATCTAAATGAGTGTTATTCTGGTTAACACGAAACGATAATCAAATAATTTTGATTGTGAAATCAATACGCGTTTTTTTTGTTAGATTGATTGCATATTTGCGTAAAAATTGCTTTTTTTTTGTGTACCTTTTAATTTGAACGAAATAAAAACTTTTTGTTTTGTAACATCGATACGGTTCTTCTTTGTGTGATATTATATTAAGATTGTGTTCGATGACTAAAATAAGGAATCGAATCATACATCCCATCGATTACCGAACTATGTTTTACTGCCAAGTTAAATATTAATTACTTTATATGAGACGTTAAGAATGTTGACTAATAAATTTTAATTTTCATACAAAATTATGGGTGTTTTATTAGCGACCAATAAGAAAGTATAATATATGAATCTTAAAAAATATCTACTGAATTATTATTGAAGTTGCATTTTCAGGAGTTCGTGGGTTAACGCTTCGAATATCATAAAAGCTGTTTCCAGTAAATAACAATTGTTTCTCACATGATAAAATAAATAAGTAAATAAGTAAAAATAAAAAAAGCCTTTTATTTCGTACAAGTGACATAAAAACAAAAGTTAATGCAATTCTTAACTAATAAATAATTTATTTGTTGAATAATAGGTATTATTTCCCACTTGCAAAAACCCCTCCTCGGGTAAAGGCTTCCTCCAAGGATAGCCAATCTTCTCTGGATTGTGCAATTTCAACCCAGCTTGTAGTTCCTTTTTTTATATCGTCTTCCCATCTAGTATATGGTCTTCCCCTCTTTCTTTTTCCTAGTGGAGCCGTCCGTATTGTTACCTTTTTTGTCCATCTCTGGTACTGAAGGCGTGCAACATGTCCAGCCCATTACCATTTTAAAGTTAAGACTTGAACTAGTACATCAGTTGCTTTGCTAATTTTTCTGATTTTTGAGTGACGGATTTTCTGTATTTTCTTTAAATTTATCATACTACGCTCCGCAATATGATAGAGCCCATTAAATAATAGAGCCTAGACTTTTCCTTACCTAATCGCTTGTAGCCTTATGTGCTATTCTGAGAGAATTGCTAACATTAACCCTAAAAAGAGCAGTGCTTCGCTGAATCTACTACCGGATAGGAGTCGTGACCCACTGAAAAGATCCGGTGAGAAACTCTGAGTCGTTCCTTTCATATATCTAGTGGGCTGTCGCCTCGGGTAACCAACCCCTTAAGATAAGGAATCCATTCACACATCTGCTATTATAGCATTTTCAGAGATAACGTCGAAGTCTGGATTGTATTGTTTAAATGATTGTACTACTCATTGAAGAGAATAATGGAATTATGATTTTGTTCTTATGTTCTACTGTAAAGGATAATGTCGTTTTATCATGACTGCAAAACGTCAGATGGGTCGTGAAAGTATGTACATGAGGTCAAAGAATAGATTCATTGTTTGAAATGAGTTCGAAGGCGAACCGAGTAAAGATTCAGTTAATAAATTACTAATATAATTTAGTAGTTTTATCAAGTCTACAAATTCCAAGCTCAGTGCTTATCCATATGTCGCCGACGTTGCATTGTTATTTATAGGTATCTTGGAGAGAAAATCAGTGAGTAAGTATACAAAAAAAAAGAAAGAAAAAGTATCATTTTCTCCTCTGTCAACTGTTTTTTTTTGCTCAGGAGTTTTTTAGTTTCAGTGTTACCTATAATAATTTTTTAGAATTAGTATGTTTTTGAATCTGTCAATAATAATTAAAGATAAAATGAAAGAATAAATATAGACAAACTCTAACTAAATTCTAAGGTGACCTTTCGTTTGGTGCAGGTGCTGACCGGGCACGGATCCTTCGGGAAGTTACCTGCACCGGACGACGAGGTGCCACCATTGTGGACGCGACCTGGACACGGCGAAGCTGTCTGCCCCGCTAGGGAGGTGCAGCGCCGTGTCCTTGTCGCAAAGATAGGACCGGACTTGTCGCTGCCTGGCGTCGTGGCGTGGATGCTTGGCGGCGATGAGTCCTGGAAGGCTATGCTTGACTTTTGCGAGTGCACCATCTCGCAGAAGGAGGCGGCGGGGCGAGTGAGGCAAAGTTCTCGTTTTAAAGTTCTTCTCACTACGCAGAAATTCGACGCCGCCGAGCAGGGGGTCGGGACCTGGGTGGCATCCGTGACTTGGCCCCCTTGGGGGCCCCGAGCTTGTTGTCCCGCTTTGTGCGGGGAGGGACCCAGACGTGGTGTGGCGTGCTTTGCACGCTCGCCCGCAGTAGGAAGCCGGGTGATGGAAGACCGCGTTCCGCCGACTGCTCCGGCGGAAGGTGTAACGCGGCGCCATCAAGGCGCTCAAGGGCCTCGGCCCTCCGACCGAGGGAACCGGCGGTCGTGTAACCAGCGGCCGCCGGGCCGGCGTCTGTGAGACGGTGGGATTTATGTAATATGCTCTGCGTCAAGCCTGTCCCGCCGTCTCAATAGCCTCAACTGGGCTCCGGCTCGGTCTGGGGTAGGGCGCCGGCTGTGAGCGGCAGGAGTTTTTAGTGAGGTTCAAGGTGGGGTATGTGGGAACATACCGTACCTGCCGCGCGGGTGCGGATCCGGTGATTTCCGGTAGCCAGCGGCTTGGCCCGGTAGGTAGCGACTTCGCTCTACCCCTGGCATTGCTGAAGTCCATGGGCGACGATAACCACTTACCGCGAGGTGGGTCGTATGCTCATCTGCCTACAAGGGCAATAAAAAAAATGTATATATATGTATATGTACTATGTGAAAAAAAATCTATGGACTAAAGACTATAATCATGGTCAAAATTCGATCATTGAGAATTGATGTACATAGTAAATCAGAGAGACTATGAGCACGTCTGCCCCCGTCAGAAACAAACAAATCAAATAAAACAAATGTTGGCCGTGAAATATTGAAAAAAAAACCAGTAATATTGGACGACAGTCGCTATAGAAGCACGAGCGCTTGTTTTATAACTTTACAAGACTTAAATAATTTCTTAGATACGCGTACCTATTTAATGAAATTATGTTCTTCAGTATGACTTCATTTAATAAAAATGCCATCAGCGTTTATTTTTTCACTCTGATTTCACACTATGTTAGGAATGCCACCGGATTCCTTCATCGATCTTGAGCAGATGATAAATTTATCCGTGTTTTCTTACGACCGCCGGATGATCACATTACACATCAATTTGTCACGGGGCGTTCTTGTCGATTACGCTGTGGACGCTTCTGAAAAATTGCAAAACTTTTGTAAAACAATCTATACTAAAATATAAATCTACAGTGGTTTTTACGGATGTTCCGTTATAACTACTGAACCATGCATCCGATTGACTTGAAACTTGGTATCCATGTAGAAAATACATGTAGGTACCTAATTAATGGATAGGCTAATATTTATATGAGTGTTGGACACCCTAATAATAATGACAATAAATAATGTTAATTTTAAATGGCCAGCGAAACGGGCGAGTACGGCTAGTCATACATTAAACAACACTATGAGTACTTGTGAAAGAATAGAGATATGGCATTGACCGAATCCCGTTAAAATATAGGTTACTATTTCATTGTAAAAAAATAATTCTCTGACAGCCCAATTCTATCATTAGTTAGGTATACAGGAATCGTTTCAAGATGCAAATTGGTATAATGACTATTGACGTGCGATATAGCGAGGGCCCGGAGGCCTACTCGACAGGCGACGAGATGGCACGTTTTCTAGAAAGGTCCGAATTAGAATAGGATCTAATTCTCAACGGAATATCGTCCGTATTTTTAAACTTCCCTGCGTTCCAAGCGAACGAAATTATCTAGACTTCTTCTAAAGCTACGTTCGGTCGTTAAATATCTTTTGAATCGAAGTTAAATTGTTTCGATAATTTTCACGTCTTTTTTTTTGTTACATTTAATTTGCATACCTGGAATTTCGGTCTATTTCAAACTTTGATCTCCATGAAGGACTGACAGCATTGACGGCAAGATTATGTATGTAATAATATGTGTCTATCTGTAACTTGGCTGTTTTGTGTAAGATTTATTTTTATTGTTCAGATATTAATTTGTAGTTACCTATCTATACCATATCTAAATAATTTAAAAAAGGCAGTCATTTGTAATTACTGTCTGCTTCATCTCCATAAGCTGAATTTAAATAATTAGATTATTAAAAAGAGAAAAGATTAATTTAAATTTTATGCCATTAAAATTAAAAGCAAACTTCTTAAAAAAATTGCATCATAATTACTTATAAAATGACGTCGAAATTAATATTTCACAGATACAGCGTACTGAAAATATGAATCGCTATCTCTCTCACGCCCGCACGGTAAAGCGGTGACGTCATGAAATATTATATACATAATTTTTTTTTGTTTTATGATTTCCTCCATTTTTAGATTAAATATGTTTCTAACTATTTTTAGTTAGTTTTGAATATTTTTGATTTTAACAACTAACAGATCTTTGTTACGAAATTTATAATTTTAATAAAAGAGAAAATAACGGGAGAATTGAATACCTATATGAGTACCTATATGGTACCTATATGAGTTTAAAATGTAAGCCAATTTCTAAAAGAATAGGTAATACTGAAGTTAACTGGAATGTTGACGACGAAATAAATTTGAAGCATTTTCTTTTAGATTTTTTTTATCAATTTCAAGAATTATTAATGCATTACTCGCGAATTTTGCAAAAACGCTAATTGGACAACTGTGTCAATAGTGACACAGTTGTCCAAATTTGATAGCAAATGCAATTTATTGAGAACTTGTCGATTATCATCTATGAATTACTAAAATTACTTTCATTAGATATTTTTTCAATTACGGTTTAATTGTTAGTAAGATAATGTAAATCATAGATAAATTTCATTGTCGGTATTCTTTGAAATTTAGGCCTCCATTAAATATAATCTTGTTTAAAATAAACTGTAATTAAACCTATTATATATTTAAAAGTATCAAGAAATTTAGTTACAGATACATGATTACTTAAAATTCAATAAAACAAAATATAGAATTTGGTTACTATTTTTTCATTGCGTTATGTTATGGTTAAATATATGTACATATTGTCTTGTGTATAAATTCATAATATGAATTTGCGTGGAACGAAATTGTCAACTACATCCTGCAATCTTGAAATTACGTGAATAGTATCGTTCATCAAAATAGGCGTTTAGTGCGTACAATAACATACTAGCTAACCTGTGGGCTGACGTAATGTATGTCGGTACCAACCTCAGAGCAATCTGAAATACCGACGGCGTGTGTGGGTGTGCTTCGTTTAACGAAAGAGCGACAGTCCACCACGCTAAACAGGGATAGAAATATACAAAGAGACAAGGACGGAAGAGTGCGCAGCCCGTGGGAAATGCACAGTAGTGGTCAGATCAAGACTGCGCGCGCGCCGGCCCAGTGCACGTATTATTGTATTGGAATCTTCGATGCTCACAACTTATGATATTGGTATAGTCAAACGAATTCGATCTTTAAACTTTTAATATAAAGTTTACTTTCTAGAAAATCGCTCGAGAACATTGGATGAAAGTCATATAAATAGGTATAATGATTTTTAGTGATCAAGCCAGGTTTGCGGTGGGCTTCGGTTGGGATGCAAATGTAGTGTTTACGAAGTCGATCCGGCACACGCCTATAATAAAAGCAATGTAGCGAGCTTAATAAACACGTATTCAAGACGATGTTATAGTAATAAGGTACTTTGCTCGGTTGTTTTCTTGCTGAAAACGTATGTAAGTACAACTAAGATACCTTTGATTTTTGCACTTATCCCAGAATGTAGGACTAATCAGATTTGTATAAAATTATGCAAAAAGATACCTGAATGTAATGTACATTAGCAACTTAGTTGCATGTATTCTATGTTTCTCTACACAAATCTGTGTGAGTTACATTATAATAAAATCTGTAGGAATCTGTAGGAATTGTTTTTTGAATTTCATACAGCATAATACAGTATAATATTTATAGTTTAAGATGAAAAATATCTTACAATATCTATGTATATAAAAATGAATTGCTGTTCGTTAGTCTCGCTAAAACTCGAGAACGTCTGGACCGATTTGGCTGATTTTGGTCTGGAATTATTTGTGGAAGTCCAGAGAAGGTTTAAAAGTTAGATAAAAATGAAAAATCTCGGAATTAAATAAAAATAACAATTTTGTTTTTCCTCTGATGTGTCCCCCGTCGGATGGATTCCTTTTGTTTGTTTTAAGTTTATTTTATACAAAAGCTATAGGTCTTTTATTTATCGATTGAGGCACTACGAAGTCTGCCGGGTCAGCTAGTTAATACAATAAAAATATAGTTAGGTACTTTTAAGTTTGGGTTCTTTCCTAATCGACAATTTCATTCGAAAAATTGAAATCTTAATTTGAAGACTTCGTTAAGATGTAACGTCCACCCACGCGGAAATTAAACTGCAACTCACTTATGTTGTTTCCTATTTCGATTTGTAATCGTAAAAGTAATATTCGTTTAAAATAATTTAACTGCTCATCTCTATCAATCAAGATTGTCATGATTTAGCGTAGCGTTCGCCCACGTGAAAGTCGCTTAACGTTCTGACTGAAAAGTGTAATAGAATAATTAACAATTCCTAGTTTTAAATTGAATCAAATAATCAAGAAATCGTTCTAGTAGGAAGGCGAGTAAAGCTAAAGGTTGTGATGGTAAATTATTTATTTCCGCCGTAAAGCAGTAATGCGTTTCGGTTTGAAGGTGCAGCCGTTGTAACTATACTGAGATCTTAGAACTTATCTCAAGGTGGGTGGCTCATTTACGTTGTAGATGTATATGGGCTGCAGTAACCACTGAATACCAGGTGGGCTGTGAGCTCGTCCAACCATCTAAACAATAAAAAAAACAATAATTTTTTTTTTTAGCTGGGGGAGTTTTCGATGGCAAACAGACACTATTTTCAAAATCCCGCCATTCTTATAGCTAATGTTTACGAGTGTGGGTAGTTTCTAATAGTAACTACAGCTCACAATCCGGTCCGCTTGAAACCAACGAAAAGGCTAAGAAGGTGCTATCGCACCATGCGGATACAAGGTGTTATTTATCTTTCTCTCATCCACATCATCGTTGGTCCAATATTCTCGAATTTATTTGTTACTAGCTGTACCCGTTCGCTTCGGTGGGCACTTAAAATTAACATTATTATTTCTCACCCCACAAAAATTCTCATCAATAACGCTCCCCCAACTGGTGTAGGGAGTCCAACACTCATGTAAATATTAGCCTATCCATTAAGTACATGTATTTTCTATATGGATGCCAAGTTTGAAGTTAATCGGATGCACGATTCAGTAGTTATAACGGAACATCCGTAAAAACCACTGTAAATTTATATATTAGTGTAGATATAACGCATACTGAGCTCAAACGATTCGCTGCTACGATCAACTCAATAACCCACAGCGTGAGGACGATTGCGTTTGTGACGTGTTCATCATATTCGGAAAACAAATGTACTTGTATATTTAGAAAACGCTAACTCAATTATAAACCTTTCCAGTTTTTCTATAATTAAAAATTGTAAAATAAACTAAGCATATTATGTAAATAAATTTTCCGTATGTTCCGTTTCCATACCAGAAACTATGATTTCGAAAACGATTTATTTATGCTTTTACATATTTATCATGAAAAAAGAATTTACCATACATCAAGGGTACATTAGTTCCATTCGAAGCCTGCGACTGAAGAACAATAGTGTCTGAATCGAGGGCGGGTCGATCTCATCGATATGTATCTTAATTAGGCCTCACAGGGAGATCCACGATACTTTTTTTTTATCCTAGCCGCCCCCATTCCGTGACGTAAACTTATGCGGACACACAAAATTATCTTTTGCCGTCAAATGTATTTTTTTTGTATTAGACGTTTAAGATAAAAGTCCAATAATCAACTCGGATTTAAGTTTGTTTTCACTAAAGATGTGGCGGTAATTAGACGAGCCGTTGACATGGCGTCGTACTTCACCATTCATTCTTTTAATGAATCGGTTGTTTGTGCTGTAGTTTGGGGCTTTGAATGAATGTTTCTACCGGAGATCTTTATTAAGTTTTCGGTAAAAAAAAGTTGTATGTGAATTATGAGTTCCAGTGGAATAGTAAGTCTGACCTTTTTCAACGCAACTAAAATTCATGTTTTTGCGTAATGAAGAATATGAAGTCTTTTTATTTGGACTAGAGGTCCCTCAGTAGTCGAAATTCGACTATAAGTAATTGGAATTGTAAGCTTGTACACATACTATAATCACAAATTTCGCCAAGGCTACACTATAAAAAACATTAATAAAGACAAACAATATTTAATCTATTCTCAATTTGACCACAGACGTCAAGAACAAAAGTTTGACAATAAATAGTATGCATGCGTGTGTGCGTCAAATACATGGTATGTGGTGTGTGTAATGTTTTCTTTATTGATTTAATGTATCTTTTATGCATTATTTAAAAAAAATATTAGCATTGTGCACTTGTTCTCTATATTCTCTATAAGTGTGGAAAATTTCATACTCCTCCGTCCGCGCAATTTTCGTAAAAAGGGATACAAAGTTTTTGCTTCACGTATTAATATATAGATTTCGCTTGCCGTAAACAAAATTAAAACTATTTAACCTCGCCTTTTTCACTATCATTACATTATTTCTAACGTTTGGAATAGTTCAATAAACCTGATGTGACCACGAAAATTTTAAAGCATTCAGAACATCTGAAATACCTAATAGAATGACAATATAAACGTGAGATCATATTGTAAAAGTAGTTTAAATTCAAATTCAAGTCGTTGAGACGATAAAATATATTCACGTCTAACTTAGTAAATTAATATTACTAGAGTTTTAATTTTTACTTTCCACTGCTCCATATCGAATTTTTTTTTTTTTTAAATATAATTGTACCGTTATTATTTTTTTCTTATCAAACTGATTAGAATTATCGAGAATCATCGTTGCATTCTTGTTATGTCATTAACTATTTAAAATGAATAGTATCTGTTTTAATATTAAAATTAAAGAAAATGAAACAGACAAATCGAATATGATCTAACTGCTACAAAAGGCATACCTAAGTGCGTAATTTATTAAGATATTTAATTTATTTTGATGAAATAATAGATGCAAACGTGCGATCTCCAGCTGAGCTGAGTGTGTATTTTACTGCACCTGAACCGGTATTTGCATAGATTTTTTTTAATTATACCAGTTATGTAGTTGTTTAATCACTTTTATTTTTACCACTGTTACGAAATTGCAGCAGACGTAATTACATTTACAAATAAAGATTCAGATGTAGTGTTGAGGCGAGTCTGGTTCTAAAGCAGCGTTTCTTTTATTAATTTTTTTTGCTGTAAATATTGTATAAACGAAATTACTCTTTGTTTGAATATTATTATTATTTTTCTTTATTGCTTAAAAGGGTGGACGAGCTCCCGACCTATCTGGTGTTATGGGGTAAGTGGGGTCTATAGACATCTACAACGTAAATGCCACCACCCACTCTGAGATATCAGGTCTCAGTTTTTACAGTAGGTACAACGGCAGCCCTTCAAACTGAAACGTATTATTGCTTCACGTCAGAAATAGGCAGGGTGGTGTTACCTACCCGTACGGGCTTACAAGACGTCCTTCCTACCACCAGTAAATCGGACATCCATATCGGATAAAAATAATGTTAAACTGTTTGTTTGTTTTCGATGAAATTCTTGATTTTCAAATATTTTCACTACATTGACGATGGATATAGAAACAAATCACATTTTCAGCAAAATCAAAATAGGCAAAGGTCCATTACAAGTACATTATTTATGTTTTTTTTCTCCGAAATGTGAATTTTTCAATTTCCTCGAATGCCAAGTTTAATAACTTATAGTTTATATAGTAATTATTAAAAAATATATTTACTAATGTATATAATAGGAGTGATATTTTTGTATAGAACTACACAAAATCGAACGCTAGATTCTTGTGCCTTTAATTTACTAAGTCTTGCTAACTTGCACTTATTACTTTTATCCTTAATTAAGCAATTCGGTATTTTATTGCAGTTTCGATTCTCTCACATATTTCGAAAGCAATCCACCCTGTCATCTTAAGCTCACAGTAGGTAAGTGCGGTCGTATCTGTACGCATCATTTACCCCTGAGGCATTACGCTGTGGGAACGCTGCAACGAAGCTTCAGATAATACTAATAAGTTTTCTCACAGTTATATCTTTTTATTTGCTAAGCAGCGTATAACAGTTCACGGGGCTCCTGAATTTAGTCGGCTATCAGGACTCATACATAGCAGGCATTTGAGATATGATAAGATTTAAAATAAAAGAAGTAGCCCGAAGTAAGCGAAGTTATTTTCTCGTAATAGACTATTTACTATTAGATTTGTATTGGCTAAGCATTACAAAGTATATTAGCTAAGTTTGTGATAGTTAAAGTAAAAATTGTCACACGTATCATATGATACGTATTTCCTTCTAAAACTATTTTAAATATAAATCGAGTTTCAATTATTTGAAGTTGAGTAAAATTAATTAATACGTTTAAATAAAATAAAAGTTTTCTATATTTTCAAAAAATTATTAAATTTAACTGTAGTACAACGCTCGACTTAGATTCGTCTAAATCTTCCAAGGTTTTAAAACAAAGTTTGTGTTTTGTTTGTGTGTGTTATGGAGGTGAATTTTTCTTTTATGTACTTATTTAACACTTAACAACCTGAGATTGTTCTAGTTCTATTTTCATGTGTATTTATATATTATTACTTTACATATATATATTATATTGTGTGTAATTATGTGTATGTATGTATTTTATTCTTTTATACATAGGTATATTAATTTGTAGTATGTTTATTTATGCATACAAAGTAATATGTAATCTATATAAGTACCTATATTTAACATTATGTGTATTCTATAATACTGAGATGTTACTTTAAGGAAGATTTTTGGTTTGATTTAGTTTTTTTTTTGTTTTTTTTTTTGTTGTTGTTTGTTATTCTTTTGTTGGTGCACCTACCATGCATTATCTCTGCACCACCCTATGGTCGACTGGAAGAGAATGCCCATGGCATTAAGTCCGCCTGTGTACAAGTTTTATTTTGTGCATAAAGTACAAATAAATAAATAAAATGTTGGTAAACTACAAATTGTCATCGTAAGCCTATTCGATTTGATAGTGGTAGGCCGTGTCTCGTCTGAACGCAGCCCGAGGCGTTTCGCCGTGGGAACGCTAAGTCGATCCAATCCTGCTGTCCTCTTTAATACGAATTTAGTGCCGACTGCCCACAGTTTATCTTAAGTTCACCGAGATCCGTGCCGCGTTGAGAAGGTTTAGGTTACTAGGCTTCTATAAGGCATCTGATGTTGATTACTTAGAGAACAAAGAAACAGTGTGTCGTGTCTGGCACTGGCCTTATTTAATAATCATCTATACTAATATTATAAAGAGGAAAGATTTGTTTGTTTGTTTGTTTCGAATAGGCTCTGAAACTACTGGACCGATTTGAAAAATTCTTTTTCCATTAGAAGCCGACATTGTCCCTGATGAACATAGGCTACTTTTTTTTTTTTTTTTTTTTTTGGTATCATGTGTGTTTTAATGTTTCCGAAGCGAAGCGAGCGCGGGTCGCTAGTTGTTCATAAAGTGGCAACATTTTTGTTTTTATTATATTAGGATATATTTTTTATTTTTTTTACATTACAACACTGTTCATTACCACGCAGCCGTTTCATTTTGAACACCCACATCAAAGATTTAGTAAAATTAAAGTTACGCTGAAACACAAGGCGAAGAGATTTTTGATTCATGATCACCGACGCAAATCTGTTTCATCTATTTCGAGACCTGTTTTATTATGTGAACTAATTTAACATTATTTTGTATTTTTTTTTGTATATATAGTTTGGAAAGAGCTTGAGTTTCTTGAGGTTTCTTATCAGTGATGGACTTACATTTAGAATCGTTAGTTAAGTCACGAAGATTCAAAAGTATCAGTGAGCGCGTACTTAAATAAAAAAAGTTTTGATGCTTAGAAACTAATGTTACTCAGTTTTTCTTTCATTGGTCTTATTTATGATCATTGGTCTGGTGTTTAATGTCACTAAATATAGTGCTCTATTTCAAATAACTTAAAATGCTTGTGTTTTCGCAATTAAAACTAGAATTACTTCTTAGCGTCACATTTGTTGTTCTATATTCATAACTTCTTACTTAGACATTCACGTAAGTTTAGTCAAAAAGCAGTTTTATTGAAGAGATCTTTAGCATTTGGGGTTTCGATTATTTCGTTTGGCATGCGTTAAGCGTTGACACGGGACACACGTCATTACGGATCCTCCGGATCCATTAATAGTGCTTTTAGGTACCTCGCCGAAACTGTCGCCGACGAAGGGCTCGACGAGTAAATTAACCCTAAGACACAGTCCACTGCGTTTCTCGCCGGATCTTCTCAGTGGGTCGCGTTTCCGATCCGGTGGTAGATTCTGCGAAGCACTGCTCTTGCTAGGGCCAGTGTTAACAATATTCCCGGTTTGAACCCCGTGAGCTCAAGTACTAGCTGAGTCTATAATAACCCCTCGAAGTTACTAGAATAGGAGAAAAAAAAAGTTTACATAGGAAATCCCGGTTAAGCGTTGTTGAAAGTGGTACTTTTACGCACAAAATACCCTTTGAATATAACTTATTAGAATACTCTACCGCGTACGAAGTGTGATTAGGTTTTTGAACGCCTCTGCCTAAATACGGAAGCTATAAAAGGACCAATGAACATACACAGTTAAATATAGATTTTATAAATCATAACCCACTTTTGCTCCTGAATAAGTCCAAAGCCCATGTAATTAATAAAAAAAACTTCAGCTGATCAAAATTAAGAACCAAAAATAAAAATATTATTTTGTCGAGAACCTCACTTCATTAGTACAAGACAAGCAATTGTTTTATTTACAAATTAAAACGTAACCACAAAACACATAATGATTTGGTCTTCACACATTGTGAAGCGATGCAATGAGTCATCCTACATTAAGACGTAAAATATACTTCAAAGACGTACAACTAACACATCCAAGTAATCCGACACGACACGAGATACGATCCCGATACGACATAAAATCGAATGCACTTGATAATAAATGTCATCGTGCCAATACAAAATAATAATGATAGGTCTTATATTGTTTCAAATTTAGAACCATATTACAAAAAAAAAAAAAAACTTCATTTTCGTTCACCTTCTGTGATGCACGTACAGCATTTGCAAAAATACGGAAAAATATGTTTAATATATATTTTTTTTATTACTTAGATGTGTGGACGAGCTCACAGCCCACCTGGTGTTGAGTGGTTACTGGAGTCCATAGACATCCACAACGTAAATGCGCAACCCACCTTGAGATATAAGTTCTAAGGTCTCACGTATAGTTACAACGGCTGCCCCACCCTTCAAACCGAAACGCATTACTGCTTCACGGCAGAAATAGGCAGGGTGGTGGTACCTACCCGCACGGGCTCACAAGACGTCCTACCACCAGTAATTACGCAAATTATAATTTTGCGGGTTTCATTTTTATTACACGATGTTATTCCTTCACCTTCCTTAATAATTTAAAATTTACTTTATAATTTTTGTAAGCAATACTAATTAATGATTGGCCGATAACAGAATTACAAGGGAAGTCATTTAGATAAATTATGGCACATGCTAAATTTACTACACAATAAATTATATTATAGATAATCCTTGTGAATGTAATTCGCATTTAAATGTTTCTAATAAGGATTGGAAGCATCACACAATCATTTATATTAATATTATAAAGAGGAAAGATTTGTTTGTTTGTTTGTTTCGAATAGGCTCCGAAACTACTGGACCGATTTGAAAAATTCTTTTTCCATTAGAAGCCGACATTGTCCCTGATGAACATAGGCTACTTTTTTTATTATTTTTTTTATTTTTTTTTTGGTTTCATGTGTGTTTTAATGTTTCCGAAGCGAAGCGAGGGCGGGTCGCTAGTATAAAATAAATTGAATTTGAAATGCGTTTTAAAGGTTGCATTTGAAAGTTACTCCTATGACTTTACAAATAATACTTACATAAGTTATTGTTAAATTTTATACATTGATGACTAATAATGAATCTGTAACACAAAAAATTCTTAGCAGAGAAGATCCAATAATTTACGTTACCTCAAACATTTGAAAGGAAATTCCTATTTTCCGACATCTGCGGATGTGTACCTTACCCATATACGGCTCAGGAAGTCTTTATTTGGAGCCGACAATGTTTCCCGCTGTTTGCTTGTCTACATGAAGACAGACAAACAAGATATCGCCAAAACATAAGGATCTTAAATTCTCAGAACGACGCGTGAAAACGATAGGGTGCTTTTATGACTTTAAGTGAAACACAGGACTGACTATATTTGTTTGTTATACATAGAAATCTAATCGAAATTAAACCTAATACACATTGGAATAAAGCTTAACTAGTGTATTTTGAGCAGGCGTTTTTGCAATGGTCCTGTCACTTGTCTTATTGATGTAATGTTGCGAAATTAAATAATGCGTCGGCTTACTTAGTGTGGTCTTCAAGCGAGGGTGGTCTTTGTTTTGTGCTTTACGTGACGTATTTTTTTGTGTGTCGTATTTCGGAAACCGCTGGATTTCATTTACCAAGTGCGCGCCTATGCTATTCAGCTGGTACTGATTCAAAGCGGCTCGCCAGTTTGGTTTTTACTCAGCTTTTTTTTTAATTCTCATACAAAATAATGTGAATCTTATACCTTTAGACGAGCAATTCTTGTATATAGTTATATATTATGAATAATCTGAATCACGGAAACGGCTCCAACGATTTTCATAAAATTTTGTATACAGGGGATTTCGGGGGCGATAAATCGATCTAGCTACGATTTATTTTCAGAAAATGTTATTTTATTCGTGTTTTCAATAATCGACTTTTCCCGACATCTATTGGCGAATAATAATACTATTTTTCTTAATTGAGGGCAACTAGCCTCTGTAACGACACAACAAGATGGCGTTATCAAAAAAAAAACAGAGCAATGTCGATCGGTCATCATCTAGTATTTTATTATTTCTGATCAATCCGATCCATTGTCATCTGATGGAAATTATAAATTACCGACGTTTGTGTATTAGTAATTCCAGGGACGCTGAAAGCTGTGGTTATATCTTTTGACGAAGACGAGTCACAACGCTACGAATAAATAACAAGCAACGGCTCTGATTTGGTATAGATTATCTCAAATAATTGCTCAGAGCACACGTATAAGATAAGATAAAATAAGTACATACTAAATTGCCCCGAAGTTGGTACCGGCTGTACCGGAGAGCTTGAGAGAGAATTTTCTCCAAACACCGGAGATTCCATAATAGTGAAAAATTAAAAACTGATTGATATGATTTTTTCTATTTTATTTTTGCTTAGATGGGTAGACGAGCTCACAGCCCACCTGGTGTTAAGTGGTTACTGGAGCCCATAGACATCTACAACGTAAATACGCCACCCACCTTGAGATATAAGCTTTAAGGTCTCAAGTACAGTTACAACGGCTGCCCCACCCTTCAAACCGAAACGCATTACCCGTGCGGACTCACAAGAGGTCCTACCACCAGTAATTACGCAAATTATAATATGCGTTTTGGTTTGAAAAAGTGGGTTAGCCGCTGTGCTTTAAAAACGGAGACTCTCTAAGTAACTTATGTCTTAAGGTGGATGTCAGCAATTGCGTCATTAATGTCAATGGGCTCCAGTAGCTACTTAACATCAGGTGAGCCGTCAATCTGAGCCAAAAAATTATAATAGTATTCTGTTTACGAACTCATAGTTAATAATAACACATTTTCCTTTCTAATTAGTCAGTATCGTAATTGAAAATAGTTTCATTTATCCCTATTATATCGTCAGTACAGAGCGCGCCATGTATTTCATAAAAAAAGCCAACGGACCCAACATAATGTGACATGTACTCGCTTATTTATACCCCTTTTACCGTGATGTCCGCACGTAAAGGGCGCCGCTTATAATAACAGGAGAGCTTTTGTACTGCACATGACTACAGCGGCCATTCATCTCCCCGGGACTTTAAGAAAGAAGAATAATGCTCTCACAATAGTCATAATTCGTGCGCTGACCGGGAGAAGTATCGTAAGTGTGATATCTAAGAAAATGTTTTCGTTTATTTAGCCGGCTTCACATATTCAAATAACTTTCTTATCGCATTTAATTAATTTATAATGACGTCACTGAAACTTATCTGGTATCGAATTGTTGAATAAAAACGAAAACACACATAGATCTGGGTGTTGATTGAAATTGTTTTTTATTTTACGTGTGGTACTTGTCTGGCAGGCGATTTCGGACCACAAAGATTTGCCGGCTAAATTGAAAAAGTATTTTTGACACTTACGTCGTGGTCAATGTTATTGGATCGCCTACTTAGGATAATAAAATTTATATGTTACAGGTAGACTTTCAAGTTACTTATTGTTTTGAAGAAGAGAGTAGGACGTACCATATATTTCGGAATGATTTTTTGGGAACTTTAGTGCGGTAATTTTTAAAGATATCTTTTAGACACGTTAATATCTGGCCATCGGATCTTGTTGATAATAGTCTGTCCCGCCACAAGATGAACATTTTTGTGTGCAATTTCACTGTTTTAATTTTTTAAGTTTTTTTTCCTTTGTATTTGTTGTTTGGATACGAGCATACGGCCCATCTGAGGGTGAGTGGTTACCGTTATCTATAGACGTCAGCAATAGAACCAAGCCACTGCCTACCTTACGTATTCTCAAGTTATTATTTTTTGCTTCCAGATCCATAGTTACTTACCCTGGTGATAAGTTAGCCTTGTTAACGTAAATAAGCAACGGTAATGCTTATCATTGAGGATATTACTAGTTCTGGGCCGTATTATTCACCCGAATATGCACCACCATTCTACCTATTTCTGAGGCGAAAGTCATGCGTTAAAATGTTCAATAGAGTATTTAATTAATACACTTTTATTAGCTTCAGGCGTGTATGTAACGGAATCTTTGAACACAATTTTGACCCCCTTCAAAACGTCGGATTATCTCGAAATTTGGTAAACTTATTAAGGACCAATGAAATTCAATATTTAAAAAAAAAATGAAATTCAACTAAAAATAGAAAATAAATTTGAATTAAAAATAGTGTAAGTAAAAATGATTTTATTGTAAAAAAGGGTGGGGTGCATGGTATCAGTAGTTATAAATATTTTATGAACAGATATGAGTAGAAGGGTTATTTTGATAATATCCTAAATAGCACCTCACGATTTTTATAATAAAATCATATTTTCTTACACTATTTTTAATTCAAATTTATTAAAAAAAATCTATTTTTTAGTTGGATTTTCTATAAAAGCTTGTTACAATTGTTAGTTTTCCAAAAAAACAAACATAAAAATTGTTAGTTTTTTTTCAACTATTCATTTATTAAGTACGTTAAGCCTAGAAATAAGAGCTATCGGTTTGGCACTAATTCCGCTCAAAAAGGACAAGGCCATTTAATTTTTATTAAAACTAAAAACCGTTTTTTTTTTCTAATATGCAAAAACGAATGATCTAATATCCTTGTCAAATAATTGGGCTTAGAGCTCACATAAAAATTTATGATTCGAAATTAATGATAAACATCATTGGCCGTTCTAATTAATATTCATCGAAGTCGTGAAATGATTTAATGAAATTCATAAGCCATCGTTAATTATGATGTAATGTTTGCATAAGACACCAAAAATGTTTCTGAACGTCCCACCAAAATTATATATCTAACAAAAGATGATTTATTTTTTTCAAACCTACAATGGTATTTTATTACAAAAAAAATAATTAAATGACAAGAACCTGCAATGGAAAAGCAGAAAAAATCAAAACTCACAAAGCTATGCAGGTGGATTCTTGGCATTGGTTTATTATATATCTGCTCATTCATAGAAAGATAATTACAAATACAGTCGGTGAAGGAAAACAAAATTTATGTCGATTGAAAAATGAGGGTGTCATTAGCTTTGTAGCTTCATGCTGGATAGACAGTGTGCTAAATCGAAAAATGACGTCAATATGTACCTGAAATTCCTATCACACTTAGATAGAGTTAGACTAATTAAAGGGTTTACTTAATAAATTGTCAAGTTTTATTGTTTTTAAGTGTTTTCTCATATCTAGATCTTTAACGTCGGATCATTTACCAACCATTGTTACGTTCAGTCGAATTGCAAACATGAACTTTGAGGTTTCGTTCACACTCTTCTCACTACTAAAAATATCGACATTTTATGAAAATTTCAAACGTGCTGTCTACCAATATAACATTTAAATAAAGATTGATTTAATATTTTATAATTCAGAGCAGAATAATTCCAATTACCTCTAAAATATACTAGTTGAATAAATCAGTCTTTTTTTGTAACGAAACAAGACGATTCTTGTATCGATATAAAAGGCTCGGCCTTGTTCTACCCGGTACTTCAATGTTATGACTTATTTGTCTCGACCGCTGAAATTTATCGATTATCGATTAATAAAATCGATATTTTCTTTATAATATATATTTATTTAATAACATGCAAATTGTTTTTTGGCGTGGCAGTCTTAGAAACATCTGGACGAACATAAGGAAGGAAATAAATAGCATGCAAAAAACCCATTTTAATATTATTGTCGTCTCGTTTCTAGAATGATTTGTGTAGCCATTAATCTGTCGTTGATTGGTTGTGTGACGATATGTCGCGCAGATGTTATAATTTTCCTATTAATATTTTACATAATTTAAAAGGTAAATCTGCACAAACATTGTTAAGAAACTTTTGATTTAATTATGATATAAATTGACATGATTTGTCACGTTGTTTATTTTTGTTCAGCATACTAATGATGGATTTATTTAGATCTCTACAATATTATCAAAATTACAAGAAGCTCGATTCGTGTTTCTAATCTACACCAATACTAACGGATTATGATTCGCATCAGCTGCGTTAAAAATAAGTAATGAAAAGTCATGGATGTATTTTCATTTCGTAGCGGTCTAAAGGCTTGTTACGGATACATTCGTTGTATCCGTATCAAGTGATGTTGTTATTCATCATATTATCTTTACTGGTGGAGTTAAAGTGGAGTTACTGGTGGTAGGACCTCTTGTGAGTCCGCGCGGGTGGGTACCACCACCCTGCCTATTTCTGCCGTGAAGCAGTAATGCGTTTCGGTTTGAAGGGTGGGGCAGCCGTCGTAACTATACTTGAGACGTTAGAACTTGTATCTCAAGGTGGGTGGCGCATTTACGTTGTGCATGTCTATGGGCTCCAGTAACCACTTAACACCAGGTGGGCTGTGAGCTCGTTCACCCATCTAAGCAATAAAAAAAAAAAAAAAAGTTTTGCCCTAGAAATACATACTTAGTGGGTGTTACTCATCCTCCTATCTATAAATTCTGCGGGCAGTTACCAGTTTTGCTCAGGAAATATTAGTGTGTATTCATGACTTCCACTATGAGACACTCATTATACGATATCATTGAGATTTCGACTTCAAGTTTTAAGGTATTCCGTCGATGTCTATGGTTCTCGGTGATTCCTTTAAGTGCCAGGCGGGCTGATTTTGTTACAATCATAGACAAGTTTATATCCGTTTTTTTATGAAACTTCGTGAAACATCCCTTTTACTTTTTAAAATAATATTTTGTGTTCATGTTTAGAAATAGGCATGTTTCCTCTTTTAAACTCAAAATAAACTTATTATATTATTCCTACGTATCCAAGAAACAGTACTTTTTAATTACACAGGTTGCATTTGTTTGGATTTAAATGCCGAGTTTTTTTTCATGATTTCACGATAAGCGCTTCGCCCGTATTTCAGTGCGAACCAGTGGTACTTTGATTGCACTGTTCAAGAAACTTATCCTATACAAAAACAACTGTAAAAGTTTTTTCAATGAAACACAATAAACGAACGTACGAGACACGAACGAAATACCAAAATCAAATAAATCGAAGTAGCGTAGTAGCAAAAAGAGGTACATAACAAATAAAACGATCATCACGGTCTTTCGGTCGCGCGATTGTTTCAATAAAACCGGTGCCGTAAATTATAACATTGTTGTTCGATTTGCATTTTTATTGTCACGTACGAAATGGACGAAGACCGTAATTTAATTCTCGGATCGGGAAATTGAATTATTTATTATTGTGTTTGTTGTATTAGTAAAGACGATTTGCGGTGCGAACGTTTTACGATCGTCCCGAATCATTTGGTGGCAGTGGGCAAGCGTGCGATGCATTTGTATTCGATCCAAGCATACCATACTAGAGGCAGCTACCATTTTTCTAAAATGCATAAATACGTTATTCAATTATTATTTTTTCATGGCTTAGATCGGTGGACGAGCTCACAGCCCACCCGTTGTTAAGGGGCTACTGGAGCTCATAGACATCTACAGCGTAAATGCGCCACCCACCTTGAGACATAAGTTCTAAGGTCTCAGGTATAGTTACAACGGCTGCCTCACCCTTCAAGCCGAAACGCATTTCTGCTTCACGGCAGAAATAAGCAGGGTGGTGGTACCTACCCGCGCGGACTCTCAAGAGGTCCTGACACCAGTAAAAAAACGAATATATAACGAATATCTTGCTTAGCATCTAGTATTATTAAAGATCAAATTTAATAATACTAGATTAAAGAACTAGAGAAAGAAGATTAAAGATCAAATTTAATAATACTACTAGAAAGTAGTATTAAAGATCAAATTCGTACTAATTTTCATGCCTAACGGTGGAGGGGCCAAGTGTATGTACTATTCTAATTCAACAGCGAAATGTCAATATGGGCCAGTTTAAAGGCTTAGTGCGAGTTTTTTAACGCTCTCGATAGCGTAAAAGTTAACCCGATTTTGTATGGAGTTGGAACGTTTGCCTAGGTTTGCCGCTAGGGGCGCTGATCCAACTTCATACATATTTGAGTTGACTTTTACGCTATCGAGAGCGTTAAAAAACTCGCACTAAGCACACAGGACGTTTATTAAGGTGAGTGGTGGCTTAGTGGAGTCCATGGGCTTTGTGTTTTCAGATGGCTCACGGAGTTTGACTGCTGTTTGACTTCTCACAACGTTAACAGCATAAATTAATTTAAAGTTAAACTATAATGGATTATATTATATATGGTGTGGATTGGGAGAGGCCTATGTCCAGCAGTGGACGGCTGTGGGCTGTTGATGATGATGATGATGATGAAACTATAAAACTTTTGGAATGAACGTAAATTTCAGATTATTTGTTCGGCTTATAAGATCGCAATCTTTAAATTGACGACATAGTTCTTTTTCACTAATTTCATCAAGCACGAATAGCGACAGCAAATTAACAATTTAATAATATATTTTTCACTTCATAGCTGCTAGGTACATAATTGGTTATTTAATGTTTAATGTACTTACTGAGTACATTTAAACTGTACCACGTATTGTAAAACGCAATTATTCGGTGTCCGAAACTCGGAATGTTCTGTTTCTTTTTCGTTTTCTTTTTTTTTTTGAAGGAATCAATTTTTGACGCGGTCACATTTAAAACTGCGATTTTAAAGGAAAAATTCAATTCACGTAACGCCCTAACGTGTTGTTGTTTGAGCGTTATTTCAACTGTGGCATCGTTTGATTGAGATTGTTTTTTGTGTGAAGTTTTTTTTTTATTTTTTTATTGCTTAGATTGGTGGACGAGCTCACAGCCCACCTGGTGTTAAGTAGTTACTGGAGCCCATAGACATTTATAACGTAAACGCGCCAGCCACCTTGAGATATAAGTTCTAAGGTCTCAGTATAGTTACAACGGCTGCCACACCTTCAAGCCGAATCGCATTACTGCTTCACGGCAGAAATAGGCGAATGGTGGTACCTACCCGTGCGGATTCACATGAGGTCCTACCACCAGTAAAAGTGTAAACATATTATCTTTTCGTTGTGCATTTTGACTTATTTTGATTCGCATGTGTACAAACTGTCAATTATTTTACTTGTAGTGTCAGATAACCATTCTTCTATCGTCATTATGTTTTATTCGGTGAGGACCTAAAGTCTAAAAGACTATGCGACATGTCGATCTCACTGTCTGTAGGTGTTATATCCGAGCACCAACAGAAGTGTGTGATTTCCTCACACAAACATGAGATTGCTCTCGTTACAAACAAATTTCTAAAACTAACTTAATATAAATTATTATACACCTATATATACCTCATTTGTTATACACCTATATAATAATAATTCCCATTTTAAAAATTTGATGACGTCACGCCTATGTAGTAGCTTTCGCTAATAGTTTAAAATAGCATCGTATACTGTGTATTATGTGGCGGAAAATATTCTCATTTTCATCTACAGCTAAACGGGCACAATATTATTGTCTTCAAAATCTGTTTCGTTTTTTTTTCTGTTATTACTCTGTTCAGTCATTTTATTATTTTATCTCATTGGACTCGTATTAGTAGTGCTAGATTTTTTATGCCCGTTTTTTATTTGTTAAATGATTTAATTATTAGATCGTTAAATCACCCTGCCCTTTTCCCAGTCACTTGGTGGCGGCGCAACATGTTTTCTTCTTCCACACTTCTCTATCATATACCATTTCTTCGCTCACTCCCCTCTTACACATATCGTCTTTCACGCAATCCATCCATTTCTTCTTAGGTCTACCTTCTCCTCTATCCTCTAGATCGTTAAATACCAAACCTAAATCTCTTGGATGATTAGATAGTACGTTATTAAATTAAATTATAAGAAGTATTGGGTTTTATTGTATAAAATAACTCAAGACGTCCTTACCCAAAAAAACCGAGTCCTCAAAGATCGAATACAAACTAATTGATAACGTAATTAATTGCCAATAACATACAGAAGTTTCGAGAAATCTCTCTCGATGTATCGATTAAAACATCCTAAGAATTCGAATGCAAATATCGAATGATTAATACGACTGATCTGCAATCTGCCACCGGATTCCATGCGACTTACAGGTAGTCAGAATGCCTCCTTAAATCAATTCAATGTTTTCTATTTACAAAGCTAAGATCCACTATCGAATACTTGAAGGTTATAGTCGAATGTTTTTGATCGTTTTTTTTTATCGATTTAAATTCGATTTCAAGGAAACATCTAGAGATGAAGGTTAAAATAATATGTCTTATTTCATTGAATTCGTTATGACATAAGCTTGGATTTTTTTATTCAAATTAATAAATCGATCCAAAATTATGTAGTTAATTTTACTATTTGTTTTGCTCTAGCTCATTGTATTCAGAATCAATTTCCTGAAAATCTGTGAAACGTGAATCTCTTTTCATTAAAAAAATTGACATATTTTTCAAAATTAAATTTGAAGGGCTTAGTAAAACTTAACTGTTACAATTAACTTTAACAACCTTAATTGTAACATTATTAAATTGTAACAATTGCTTTCTTTACAAAGATTAGAAAGATTTTTCTTTTTTATCTTAAATAATTTAAAATTTGGAATCACACCAATTTCATCCCTTAATTAACGGCGTGGCAACTAATTTTTTCTCTTTCGTAATTCTCAAAGCTAACTCCTGGTATAAATTCAGCTTGTGTTCATTAATTCGGAATTATGTTATTTTATACTTTTATACACGCTTAGTACCATGTCAGGAGGTAACGATTTCATGCTCCTGCTGATATCTACGACGGCGACCACTTACTATAAAGTGGGCCATATGCTCGTCTTAGAATAGCAATAAAAAAGACAAAAGTTTTTGTCATTATTATTGCGTTCTTAACTATAAAAGTAATTATGAAAATGAAAATGTCAAATCGATTTTTAAAAGTTTCCCAACTTCGATTGCGGTATGTGTTTCAATTTAATGTAGAGGTCCCGCAGTAGTCGAAATTCGACTATAATTAATTGGAATTGTAAGTTTGTACACTATTATGATTGTATTTTATACTTCTATAATCACAAATTTCGCCAAGGCTACACTATAAAAAAATATTAATAAAGACAAACAATATTTAATCTATTCTCAATTTGACCACAGACGTCAAGAACAAAAGTTTGACAATAAATAGTATGCATGCGTGTGTGCGTCAAATACATGGTATGTAGTGTGTGTAATGGTTTCTTTATTGATTTAATGTATCTTTTATGCATTATTTAAAAAAAATATTAGCATTGTGCACTTGTTCTCTATATTTTCTATAAGTGTGGAAAAATTCATACTCCTCCGTCCGCGCAATTTTCGTAAAAAGGGATACAAAGTTTTTGCTTCACGTATTAATATATAGATGTAATATTAGTTTCATCTTAACAAGACTTATAGATTTTAAAACATTACTGGAACCATTCCATAAGTTAAGCATTTTGCAAGAGTTGTTTATTGATCACGAAACAAGATTTACAAGAAATTTATACAGACATACAACGAAACGTCCGTCACATGAATAAAATCAATAATTTAAATATTAAATCAAACGCGAATCGGAAACCATTATATATTAATAAAGCTGTAAATCCCAACATAATTTTATGTTCGGTTCATTTTAATCATGGTTTATATAAAGTATATATTATATAACTAACGAGGCTTTAACGGTTAACCATAGATTAGTTTGCATTCGAAGATTGTTATAATGTTTCCACGACAGGGTATACTTGACTTACGTTATGCGATTCAGCTTTTTATTCATTCGCATCGAATTCAATGTAAATAAGTATGCCTTTGGATTTTGTCAAAAAATAAAGTTACAAATTTAAAATTATATTATATTGTATCCGACGTATAGAATTGTTTTACATTTTCCTTGGGCACGGACGACGGTATACCTAATCATCGTCGTTAAAGTTAAGGGGAGGCAGTGGCTTGGTAACGATAGGCAGCGGCTTGGCTCTGCCCCTGGCATTGCTGAAGTCCATGGGCGACGGTAACCACTCACAATTAGGCGGGCCTCATGCTCGTGTGCCTGCAAGGGCAATAAAAAAAAAAGTAATTTAAGGCTTCATGATCGAGCCATAGCACATTCTCTTTCTAGTCATACATCAGGCAACTTACTACAATCTATGACTTTTTTAATTCGTAACAATTCCACGATGAACTTATGTCAGTTCGTTCAGTTATTAAAGTACTACGTAATGTACGTCTTTACTGGTGGTAGGACGTCTTGTGAGTCCGCACGGGTAGGTACCACCACCACGCTGCCTATTTCTGACGTGAAGCAGTAATGCGTTTCGGTTTGAAAAATGGGACAGCCGTTGTACTGTAAAAACTGAGACCTGAGAACTCATGTCTCCAGGTGGGTGGCGTCATTTACGTTGCAGTTGTCTATGGACTCCGTTAACCACTCAACACCAGGTGGGTTGTCAGCTCGTCCACCCTACTAAGCAATAAAAAAAAAACATAGAAACCTAGCTTTGTACACTGATGTAATAAATTGAGACGACTAAAATTTCATTATTGTACTAGTTAGGGATATTTACACGTCATTCCGGATCCTCCCGATCCATTAATAGTGCTTTTGCGCTGAGTTTCTCGCCGGATCTTCTCAGTGGGTCGCGTTTCCGATCCGGTGGTAGATTCTGCGAAGCACGGCTCTTGCTAGGGCCAGTGTTAGCAACGGCTCCGGTTTGAGCCCCGAGCGCTCACCTACAAGCTAGGGCAACGCTGTTATAGCCTCTCAAGACTATCAGCATAGGTAGAGAAAAAAGGGATACATTTTGTATGAGTTAATAAGATACATCAATGTATTAGAATATCGTAAGTTTGATATACTCAATATATTTTGTTCTCTGCGTCGAGTACAGTCGAGCTCAGCGTCCGCACCATATAAGTAAGTACATTGTCACAAAGACACAGCACTGAATAGACTAAAAGAATTTAAGCCGTGAGCGTACTTACGCCTTCGAAAGTTCTCACAGCGCGATGAGAATGCTTTTTAGAATCGATATTCAAAAAAAGAACAGAATCGATGTCTCTGTTGTCAACGGTCGATTCTTATCAGTGGATACGAAAATAGTATTTATGTGTTTGAAGTTAAAGTTTAGATTTGCTTGTACGTTTTAAGAATTTTATTGTTCCGTCTCGTATGAATTGCGTCACCGACTAAAAAGACAAAGCACGCACCGAACTCTCGACTAATGATGAGCCAAAACATTATTTTTAGACTTGCCTTTATAAGGTACACAGACGATGGAGCTTTTAGATATAAATCGCTTTTATGGGACCGGTAGCTTTTGTGCTTCATGACTTCGTAAAAGTCCTTGACTGGCGAACGACAAAGGCATTGGATTTCGTTTTATGTTTCAATGTGGTAGATTAATGTATACTGTCTACAAGCAAGCGCTTAATATCTGGTGGACTGTCAGCTCGTTTGTTAATGATTTATTAAAATTTTCTACAGTGAGGCTGACATTTTTTTATTGTATTGGAATTATTGGTGCATCCTTCAAAGCGTAACGCACAGTTGCTTCGTGAAGAAGAAATTCGCAAAAGTGAAGATTCTCCTCGCCACCTAAGCACGAATTTTTTTTTCTTCCAACCTAAGCAGATAGCCTTGAGAGGCTATATCAGTGTCGCCTTAACTAGTACGTGAGCTCACGGAGCTCAAACCTGATGACGTTGCTAACACGAACCCTATCAAGAGCCGTGCTTCACAGAATCTACCACCGGATCGGAAACGCGACTCACTGAGAAGATCCGGCGAGAAACTCAATGGGCTGTGTCTGAGGGTAGAGCATGAAATAAAGTTATACGACATATATTTAAAACAAAAGACATCAACGCGCGGCTACCCATACGTTCTATTCGTAACGATTAAAAAAAACAGTTGCATCACCTCTGTCAACCTAATTTGGTGTATGATGAATTGATCCAGTTGACATTTACTTCATTCATGAGAAAATCTTCGACTCTATATATTAGTGAGTCTAGTTTAGGAAACTTGTTTTCGTCAATGACAACGAAAAAAATATTTGAATACGTTTTTGTAATTTTTCGAAAAAATCAATGTTATAATCAGTGTATGTTTTTATTATAATTTATGCATTTTAGTCCAAAGTGAGGATCAAACGTTGCTTAAATTATTTTAAATAATAAGCTAGAAAACAATTATAGTAAGGTAATGCAATTATATTGAGTTATTATATTATACTTAACTATTTTATAGCTTATTATTTAATTTAAGCAATTTTTATAGTAAAGTAATGCAATTATATGGCGTTACTTTACTATTTCCATTAAAACATTCAAAAAAAGGAAAATTTTATACGACAAAGAAGTACATTAAACTTGTCCCAATTTGAAAGAGAAAGGAAAAGACAGATGCAAAGTGCTGTCGTTAAAAAGTAGTCTATCTTTATCTTTATAAATTATGATCTATGAAATAATATGTATTTAAGTTTATAACCAGTTTTCGTAAAAAATTTTTAGATTCACTTTTTTTTCTACCTATGCTGATCAGCTTCTCCAAAGTTTTTGAATGGGATTTTATTTTTTATTTTTATTGCTTAGATGGCTGAATGAGCTCACGGCCCACTTGGTGTTAAGTTTATTGGAGCCCATAGACATCTAAAACGTAAATGCCGCCACCCATCTTGAGATATGAGTTCTGAAGTCTCTTCTTTTTTCTTTTTATGAAGAGTTACATTTTCTGTAAGTCTAATCTAATGGTCTAATAATCTAAATATGTTTAAATTTAAACACGTGCTTGTTTCAGTATCCTGTTCCCATAGTACAGGGAATCTTAGATTTGGATCAGCTGGATATTTGTTATATATAACAAGAAGATCAGCTTTTCATCAGAATATTTTGACTAATTCGGTGGCGTAATAGTTAGTGCTCTTTTTTTTAAGGCATTTTATGACCTGGTAACTAGTGCCTTTAAGGTCAAGTTTTTTTTAATTTGGAATGAAAACTGCTTTATCACTTTTTTATATATGAAAAATGAGAATATGAATCTCAGTAAAATTGTGGTTATTTACGGAAACTTTCTCAGTGGAATTTTCGGAGGATCTCGAGAAGTTACGGACGTAGCGGCTTTGTTTTATTTTCCCATATTTGTGCAATTTCATAGATACTAAACAGTTAATAAATCACCGTTATTATACATTTAAACCTGAAGAAACACCGAATCAATCACTCCTCGCATTCCCGCCAAAAGATCAGTTAGTGCCCCTAAATATTGCCCCGAGGTTCGTGACTTTGATTCCACATTGAGCAAACTTTGTGCGATGAGGAGATTTGTTTGCTCTTTGCTTGACTGTTTATGGTCTTATGTATACAAATCTATGTATGTGTATATTTAAACGTATATGGGAATCCATAACCCAGGGAATTCGAAATAAGAGTCGGATGACCCAACGTGATTTGTTCCCAATTATTTATTTATTTATGACTAGCTGACCCGGCAGACTTCGTAGTACCTCAATCGATAAAAGACCTAAACTTTTGTATTAAATAAACTTAAAACAAACAAAAGGAATCCTTCCGACGGGGGACACATCAAAGTAAAAACAAAATTGTTATTTTTATTTAATTCCGAGCATTTTCATGTTTATTTATCTTTGGACTTCCACAAATAATTCAAGACCAAAATTAGTCAAATCGGTCCAGCCGTTCTCGAGTTTTAGCGAGACTAACGAAAAGCAATTCATTTTTATATATACTTATTTATATGCAATTTCATTCCAGTCCTTTTGCTCATACCCATTTCGCTGAAGAACGATTCGAGCCAGCTTCTCATGATGATACGAAAACTGAATACAAATTCCCGTGTGGAACAAGAACAGGACGATACCGAAAAATTGTGCGAAGACTCTCCGAAAATTAAACACGTTTGTTATTTTGAATCTATTGGCCATACAATACGGCGTGTATTCGTTTGACCGTTAAAAAGATTAGAGGTTGAACACTAGTGAAAAAATCTGGAAAATCTGCAATGTGACAATCAAACATTCGTTTCCCAACAATGGGCCATTCAAGCGCATATTTCCTTAAACGTAAACATTTGTGTATCGCTTTGTCGTATTGTGTGGCACTATTTGCCGTTGTGCCCAAACAAAAATGCCCAAGAGCCCCTGTTGGTGTCAACAAAGAATGCCAATTTCGTAAACAAAAGTGCCCGATTGTGTCCCTAATATGTTTTGATGTTTTCGCTTATTGTATTTTTTTTTTTTTTTCTAATTTAAACGCATCACGTCTATGGAGAATTTTTGTTGTCTTTGTTGAAGTTTTTGTCGTCGTAGCATTGTCGCGTGTCGTGCTCTATTCCGTTACGTCTGTACGTTCGTCACGCTTTTTATAGTTTTAATTATTAGTTAAGTTAAAGGTATGCCGTGTTAAATTCGTTGTGACTATGTTGGAGGACTGTAGTTGAAAATTTGTTAACATATATATAAAGAGATGTTGTCACGCTTAATTTAAGCATTCGGATATATTATGTAGGTATTTATGACTAATTTAATACGTATATTTTTCAGCCCAATGTTGAGTGTAGGTTTCTTCATATGCACCCCCGATTTAACATACATAGCTTTATCGGTATGTCAATAAAATAACGAGAATACTACGATCGTAATTGAGATAAACCAGTAAAGATTTGGTACAGTTCTGTTGCTTTTAAGGCAGATTATTGGTAAAATTTCACTTTGAGAAGGCGGTACGACATGAGAACCCTCTTGTTGTGGTCGCTGGAAATTACATACCTGATCTTATAAACCGAATGGAAAACAGTCGACGTCGCAAAAAAAAGGCATTACGGATCCTCCCGATCCATTAACGGTGGCTTTAGGTACCACAAGCACTGGTCACCGTCCTCGTCGAACCCGTCGCTTGCGACGGGTTCGACGAGCGAATTAACCCATAGACACAGGCCACTGAGCTTATCGCCGGATCTTATCAGTGGGTCGCGTTTCCGATCCGGTGGTAGATTGTGCGAAGCACTGCTCTTGATAGGGCCAGGGTTAGCAACCCTCCGGTTTGAGCCCCGTGAGCTCACCTACACGTTAGGGCGAAGCTGAAATAGCCTCTCAAGGCTATCAGCATAGGTAGGAATAATAAAAGGTAAAATTAATCAATGTGGCATAACGATACTCTTTTGTAAGAATGTTCTAAATTACAATTTGAATCTTGAAGGCGCATTGTCCCAGAGAAAGTAGCGTCAATTTTCACCGGAAGTTTTCGTCACAGTTGTTTAGGGTACAATTCTTTAGGTTCCGATAACGGTTTTTTTACGATCCTATCGGGAGACGTCCTATTTACAATCAGCCGAATTGATATTTCCCGATATAGAATGTGTATAATATAAGTTAAGACCAGTTTTTATGGACATATGGTCAGTAGCAATAGTAGTGTTAGGAAGTCTGGTTTGCAGATATCATCTTTAAGTCTCTCTGTGCTATTGATCGCCCCGGTGGCGTAGTGGTAGACATTGTTGATTCCTGGGCCGAGGTTCTTAGGTTCGATTCCCTCTTCAGGAAAATATTCGGGTGACGAACAGATTTGTTTGCTCTTTGCCGAGTATTTGATATATAAATATATATTTTTTATATTTTTTTTATTGCTTATATGGGCGGATGAGCTTACAGCTTACCTGATGTTAAGTGGTTACCGGAGACCATAGACATCTACGACGTAAATGCCGCCACGCAACTTGGGACATGAGTTATAAGGTCTCACTTTTAACAGTACAACGGTTGCCCTGCCCTTCAAACCGAAACGCATTACTGCTTCACGGTAGAAATAGGCAGGATGGTGGTACCTACCTGCGCGTACTCACAAGACGTCCTATTACCAGTAATTACGAAAATTATAATTTTGCGGGTTTGATTTTTACTAGACGATGTTATTCCTTCACCGTGGAAGTCAATCGTGAACATTTGTTAAGTACGTATTTCATTGAAAAAATTGATACCTGCTGGCGGGATTCGAACACCGATGCATCGCCACATACGAATGCACCAGACGTCTTATCCTTTAGGCCACGACGACCACATTTATATGTTTTATTGCAAATGATTCTAAAGTCATAGTTTAGGAAATATTAGTTTGAAACCAGATGACCGTATATAATTTATTCTCAAATTTTATTTATTTAGAAAAATATTTTAGGTTTTATTTACACGTTTTACTTTTCTAATTGAATGATAGTTTTTCGTTTCCTTAAAAAACGAGTCAAAAAACAACTTATTACGTATTACTGACGAGAAAAATTCGAGGACATATTCTATGTCGTAATTCATAATTCTTCAAATGTTTTCCAATTTATTAAATCTCCATATCAAATGCTATCGAATTATCGTGTAAAAAAACTTGATACGTACGTATAAATTCATTTTCAAAGGAACTAAACAACGGCTTCACGTTATGAAATACAAAACATATGACAAACGAGATTGATGTGGGTGGTGTAAGTAAGAGTCGGAGGCGGCGCGTAATCCGGTAGCAAACCGAGACTTAAACACAGCCGACCTCACCACAAACAGCTCTTATATTTACGACTTTATTATGTTTTATACTGCGTTCAGTACACGGAGGCTCTCATACGTGGCCAACCTACATAATAACGAGGACGCACGGAAGGCGTAACTCGGTGGCAATCGGCCGTCTCGCTTTAGAACGCCCCGGGCGCGCGCCTAAGCGAGACGGAGAACCACAAATTTATTGAAACGAAAAAAAAAAAAGCACCGCGCTACTGCACTTCGCGTCGCCTCGACAGAATAGATACATTTTTCCCCACGTCCCCGCGTGTGAGCGAGCCGCCTAAGCCTTTCGACGTGAACGAGCGGGACGGTTATAGTTTTAGAGGGAACGCGCACAGCTAAACGGCGAGTGATGTGGGCGCTGCCGGTGTTGCGCACGCGCAGCTACCTCTCGGCGGTCGAGTTCCACGCTCGCGCCGCGACGCTCGGCTCGCTTAGCCCGCGTGACCTTTACTCGGTGAACTTAGGAAGCGTTCTCTGAAACTTCCATCAGACCCCCTCCGTCCCGCGCGACACTCACTCGGTGGACCTAGAGAGCAGCAGACTGTCGCTGGAGCGAAAGAGATGGCAGGCGGTCGGCAGTGCCGCGGCTAAAGGTATTTGTAGAATGCGTGATCTGTATCGGGCGGGCGCGGGCGGCGCGAGGGGTGCGGGGTTCGTTCGGAAGCAGTGGCAGCTCCTATCGACTCCTGGGTTATTCTTCCTCAGGCCACTGCTGATCGAGCTACGTACCAAGCGAGCCAGTTTTTTCTTACGACCGCACCTCACGCCGCACACTCGTCGAGCCCGCGCGAACACGAGGAGTCGCCACTAATAAATTACTGTTTTTTACTGCACTTCGGACAGTCACCGCCGCGCAGCCGACTAATTTATACGTAAACTAACATAAATCACCGATAGTTGCGACTCCCATCGCCCGAATACAGTGAGTACGCTTAAATCTCTTCTTTATTCCCGAGGTTCAATTGAAGCTTGTAACATTAATCCAAGATACGTGTTCGATTTTATTCAAGAAAACAAATTGTGCCGTTTAAGTTATCGTATATTATTTGGAATTTTTGAAATTTATAAAATTTTAATAATACGATTTTCATCCACAATTTTTTTTTTTTAAATATTTTTATTCAATCGAACCTCGCCATGTATTTTCTGCTAATTTGTATATTATATTATTTTATTTCATCCTTCATTCCATTTCGCATTTCGCTCATTCTCAAATCACTCAACTTCAGATAACAGCTACACGAATACATAATAATAATACACAATATCTAATTAATACACGTAAAGATTAAATACTCGGAAACATATTAAATTGATAAACGAACAAATAGGGACATCAATCGCGACACACTGCAGACATGTAGATCTGTATCTTAAGCAAATGAAAATATTTTTCCATTAATCGATAGTCATAATCGAAAATAATTTATACTTATAGATAAAAAAAAAATATATCGACGGCACGAAACCAATAAACATCGAACACTATCCCAAAGAATTTTATAAAATTATTAAAGAAAACGCATTCACATCCTTTCACGTTCACGAACACAAAAATTATTTGAATAATCTTCCCTATTATCATGTAAATTGACCTTAGCGCCTCTCAGGGCGCTAGAGACCGAAATGACATAAAAATATTGTCCTTATTAAAAGGCATTTTTTATCGGGACCTCGCTCCCGGCCCGTTTCGTCCATTCAAAGCCCAACGCTGACCATTCCAAAAACGATTTATGCTTTATTCAACAATGAAAGAATTAAACAAAAAAAATATTTGAAGTATTTTTGGAGGCACCATTGTTGGATTGCGCCGTGCGTGTCATTAGATAAGTCCTTTTGACACCTCCGTAATGTGTTCCCGTGAGATTTGTGCCAAACGAATAATTGATGCGCGATGACGTGGACACAAAAAAAATGTATTCATGGTGACAGATAGCTTGCCATCGTCACTGTGTTTAGTGAACCCGAACTTATAAATTCACAATTTTGCTTATTTATACCGCAAATTAATTACGGGCGTAATGTAAACCGGTAGGGAATCTGTTATTATAGACAAGCTCTAATTGATATAGATGCAGTCGTTGTGGCTATAAAGTGGAATCGGGTATCAACTTAACTAAATAAATTCGATGCGAAATAATGAGCGCGAAAGTATTATTCATTTAAATATAAGATTTTTTTAAGTAATTCCAATGGAATATTATAGCATCACGGATTGCGAAAAAAGTGCACTTCACAATTTTTTTATTGCTTTAATTAGATGCGTGGACGATCTCACAGTCCACCTGGTGTTAAGTGGTTACTGGAGCCCATAGACATCTACAACGTAAATGCACCACCCACCTTGAGATATAAGTTTTAAGATCTCAATATAGTTACAACGGCTACCCCAGCCTTCAAACCGAAAAGCATTACTGCTTCACGGCAGAAATAGGCGGGGTGGTGGTACCTACCCGTTCGGACTCACAAGAGGTCCTACCACCAGTAATAAAATTGCATTTTGAATAATTGCATTGTGAACGTGTAATTACAATAAATATAAATGCGCACCACATAATTACTATTCACGCGTGGTACTATAAATAAACCCTAACTACTACAAATTAAATACAGCCTCAACTTTCATTGCACTGAGAATTAATTCCTTTATTGTGTTTTTTCATTTAAATTGAATTTTTATTGAAATGCAAAGGTTTGTTCCGAGAACAGAATTGATCAGACACAGTTGATTGTGTTTCGAATCATAAAATATTTTTGTACTCTCTAATAGCTTAGAACGACGTTAAAATCAAACTTAACAAGTGAATATAAAGCAATGACTATATTATTATTATATACAGAATATACAAATTAAATTACCTACTAAAAATCTATAAAGTTACAAATGTGTTTCAAAGTCGGTACCTGCCTGCTCATTCTCGATTCTTTTATCGAGGTTTCGATGTTAAATTTACATAAATTCAAAATTTGTATAACCACGTCGGAATGTTCCTTCGTGCAATAATAACGTGTTTTAACTGAAGATAATGAGTGCTATATTGTGCTAAACGATGCCAATTCTGAGGTGAAACAACGCTCGGAGCGAATCGGTTTGAATTAACATATCTAATTACGGACTAAGCCGACTTGTAGACCGAGAGCTGAGGGACAATAAATTTAATTTAAACTTAAATTTTTTTTCGTATGGATTTCAAAAATTTTATTATTGTTAAATTATTATAATGTAATAGCGATCATTTAGATTAATATTAGCATATTTTTTTTTAATTCGAACTGTTATAGTCAGCGAATAAATAAATTTTATACAAATGAATTTGCATGTGCATGAAAATGTACCGATAGGATCTCTTAGGAGTCCACATGGTAGGTACCGCCACCCTGCCCATTTCTGCCGTGAAACAGTAATGCGTTTCGGTTTGAAGGGTAGGGCAGCCGTTGTATTTAAACTGAGACCTTAGAACTATTATCTCAAGATAGGTGGCGGCATTTACGTTTTAGATGTCTGGGCTCCGGTAACCACTTAACATCAGATGGGCCGTAAGATCGTCCACTCACCTTAGGAATAAATAAAAATCTATACTATTACTATATTATACAAATATATACTTAATTTTATGAATAAAATTATCAATATCGATTTTATTCAAGTGCAGAGTAATCGTTTAGTTTCTATCAGATATTTACATCTCTGTAGTTTAAATGCTATATCTTATTATGAAGAGATTAAAAAAAGAGTAATTTATAGAAAACAATTCAGAGTTAATTTTCGTCGTGGGCTAAAAAGGTCACTGCGGGAATGCGAATGTGCCAGGCCATAAATATCCCGGGCAAGCAATTTTTCAAAGGAAATATGCACGTACATACTTATGTGTGCACCAATTACGTCCACGATGAAGTTCGTATAATGTGATATAAATAAATCAAATTGGAAAAAAATTGAATTTGCTTTATTTTGGCGGATGTTTTGTGAAGTCTGAACAGCTGCAACCGCGAGAAAGATATGCGATATGATTAGAAGAATGGCCCAATATACTATACCTACTAGTGAGACTATGACCTCATATCTCAAAGTAGGCGGTAGCATTCATAATATAGTGAGTGATTCCTACCTTTGTTTGACATTAGGTGTACCAAAAGCTTTCGTCCACCGATTTATTATAAACGATATAGTCATTTTCGATATTAGATTGTCAATTGATAGGCTCAGAACAGTCGAAACACAATTTACTCTTAGTTTGTCTGTAGTTCAGTTCAAACTTCGTTTATACTACTTAAGACTTGTTATATGAATTAAAGTCACGTCAACGAAACAAAGGAACGGTCAAAGGAACGTCAAAAGTGTCATTGAGCGACGTCCACTATGACGCTGTACCCCTTTTCATTTACAGCCGCCAAGGGCGACACATCTATTTCATATTTCTTATATTCATTAATTTTAATTCTTTAATTTGTCACTTATGAACTAATAAAAATATCAAACTAATAATACAGTCCACTTTCATTCACCACAACGCAACAATAGTATTCGAGAATCTTGTATAGCTCCCGGACTATTTAGCGTAACGCGGTAGCGGAGATCACGCGCCAGCGGCACACGCCAATTGTTAAGGATTCTTATTATTTACGCATTTTAATGTAAAGAGCTCACGCAATAGTATTTCTTTTATGGAATAACATTTTTATTGACGCCTGAGTAAGATATAAGCCTGCGAGTGTTGGTATTACTAACTTACTTGTTACTAGCGCAATGCATTTGTGGAAAAAATTAATCTAGTACTACCTGCTAAGGGTAAGGCATATTTTAGGCTCATACGGGTAGGTATCACTACCTTTTTCGTGCGAAGGGTGAGACGGTCTTTATACAATATAACGGACATTTGAGACAACGTGAGTGTCACCACTCATATTGAGACATATTCAGAGATTCGACGTCTCAAATTTATTGTATTTAGCCTTGTGCTTCAAAATGGATATAGAAAAAATCCAATAAGTCTTGTTTGGCGATCGTACTATCCATATAATACTAAGAAAACGCTATTAAGACTTCGATTTTAAGTACCAAGGAAAAGTCGTAATGCGTTGCAGTAGCGGGCAACAAATTGCTTAAATCAGTATGAGCGCTTTTCGACAAAAAAAAGAGGATAATGTTGAGAGAACGATAAATCAATCAATTACATTAATTGTGTAATCTCACATTTATTATTCCACGAATACTGTGTTCGAAGCGTCGAAAATTAAAAAGAAAAGAAGATTAAACTATAAGAGTAGCTATAATAATGTATGCTGTTTGTATGCATTTGTGTTACCAAGTTTCTTTAGAGGACACAATAGAACATTTGACACAAAGTCAAATGTTTTGGGATTCGTCGAAGTTTATCCATCAAATTTATTAATCCTGTTGAATTATTATCTCGTTTTGAAATTCCAATTTAAAAATAACGGAATACTATAGAGCTATTTTTCGAGGACCCCTATCTTACAAATTATACTTTTCAAATGTTTGGTTTTCCTTACAAAAACAAGTTTTTCCGAACCAGTACTTTGATTGGTCAACTGGCCCAGACTGTATCTTGCTATTAAATCTGAGTACTGCTTTTTTATTTCATTACCGGCAGACTTCGTATTGTCTCAATCGATAAATAAAAGACCTAAACTTTTGTATAAAATAAACTTACAACAATCAAAAGGAATCCGTCCGACGGGGGACAAATCAAAATTGTTATTTTTATTTAATTCCGAGCATTTTCATATTTATCTACCGTTTAAACCTTCTCTGGACTTCCACAAATAATGCAAGACCAAAATTAGCCAAATCGGTCCAGCCGTTCTCGAGTTTTAGCGAGATTAACGAACAGTAATTCATTTTTATAGGTACTCGTATATATAGGTATATATATTTACCATTGTTCGTCCAATTATTGGAATTCGACTATAATCACTGACGAATCTTGATCTAGATTAATTTTGATGTATTAAATTTTCTCATTTCATTAAATTTTATTATAGATACTTTTTTTAGTAAGAGTGCGAATATAACCAGCCGCTTGCAAACATTTTTATTGACAGCAGTAAATGTCGTCAATACGTACAGAACAAAAAAAATATGACTTACGAATCGAGAAGCAAATGCTCTAAAATCGTTGTATCTACTTTGAAGACATTGATTATTTAAAAAAAAAGTTCCAAGGCTATACTTCGTTATTTGCTACTAAATAAAAGAAAAGAAAATCGATTTACAAATCTGAAGAGAAAATGATTCTTGACTTGATTTTTTGACTTTAGACTTATATCTTCGTGTATTGAAAAGTGTATATTTTATGGTTAGATATTACATGTTTTTATTAGTATCGAACTATTGCTAAGTAATTCTTTTTTTTTCTTTTAGTATTTGTAGAATAAGGTTGAGTTTTAAAATTTACATGTTGAGACAAGTATTGTATTTTTTTTTCGACGTTACAATATTAATAGGCCAGTAAAACATTTTCGAGTTTCAGTGAAAGAATGTTGATTTATTCTTGCTAAACTAACCAGATTTACCAATCGCTTTAGCGAGTTCGTTTTCCGTGAGCCGCAATGCAATTCAAAGCGAATCGAACTGTTGAATATATTGCGCGCTAAGAAATATAAATTTAAAATTTTGCAATGTTTTGCTTACACTCTGGTCACTGGTGGTAGGACCCCTTGGGAGTCCGCACGGGTAGGTACCACCACCCCGCCTATTTCCGCCGTGAAGCAGTAATGCGTTTCGGTTCGAAGGGTGGGGTAGCCGTTGTAACTATACTGAGATCTTAGAACTGATATCTCGAGGTGGGTGGCGCACTTACGTTATAGATGTCTATGGGCTCCAGTAACCACTTAACACCAGGTGGGCTGTGAGCTCGTCCATCCATCAAAGCAATAAAAAAAAAAACTCAGTCCTTTCATATCATGTTCGGTACGGTAACAGCATGGCGGTCGTACTTAGGTGCTAATAGGTCATCAACCATAGGTCAAAAAAAGAAATATCTAAAAATACACACTTCCCAATAAAAATAGCATCGTAAATCCCAAAAAAAAACGTGTCTTATGTACATAACTTAACATATAATTTTAGTAACAAAGCACACTGATGCAATAGGACAGGAAACATGTGTTTGAACGAGATAAAACACAAAGGCTTCGGCTTATCTGATGGTAATCTAGGACTACAATAGATAAACGAATTCTTAAACGTGTTAAATGTTAACAAATACGCCTTCACGAATTCCCGGGAGGACGTCGTCAAGGATCCTAAATAACGTTTAGACATTCGACATTTTTACTTTTACTCAAACGATTTGTGTTCAATTTTTGAATAAATGCAATAGAATATAGATTAATACTAAGCGGGGAATGAGCATATCTGGTCCCGCTTAGTATTAAGTTAGCATCAGCGTCCGCAGACAACTGCAACGACAACGACTTATGATAGGCAGCTACTTGGCTGTGAGTCTGGCATTGCTGACGTTGATGAGCGACGTTAACACTTACCATCAGGTGGGTGGTATGCTCGTCTGCCTAAAAATAAAACAAAACGTCCGTGAATTCGGAGTGAGAGCCTCGCGACAGAAATAATTTTATTCTTTTATTTTATGATATTTACGGATAAGCTCAGACGCCACCTAACTTTAATTGGATACTGAATATCTGTAGTCAGTAATGCAATTAGCTTGAGCATAACACATGTGTTAGTTTGTGTAGGAAATTAAGATAGGGGTAGGTACTATTACTAACTTTACTACTCTGGTGCAGTAAAAAGATGTCACAATTTTTTTTTAGTAATGATTCGTTAATCTTAATTAAAAATATGTGTTCAGTGTGCATAGTGAGAGTTTTTTTAACTTCTCAACCGCGTAAAGGCTAACTCAAATCTGAATGGAGTTGGAACAAATTCACTACGTTTGCCGCTAGGGGCGCTGTTTCGACTCCATACAAATTTGCGTTAACTTTTACTCGATCGAGAAGTTAAAAAACTCGCACTAAACACACAGACGACATAAATTTCTAATACAATCTTTAATAAAAAAAAAAGATGTTGAAAATCGGGCAGTCTATACTGCATCTAGGTTTTTTTTGTTAATCATGGATATACGTCAGTTTAAAAAAATAAAATGTTTGCAATTCACACGTGGTAGAAGTGAAACCTTCCAAAATTAAAATTCAATTATTCTAAACGTCTTAAGTATATGTAAAATTTTGTCATTAGTAAATAATTGTAAGTTAGCGCCCTCTGTGAATTGATATTTTAATTTCACGTATAATCCTAAATTAAAATTCACTACAAGAGCTTTCATACACACGTTAGTATTAAAAAATCTCACAGATGGCGCTGTATTAAATAGTATGTATATTTCTGTCTCATTCTTTGCTGGCTTCATCCTACAAATTTTTGTATTTGTGTCTCTTACCTGTCGTTTTTTCCGTTGCATCCGGTTTGAAATCACAACGATTCTAAAGAAGTTTTCAGTTCAAAAAAAACAACCTTAAAACCCAAGGTCTCTAACTCGGCTATCAGCAATTACATCTCTGAGGTGCATTTAAGTACTTTCTTTTACACTTTTATTGTGTAGATAAGGAACAAACGTATTGATGTTCTATATTATTTGCACAAAACGTTCGCTTTGTTTAAAAATAATATACACGTTGCTTTGATGTGCCGCCGCTGATAAAGGCCAATTGTATTTCAGGATTTGTTTCACTAAAGATAAAATACGAGAGCCAAGCTACATTAATTTGCCTTAATTTTGTGAAATTTGTGAATCTGTTTACATTTTAATTTCATTTTCCAATTGTTCGTGTCCTTATTGCGTTTTTTTATTTATTGCTTTTATGGTTTGACGAACTCACAACCCACCTTGTGCTAAGTGGTTACTGAAGCCCATAGACATCTACGACGTAAATGCGCCACCCACCTTGAGATATCAGTTCTAAGGTCTCAAGTATAGTTACGAAGGCTGCCCCGCCCTTCAAACCGAAACGCATTACTGCTTCACGGCAGAAATAGGCAGGGTGGTGGTACCTACCCGCGCGGACTCGCAAGAGGTCCTACCACCAGTGAATTGCGTTTAGATATTGCTTATTTTATTGGTGGCAGGGCAAATGGGGGCGTACCGGTAGCTACCACTGGAACTAGGAACTAAAACTCAACTCTCAAGTGATGTCTATGGACCCCGGTAACCACTTAACGCCATGCGGGCCGTGAGTTTGCTCACCTGTTCAAGCAATAAAACAAAATAAGTCAGTATGCAATACGCAATTTTTTTGTAAATAAATTGTGAAGTAGTTGATTATGTCACAATCAATAGGTGTTTATAAAATTATAATCGTTTCATCTAAAGAATATTTTGTTCTTTTCTACTTTACTTGTGGTAGGACTTTTTGTGAGTCCGCACGAGTAGGTACCACCACCCTGCCTATTTCTGCCGTGAAGCTATAATGCGCTTCGGTTTGAAGGGTGGGGCAGCCGTTAGACATCTACAACGTAAATGCGCCACCCACCTTGAGATATAAGTTCTAAGGTCTACCTTATGTCTATGGGCTCCAGTAATCACTTAGCACCAGGTGGGCTGTGAGCTCGTCCACCCATCTAGGCAATAAAAAAAAGACGAATCCATATACTCGTAATATGGTGTAAACTTGTAAGTGAACAACAAATACATATGTACAGTTTGTCTGTAAATTGTCATGTGATAATTTTAAAATAATCATTTCACATCAACACTAATATTGAGTAAATTATTCACCGCCATCGATGCAGCGGCTCGTCAAAATACTTAGCGACCGACCACTCGCTAAGTAACGATTGATCAAATAACAACCGCCGATATAAGATAAAATGTAAATCTGATGGGAAATTTTATCATCGACGCCCTAAGTGCCTAACTATTAATCTAACTATTAATATTCTATACATTGTTCTACCGATTGTTATTATATAACTAATCTCTATATATAAAAATGAATTGCCGTTCGTTAGTCTCGCTAAAACTCGAGAACGGCTGGACCGATTTGGCTAATTTTGGTCTTAAATTACTTGTGGAAGTCCAGAGAAGGTTTGGAAGGTAGATAAACATGAGAATGCTCGGAATTAAATAAAATTAACAATTGTGTTTTTCCTTTGATGTGTCCCCCGTCGGACGGATTCCTTTTGTTTGTTTTAAGTTTATTTTATACAATAGTTTAGGTCTTTTGTTTATCGATTGAGGCACTACGAAGTCAGCCGGGTCAGCTAGTCTGTGATATTTTAGCAAATCGTACAAAAGAAACTTCTCTATATCATACAAATACAATTATGTTGTATGTAGTTATATTTTAACTAGTTTTTCATTTTAAATATATACAGTTTTTCAAGTTTGTTATTATAAAAATAATCTGTGGTATTTTAGCGAATCATACTAAAGGAACTTGTCTATACCATACAAATACAATTATGTTATATGAATCAGGTAACTTTTCATTTCAAATTAAAACTGTTTTTCAAGTGAATATCATTATTTTTTTCATTCTTAATCCGAAACGAATTTCTTGTACTTAATTTCGAATTTAGGTTGTTATTTAACCGGATCTATGATTCGCTTATAAGCGGATTTAAAAAAAAAAACCTAATATTAATGAGTGTTACAATTTTGTTTTCGTAGCAAATTTATCTTTTACTAAACAACCTCAACGTCTATTCATAAGTCATCACGCATTCATTAACAGATCCTTATTCCGATCCCATTGAGTGTGATTTGTTTGAAGAGGGCATTTCACACTGGCGCTATTTGGTGTTTGTCCGTTTGTAAAATATCCGACGGCTATCCGATCGTTGGGCAAATATCCGCCGGCCGCGGTCAAGCGCCACAGATGACGCGTTTACCTGAATGTATTTTTTTTGTTTTGTTTTTGGAGCGTCAGTAATGGTTTCTTTGTCCGTCCACTTTGTGTGTTTGATAGATGTTTGCCCTCGCTATGATTAGCGTTAATATAATTTGTTACAATTTATATCTATTACTCGATAGGATTATTGCCAATCAAAACAAATGTCGCGGTTAGATCTATAGAGCAAATCTGTTGTGTCGACATATATTTCTCAATCAAAGTCTTTTTTTTTTATTTATTGCTTAGATGAGTGGACGAGCTCACAGCCCACCTGGTGTTAAGAGGTTACTGGAGCTCATAGACATCTACGACATAAATGCGCCACCCACCTTGAGATATAAGTTCTAAGGTCTCAAGTATAGTTACAACGGCTGCCCCACCCTTCAAACCGAAACGCATTACTGCTTCACGGCAGAAATAGGTTGGGTGGTGGTACCTACCCGTGCGGACTCACAAGAGGTCCTACCAGCAGTAAAGAATTACTACTACCATATTAGTGAAATATACTGTATTTTTGTTATCCTAAAATATTGTAATGGGCTCGTTTGTACAAACTAATTGCACGCCAATTGTTTGCTTGTTCTTATTGTTCCCTGAAGTGTTAACAATAAGTCAGTTTCGCAATTGCTAACAAAAAGTGCAATGAATGTATAAACAAAGCCACGAATAGAATGTTTTCAGTTTAGAAAATAATCAAAAAGGAACAATAATTTTATTCGATTTAAATAACTATCATGATACAACGTAGTTTAACAGGCCTAATCTTCTCACCTACCTGCTTAAAAATCATGATAATAAAATTCCTTGTTTAAGATCCGATCGCTTACATAAAGGTCGGTTTGCATCCCACGAGAAAAACGCCGCGGGCTCTAGAAAGTCCCACCCACGCGGATCGCTCACGTTCTGTTTGTAAATGAAAAAAATATATTGAATAACAGTTTTTTTTTTAACGCCACTCGACAATTCGCCGCCGTGTTACGCGAAGGCGGAGTCCTCCCTGATTGGTGCACGGTAGCCGGATTATAATTTTTTTTTTAATACATTTCAACTTCCTTTTTAGATCGAATCAGTTAAGGTGTGCACGAGGTATCTTTGTTATCTTTTATTGCTTGATCACATTAAACCGGAAATCAAAAACATTTCTGAATTATCAGATTTTATTATACAGAGTAAACTTAATTTTGTTTGTCTGGGGCTATCTGCAATAATCAACAATGTTGAGCAAATTCAAAACTTATAATCGAAATGGTAAAATTTATATTTTTATGTATATTTTATTTATTTTTATTTTTATTTAATATATTTTGTACACACAGCTGTTAGAAAAGACACGTCAATAAGGATACAGAGTACAAGGGCACTACTTATTTCATGCTGAAATCTCTTCCAGTAGGCCCGCAAAAGGAAAGAAGAATTAGGAACACAAACCTAGTGCATACAGTAAACATTACATATAGTAATATATAATATAATAGTATATATTATTATGATAGTGGTTACTGTGAATCCAAATTGAACGAACTTTTATGTCTGAAACATACGGTTATAAAGAACATTAAAGTTGAATACTAAAATACAAATATAATATTATAAAATTACCATCTGTTTCTTCAGACTCCAGTGTTATTAGTTGTAATTCAATAAATCAAAGAAAAATAACTAACTAAACACTAAGACACAAAATCATCACAAGTTGTTTGTTACCCGACAAACTAAAGCTTAAGGTTTATATTTACAAAAAAAAATTACCATAGTAATGATTTAATTTATTTCTTTATCTTCAGACAAAATACCAAAAATTACCAATAATAAAAATAACTACAATTGTTAAAAAAGCATTTACACATAGAAGCTCTATGACAATGTTATTGAAACAAAAGAAAAAATAACAACGAATCTATTGAACATAAACAAAATATTGTATAATATATTAAACAAATTTGCTTCTTGCAATTATATATTTTTAAAGCGCATTTCTGTAAACGTAGAAATTCCATTTAAGAAAAACATATTCAATAAACACAATCCACCCACAAATAAGATTGGATGCGCGTAAGCCAGTAGCAGCTTTCACATAAGCTTTATGTGGCTCATACGTATATACATGTGGACCCGCCCTAGCTGGCGGCGTTTTTGTTAAAAAGGGTTTTAGTTGTACGTAATGCATATTTGAAGGAACATTTCACAAAACCAACACAGTATTAGACTTTGAAATCCCATTCGTATAATAGCCAAATTTAAGGTGTGTATTAATTGGGTAATTAATTTTTATTAATCTTAAATATTGAAACCATATTCTTTTTTTTTTTAATGATGCAATTCAATAATAATTTATTTGTTAGTTAATTTTTTTTTTGGTCGCCAAAGTAGGTAGGCAGCGGCTTGGCTCTGCCCCTGGCATAGCCGAAGTCCATGGGCGACGGTAACCACTCACCATTAGGGGGGCCGTATGCTCGTCTGTCTACAAGGGCAATAAAAAAAAGTGCTTTGGTTACAAAACAAAAGCTTTCATAAAGTTAATCACATACATATTAAGCCCGGTGCATTATGCTGCGATAGACGTGGATGTATGAAGGAATATCGTAAAGGCTGAAGCTCGACGCCGGAGGCTACGGTCGAACTCCAATATATCAGACCGCAGTCTGATACTCTGTAGAACAGCGAACGGAAAGGAGTCGACTTACAAATTTTTTTTTAATTTTTTTTTATTGCTTAGATTGGTGGACGAGCTCACAGCCCACCTGGTTACTGGAGCCCATAGACATCTACAACGTAAATACGCCATCCCCTTTAATAATAATAATAATATACATCGAAACCGTAGATATAAATACGAAAATCTTCTAATATTATCAATTATTTTTCTGACATTCTCATTTTCTAATGAAAGTGACTGTCTATTGGCTGATGATCGAACACAAAACTAAAAAATAAATGAGAATTTAACACACAAAACTTAAGTAGTTTTGTTTCGACGCAATAAATGCACTGATATTGGTTGACTTTCCTTGTTTTTTTTTTTTGGGATTCAGTTCATCAGCCAGTTTTTCGATATCGTAAAAATTTGAGATTAAATTTTTTATTATTTATTTCTATTGGAGACTCCTTTCACGGCCCTGTTTGATGCGCAAGCGCATGCCTTTCCTGTGGGAACGCGAGACATAAACAGTTACGGTATTTCTGCTCACTCGTTCATTTCTGTATTATAATTTGGACGAAGCTCGTGCGCCCGGATTGAATTTGTTTAAATTGTTTTAGTTTTAGATTGTAAATCGATCTTTTAACCAACAAACAATATATGAAATTTGCATACTAACCATTAAGTAGATTATTTGATTAGTATTTCGAATTTGATTCTATTTATATATTACTAGCGACCCGCCATCGTTTCGCTTCGGAAACTGTAATTTATTATTGATTTCTCCACTATTTAATGGATGTTATTATACACATAAACCTTCCTCTTTAATCACTCTATCTATTAAAAAAAACCGCATCAGAATCCGTTGCGTAGTTTTAAAGATTTAAGCATACATAGGGATATATAGGGACAGAGAAAGCGATTTTGTTTTATACTATGTAGTGATAAACTAGTGTATTAAAGTGATAAATATATATTATTGTATGCGCTGAAACTGTCGAAAGATGTGGCTATGATAATTAAATTACATACATACTTAAACTATGTTCGTGGAATTTTCATTAAAATTTTAATTTTTACATTAAATATTCATACGACCACCGTTCTATAATTGTATTACAATGATTCAGCTAATGTTTAAAATTCCTTTAAACGTTTGATGACAAGCCAACAAACGCGTTCCGTCATATTCTTTCGAACGGATAACTTTTGATGTCGGAAAGGGACAGAGATAAATCATTGTTAAACATGTCAAATAGAATGATAAACATAAATCGTTGTTGTAAAATCACGAATAGATACGCACGCGACGAACAATGCAGCGATAATAATTTTCATTCGAATGTGCTCAACGGTTTTTTTGTTCGATCATAAGTTTTTATGTTCTTTGTGTTTGATTTTTTTTTTTGAAATAAGTTTAAGGATATTGTGTTTTCGAATGGTATTTATTAGTAATATATAGATGCGCAATAATTCAAATCTATTTTATGGATCGTACAAACAAAACAAATTAATTCGATGTTAGAGAACTTTAACATAACAATGGAGAACTTTAAGATGAATATTTTAAAGTACGATTTTCTTTAAGCGATAGACAGATAATTGTGAAAAGCTTATACGGAATTACCGTATGTTTTCTTTGCAATGAAACTAGAGTAGACGTTAAAATTACTAAGCCACTACTGGTGGTAGGACCTCTTGTGAGTCCGCACGGGTAGGTACCACCGCCCCGCCTATTTCTGCCGTGAAGCAGTAATGCGTTTCGGTTTGAAGGGTGGGGCAGCCGTTGTGACAATACTGATACCTTAAAACTATATCTCAAGGTGTGTGGCGCATTTACGTTGTAGATGTCTATGGGCTCCAGTAACCACTTAACACCAGGTGGGCTGTGAGCTCGTCCACACATCTAAGCAATAAAAAAAAAGCAAAAATATTAAAGTTTCGACTTAAATACTTTATTTATTAAGGCTTAAATATTACGACTTAAATATTATATTATTATTTATTATTTAAAAAAGTACTGCCACATCAAAAACATTTAACATTGAAAATAACATAAATTATTTAATTCATGGCCTGATGCATGTGACAATAATGGCGTACATAACCTTGGCAATTCATCGGCTTGAAGATGGAATACAATAAAAAAAAGAGAATACCTAATGAAAACATACTTTGAGATTCAAATTTAACAAGTAAAACAGTAATAATTGTTGAAATATTAATATGAATGTCTAATAAATTATGTCATGTCATCTCAAAAAAAAAAGAAGAAGAAACGTCAATATAATTACAAGTAACAACAAGTCAGTTATAAAACAACAAATGATTAACGTATAAAGTTAAGGTGCGTTTTTTTCCTTCTTTTCTTATCTTTTCCTTAAATACATGCAACTTATCGTAATACTTAAACTTTGTGCATTGTTTGATTTATTAGCTACGTTTCAAAATCAATAACTTTATAATTAGAGGGTTCATATTTTTCAATGTATGCATGTCGGAACAACATATGAACGTTATAATTGCTCGATAACTTTGTTGCTCACAATTGCGCACGATTTATTGTTTAGTGGTACGCTTTTCGCGTTGCGTTGTTGTTTGCGGAATTTTGCGTAATTAAAACCGCGTAGTGGCAGTTTTTGTTGATAATTACTGAGATGAGTAAGTTTTATTTAGGCGCGAAATTCTGTACAATGTTATTAATGAGCTTCATTCAGATACTGAGCTTCAAGGCAAAGAATAATTAGTATTTGAATATCACTTTAAAAAAATATTTCAATATTACTCGGATGCTCAATTTAAAAGTTTAATTTAAAAAAATCCGTTAAGAAAACATTTTTTTTTTTAAAGGAATATGATTTAAATTTTATTTTAAGACTGATCACGACTTCGCCCAACCGAACATAAAAATTTTATCATACCGTTTTATTTAAATCTAATGATTTAAGTAGTCATAAACAAGGTTCTGACAAATTTGATTGAATAATTCAGAAGTGAACTAAAAGGAGATAGATATTTAATTAATTGCCTAATTCCAAATTCGAGTTCTATTTAAAGAATATGATGAAATGAAATTAAGAATAAATGAAGAATTCTATTTTTGGCCAGTTCGTGTTTATATTAAGCTGTGTAAATCACATAGCAAAAGTGACCACGTATTCCGATATAAAAGTAACAATTTGAATAAATAAAAAGTGATCTACAATATGAGGTATGGAAATGTTAATTATTCGCGTTAAGCCATACTAGAGTCATCTGCGTTCTCCTAATAAACAATTCCGTGTTGAGTCATTAATGTAAGGCGCAGGAGAAGCTGCGTGACGCATTAAATAAAGCATTGCGTTAGGTGAGTTTTTAATATTATTACTCAAACGTATGAAGGGACTTTCTCGCGAGGTTGGTGATTCATGAAGTTGCGAATTAAAACAGAGATTTCTATCAGAAAGTTGGATCCGTAATTAAAGATAATGGCATCAATGAGTCGGTTATTTAACCTAATTTATACCGTAAAAGTGAAACATTCGTGTGTTTGTTAGTTCCTGCTTGCTTTAGCGATGGACTCAAAATCTTATACAGTTGTTAACATGGGATGTAGACCGAAATCACCAGACTTTGAAAAAACAAATGTCCTATCAGAAATTCCTAAATTGTATGCAATTTTCTCTTTTACTACTTAGAAACTATTTCCAGACACGCCAACTATTAGATAAATAGATTTATTAAAAAATGTGTTATTTTATATCAAATAAAAATCACTGGTTTTATTAAAACGTAAAGGCGTCTTTCGCGTTCAGCGTTCGATACCAAATATTTACGCCCGTCATCCTTAATTGAAATTACGTCAACTTCAGTGTAACTTGACAATTCGTTTCTCGAATTAATACGAAAAGCCAGTTCGTACGTCATAAAATGAAGTATTTAAAATTCTATGTAAAAAAATATAATATAATTTTTATGACTAGTACTGTTTATAGTACTGTCTTCGGATGTGTGTCTCTTTGTTTTCATTCCGGTCACCGTCGAGCCCTTCGTTGCAAGTGACGGGTTCGACGAGCAAATTAACCCATAGACACAGCCCACTGAGTCTCTCGCCGGATCTTCTAAGCGGGTCGCGTTTCCGATCCGGTGGTAGAGTCTGCGAAGCACTGCTCTTGCTAGGGTCAGTGTTAGCAACACTCCGGTTTGAGCCCCGTGAGCTCACCTACACACGCTAGGGTGAAGCTGAAATAGCTTCTCAAGGCTGTCAGCATAGGTAGGAAAAAAAATTCATAATAAAATGTATGTTGTTATGGCTGTACCTACGTATTATATACTGTTTTTTTTTTGAAAAACATTAATTTATTCGCAAGTAATTAATAAAAAAACGAACAAATAGCGTGTTAGGATCCAAAAATATCGTAACACAGTTTGTTTTTAGGTCCAAAATTCTAGAAATTACGGTAAAAAAATAAAATAAATAATTAAATGCTGTTTAATTTATAAAACTCTTGAAGGCGGACTGCTTCGAACCGTATGTCACCTTTCTTCACGGACAACAACAAAATCGAATAACGTGACCGCCATTTATGATAATTCAATCACCCGTTCTTAGTTTAGGTGAATTGAATTTAAAATTTCCTAAGACCTATGTGTACCATTCAAATGTCAGTAGTTCAAGGGTTGGGATGGTTCGTTATGATTGATCAATGTGTTCGATGTTTTGACGAGGCTTATGAAGACCCGTGTGGACTAGTTTCAATAGGATTTAATAAAACTCGTATTTTATGGTTCAGTGCCGCCTGGCTTCACTCGCGTTAAAGTTACTTTTATATATTGAAAAACATCTCACGTTATTTGCAATTCCAGAAATAAATAAATAAATAAGGAAGTTCCATTTACGAATTTGTATGTATATGTTCCCTATTTCAATATACCGACGGTTGAAAGGCAAACGTGACTAAGCGACAATAACTGCTTTGTACATAAATGATAGGCAATAACCATATTCGATGCGCAAAAAATATATATTTCTAGGTCTATTCAAATCATTTCAATCCTACAACTACTAGCTAGATTCTACTACAGCTAGATTCGTTAAAATAAATTTTGTTTTCAGGTATTTTAACTTTAAATTAGTCTACTGTAAAGTTCACGCATTGTCGCTTAGTCACGTTTGCCTTTCAAGCCTCGATACGTAAATACTTCTTAATGGTATGATTCCGGTTTCTGTAAAGGACAGAATAAAAAATATTTTTCTTTTGATTGTTTTGTATTATGCATATTCCATAAGTCCTGAAAGCCTCACAATTTGTTTTGGGGGCACAAACTCGTCACGATACCATAGCAACAAGACTATAATTACACGCAGATCCACCTCCGTGAGTTTTATCATCTTCAACTTCTGTCCAAAGATCTTTACGACTCCGTTGCACCGCCGAAGCGTGACCTCTTAATCTAATCGCGTTTTATAATCATCCTAATAGCAACATAACCGTACGATGTTCCGTACATGGTACAAGAATAAAGATGTTTTGTATTTGATATTTTTGCAAGTTCTAATCGTTTGTCGTGATGTGTTGTATCGTGAATCGTCTGGGTGAAGGAAGGTTAAGTTTTTGATACGCCGTCCAGTGTTTAGATTGTTTTGACGCTTCTGTCATGGTCATCTTTTGGATGCTGTTTCGTAATATATTGTGTTTTTGTTAAGATTGTTAGCTTTTTTCATTCAGGGTTCGTTCGTTTTTGTGGTCATAATTTGAAAATCGAGATTTAGCGCATAAAAAAATATTAAAATCGATTTTCAAATATCGCATATAAAATTTTGCTATTGGTTTATGGCGTTTTAATAGAGGTTTCCGTAATACGTGCATACATATCTTTTGAAGCGACATATATATATTTTTTGTTTTTAACATCGAATTTCATTGCACCGAAAATTTTCATGGTACTTATCACATACATACATTATCAAAAACTATTTAGCATTATTTAATACTCGCTTTTATATATTTTTTATTAATATTTAAATAAAACGCTTCTCTACTTTTATAGGACTAAGATGTTATGTTTATACATTTCACGATTTCTATTTGTCTGAACGATTCTCAACGTGTTTTCGTGTTTAATACCTACAATGAAAGTATTTTTGCAATACACCAGAGTTTCAATGTACTCATAAAGCAGGTCTCGGCAGGCTGTATCTAGCTTAAGCACATCGTAAAGCTATGTGAGGTGAGAACCACGTAAATATCTCTCATTTAGCTTTGTAGTAAAACTTCTGAATAGCGGTTAATTAGTAGACACTTATGAGCAGTCAGACTTCATTTGACATTATGTTTTCACACCCATCGCCGGGTCTGAGATGATTTGAATGGAGTTACGCGATCATAAAACGTACTAAACGACTTCACGGTACAAGGTAATTTATTTTATAGCTCCTTTAGCACGCGAAATATAAACGTTGTGTGAAAAAGACACGGTTTCGAACGATCGGCTATTTTATATCAGGACAAAACTCCTATATAGTTTATACGGCTATCATATTGGTTAATTGCGACTGAGCAATTTTCCGTAATCACAATGGCAGTTTTATTGAGGCTCTTCTATTCAGTTAATTCCATTAAAATCTTTAGGCGTAAAATTGCTTGCAAATTCGAAATTGCTCGATGTGACCATGTTGTAGAACAAAGAGTTATTTGTTACTGGAAACGCTATTAATTTCAATGGGACTGCGACTTGATCGCGATCTATGCTATGACAAAAAAAGACGTGTGGCACTCGGAGACTGCCGCGGTAAAGCTAATTGCATAGCATTTTTTTTCAACTTATGCAATTATAAATCGACAATAATAATTTAATATTAAAACAACAATAAAATAAGATCCGGCGAGAAACTCAGTGGGCTAACTTTCAATGAATCTGCTACATTGTGTGTATTCCATTTTGACCGCGCACTCACTAGATGGCGCTATATGGGATAGAGACACGCCTTTGGATGCTAGTTCTAACTCTCATTCGTCCAGAATCAACGGTTTAGCTAGTTTATTTTTAGTGTCACTCCAATCACTGAATGAGTAGTAGGAGTAGTAATAAAATTCTTCGACTAAGTGATAGAAAATGGCACGCCCAACGCATTGTAATGTGATATAATTTTCTATTTTACAATTCCGTTTGTCGCCGATAGGTGACGCTTGACGAAAAGCTGAATCGCGCTATCGTGTGTTACCCACGAAATTATATCAAATATTTTGATAGTACATAAATCGGTGTTTAGACTTCTTACTTTAAACACTACACAAGCGCAACGTGTGAATGTGTTGAACGCGAGCTACATAGTAGGCGTAGTGAGGGGTGGAAGGTTTTTTCGTTACGGAATTTCATGATTCCGCTCTCAAGCCGCGCTCAAGGCTCGCGATAAAATCTATGCAATAGCTTAAAAAAGAAGCCGAAAATGATCAATAAATTGAAACGATTAAAAAGTACTGGTGTCCGTAATGATTGAGGATCGTGTATTTCGTGAGGTGAAACACACGGTAGCGCCGCGAGCCACCGGCGGGTCTTGCTTTCCCACCGCGAAACGAGCGTGTACTTGATAAAAACAATTGCTTAATTCGCATCCAATTATATTCTTGTCTCGTAATATTTATCGTTAATGCTGTAAATGAAAACGTGATAAAATAAAAACCAAACTATTCTGACATTAAGAAAATTTAAACTGAACTTTATTCTACTAAAAAAACAGATTAAATTTTTGTTGTTGTCCTATATTACAATTGATGTGGAAATTAGGTTTTAAAGTCATTACCATAACGGCGTTTTTCAAATGGATCACGGTGATCTCTGGTTAGTGACATGTCAAGCGGTGATGACAACGGATTCGATATAAATATAAAGTTGGAACACATGTTACATTTTAAATAGTTATTCATTTAAATGAAGTAGTATGACTTACGATGTACTGGTTCATCCTTTGTCGTGGATTATTAAGTTTCTATGGAATTTGAGAATAGAATTATCTAAATAAGTGTTAAACATTTTGTGTTTAAAAGCATTCTTACTGTCAAATTATATTTGAAAGATGACATGAAAGATTTTTACGGGTAGTAGGACCTCTTGTAAGTCCGCACGGGTAGGTACCACCGCCCTGCCTATTTCTGCCGTGAAGCAGTAATGCGTTTCGGTTTGAAGGGTGGGGCAACCGTTGTAACTATATTCGAGACCTTAGAACATAAAACTTATATCTCAAGGTGGGTGGCGCATTTACGTTGTAGATGTCTATGTACTCCAGTAACCACTTAACACCAGGTGGGCTGTGAGCTCGTCCGCCCATCTAAGCAATAAAAAACAAAAATGTCATATTTCGTAAATTTTTGTAATAAAGTTTACCGAATTTTCCCATCGTGCCGTCAGACGTTTTGCTACCTGTTCATTCACTGAGCGCACGTGGTGTGGTGGGGGCGAACGCCTTCCGCGTAACGCTATCAGTAGTTTCCGCACCCTCTCGCAAGCGCAGTTGCTAAACGCACCCGCAGTTGTTCGCACGTCGCCTGACATATCTAGTCTCTTTAAATCTACGTACTATTGTGGCATTGCATTAACATAGTTCTGCGTTGTGATAAAGTGATCTATCCATCTGTGACGGTCTCCGCGATATCTGTATCACTATTTTTATTTACCTGGTTTTAGAAAAGGTGCGTATTAAATTTAAAGAGAATTTTAAGACCAAACGTTTTTTGAAAATAATTCTGTGAATTTATTTACATTCAAGAATAATGTTAGGTTGTTACGTAAATCCTTTTTCAAAGTTTTACGATGTGTACCTTCTGTCTGGTGTCGGGCTTATACTGGCTTTCATTAGAATCATATTTTATCGCATCCCCACGTAAAGAGAGAGATGAAAAATTTGATCGTCGCGTTCACAAACACACATACACACGTTTATCTACTCGCATGTACACTGAAACACGTACTCTGCACCGCACACAATAAAGCTCACATTCCATAACGCTCACCCCGCATTTGATAACTTATCATTGTACAGGCGTTCAAGCCCCGCCCGTCGTAAGCATCACATCTTAGTCCAGACAAAATGTTCGCCGTGATGCAAATTGACGAAGAGCACACACGGGATTTCAGACGCAAACTGCGCCCAAAATGCGAGTTCGTTTGCAAGTACTGCCAACGTCGGTTCACGAAGTCCTACAACCTGATGATCCACGAACGCACCCATAAGAGTCCGGAGCTGTCGTTCAGCTGTGAAGTGTGCGGGAAGAGCTTCAAGCGGCAAGACAACCTGCGCCAACACAGGTGGGTGTCCCAATTAATTCACACTCAATAGGACGACGTCGACGGAAAGAACAAATCAAACTTCAATTTAAATTCGTAATTTCGAGATTCTATTTTTGAAATTAGATCTTACAATTAAAAAAAAAATTCAAAATTCTATTTTTGAAATTTTGAATGTTACAATTTTTTTTAAAAAACCAAACGGTAAATTTACGATTTGAATTAACATTCTAGAAGTGACACAAGGAATTGTCACACTTTCGAAAACAAACAATCGACAGTTGCAACAATGAGAATAAATAGTAAAGGAACAAAACAATTCACCGTTATAAGACTCAATCTTTTTTCGGACAAAGCAAACAAATTGCTTGTTGATAAATTATGCGTGTTAGCGTCCGTATTTAATAACAGCTCACTGAGTTAATTTAATAAGAGCTCACTGAGTTGCTCGTCGGATCTTCTCAGTGGGTCGCGATTCTGATCCGGTGGCAGAATCTGCGAAGCCCTGCTCTTGTTAGGGCTGGTGTTGGAAAATTCTTTCAGGTTGAGCCCGTAAGCTCATCTACCCATCTGGCGGTATCTGGAATAGCCTCTTAAATATTAGAAAAAAAAAATAAGCAAAAAAAAGTATTTCACAACATCGTCATTCTAGAATTAAGCTAGCCCTAAAATCGAACATGATCCGATCCACATTCGCGGTTACTTGGTAATAAGGTGACAAGGCTGCGGCGAGTATGATCCGCCTCTATTAGGGTCTTGTCCATCACAGAGCTACTGAGCTATATTCTTTGAGGTACTAATCAATATCACTATACACTAAGGATTTTCCATTGCTTGCATCACTTTATTTGTTTTTTTTATTGCTTAAAAAGGTGCGCGATTTCACGATCTACCTTTTTTTTAGTGGTTATTCGAGCCTATAGACATCAACAACCTAAATGCCGCCGCCTACCTTGAGTCATGAGTCTCAATTCTATAGTACAGCGGTTGCTCCTCCCTTCAAATTAGAAAGCACTTCTGCTTCGCGGCAAAAATGTACCCACACGGGTAGGCAGGTTCACAAGTCGCCTTATCACCAAGTAAAGCTTAAAAGTATAATTCACTTTATAGTTACTAGACGATGACCGTTTTTTTTTTGATAACGCCCTCTTGTTGTGTCTTTAAAGCGGTTAGTTGCCCTCAATTAAGAAAAACAATATTATTATTCGCCAATAGATGTCGGGAAGAGTTGATTCTTGAAAACACGAATAAAACAACATTTTCTGAAAATAAATCGTAGCTAGATCGATTTATCGCCCCCGAAATCCCCTGTACACTAAATTTTATGAAAATCGTTAGAGCCGTTTCCGAGATTAAGATTATATATAATATATTAATATACAAGAATTGCTCGTTTAAAGGTATAAGATTTTCAACCTCGCTCGTTCATAGTAACTCGGTTAATTTATAATTGTTCGTACCTTAATTATGACACATTCGAATGACAAGTGCTAACTAATGTAAGTTCATTCATCCTCTCAAAGGCGCTTCGACATGTCGCCTACATGTCATTCCTACTGTGTCACGGCCGCAATTAACATACAATGTGTTTAGTAGCACGGGATCGCGACCCCTTACATCTATAATCCATGCAAATTTCATCTTCAAAAGACAAATTTGAAACTTAACCTGTTTCATAAATAAGAAACTAAAAAAAAAAAAAAAAAATATAGATAATATATATTTAAAAGCGAATTCCATTTTCGAAACAATAAAGTAGGTAGAACGAAACCCGTCCTCGCGAGCTTCGAACAGCGAGTGCGCAATTGCCGCTTCGGACGGAAAAGGGAAAAAAATCGCTAACCAAACAAGACTCCACGAAATCGTGTGCAATAAAAAGCTCGTTTGTGTTCCGTACGTAACGTACGCGCACTACTTTCCGTGTGAAAAGACGAAAGAGGCACCAACAACGACCGTCTCCGAGCCTTCTGAGATCGCTAGATCGCCTGGTGCAGTTCGTGAGCTCGTGACGTGACCGCGTCTTAACGGTTCTTAATGGTCCCTAATGCTTCCGAAACTGTGCGAACGCGGTAGCGGTGTTGCCATACGCAAAAATTTCAGGAAAACTTCGTTGGAGTCGTCAAAATTTTTAGGAAAAGTTAAAATAAACTAATTCACACGAATTTTGCAAACTCAAAGTTGGGTTCCAATGTGAATAGTTTAACCGAAAACACAAATAATCTGACTATTGATTTATCTAAATGAATCGAATGTCGAATTTTAGGATATTTTGGGAAATCAGTAAAGCTGGCAACATTTCCCGGTAGCCCTTGAGTTGGTGCCACACGTGACTGCTGCAATATAATTTGCAGTTTATGCGCCGATTGTACACGGAACAACAATGTGTACCACGGCTAACAGTGCGCGTAAAATTGCACCAATTTGTTGGCTGTCTCTGACTGTGTGGAACGGGAGGATTCGTTGCAACAATACGTTGCGTAGAATTGGCCAAAAAAACTTAATATACGTTCATCAAGTCGGATAAGAGCATTGCAGATCGTTTCCGAACCGGTGGTAGTTTCTGCGAAGCACTGCTCTTGCTAGGGTAAAAGTTAGCACCACTCCCGGCTTGAGCCCCGTGAGCTCACCCACTCGCCCGGTTACGCTGACATAGCCTCTCAAGACTATCAGAATAGGTACAAAAAAAGTCGGATAAGTGATGGTTGTTTTGGTTACAAAACCCATTTCAAATTTAAATCCCCAAAAAATCACTTTAATATTTTTATTTATTAACAACCGTTTAATTAATTAGAGCTATTTAAAATACGTCTTTTTACCGATATTGTAAAACCGAGGTGCCTTATAAGTTAATTTACTAGTCATTTGTTCTATAATTTTTTTTTAATCTCAACGTTCTCTATATGCATTAATAAAACCGTAAAATATATTAGGTACAATTATAATCTTTGACGTTCGATTTACAAAATATTTGACATAGTCTGAATAGGCATTTGACAGTACCTAGACGATTAATAATATCTCAAACTAAACTAAACTCTTAAACACGTTCCGAGTCTAAGTGGCGAGCGCTTCCGACACACAGATATCTTTATACCTCGCAAAGAGCATGATGGAGCTTAATGACCTCTTGCGTGCGAACCGGCGGTGCTGCGGAGACGCCGTGAGCGCCCTCGGCATAAGTACCGCTATTGATTGTTTTGCTAAATTCGTTACGTATGGAGTTCATGTACCGAACGGGTATGTTGAACCTCGTATGTGATTTTGGCTGCTACATTCGCGAAGCACCAAATTCAATCTTACTGGTTCAAATTTACTGGTGTTAGGACCTTTTGTGAGTCCGCGCGGGTAGGTACCACCACCCTGCCTATTTCGGCCGTGAAGCAGTAATGCGTTTCGGTTTGAAGGGTGGGGCAGCTGTTGTAGCTATACTTGAGACCTTAGAACTTATATCTCAAGGTGTGTGGCGCATTTACGCTGTAGATGTCTATGGGCACCAGTAACCACTTAACACCAGGTGGGCTGTGAGCTCGTCTACCCAACAAAGCAAAAAAAAAATCAACCTGATTGCCACTGCATAAGACAATACAAGCTCCAATGTTCGCGTTAATATTTATAAGTACACTTTAGCTCAAAAGTAAACAGCGCTACGACTATTAGTTGATCTAAACGTTCGTAGTATAAGTACTTAATTAACATAATATCTTAATTATCAGAGGCAACACGTTACCGGTATCGGGCTTATTTATGGCTGTATAGAAAACAATACATCGTCGCTTAATTACGATTCTAAATCGAGTTCTCGATGTCCTATATAGTTAGCGCATTGGGTCAACACTAACGCAAACTTGGACCTTATCTAGAGAACATCGCAATTCGATAGGTCGATCCGTTCGATTCACGACTGCTGCGCATCGAGTTGGCATATCGATTGCCTTATAAATATAATCGATATCGACAGTTTTCGTTCTTACATTTTAATTTCAGAATTGTATATAAATATTTTAGATACTCTAGATTTTGTTAAGCGTCTCTCAAGAAAGCCTCAATTGATTTAAATATCGAATTATTTAAAATAAAAAAACAGTACGTTGGTTTTAAACAAAGGAAGGCAAAGGTGTCTCGTTAATTACAGCTAATGCATTTAATTCCTCACAATTGTTCCGCGTCGCGCTCTGAGGTGGTAAACGCGGTTAATTGGCCATCCCTTGGATGCATTTAGTGTTGTTATACAGCGGGAACTAATTGCACTAGAATTCGATCAACTCAATGAATATTAACGAAATATATTGCTTTATGAAATACAATTATTGCTTATAAATTTTCCATAAGGGGTCAAACTAGGACTTTCTTTTTTGTTTTGAATCTTGGAAGCGCACTTATACTACTTTCAAGATCAGAATTAATTAGCTCACAATCCTATTGTCAATTATCTTTAGTGATGAAAATTCGATCTTAGTCATTGTCGCTAACTATCCAACGAACACTATGGAACGTCGGTCTTCAATACTCTTTAAAAAAACATTTGACATTTGTCGACTCAGATTTGGCCCTAGCGTAGCTGAAGTCCATTAGTGATTAAAAATACCCACAGACACAGCCCACTGAGTTTCTCGCCTGATCTTCTCAGTGGGTCGCGTTTCCGATCCGGTGGTAGATTCTGCGAAGCACTGCTCTTGCTAGGGTCAGTGCTAGCAACACTCCGGTTTGAGCCCCGTGAGCTCACCTACTAGTTAGGGTTACGCTGACATAGCCTCTCAAGGCTATCAGCTTAGGTAGGAAAAAAAAAGATTAAAAACATTTTATGCGTTCTAATTAATCAGCCTGTATATGGAACAAAGCGTTTGGTTCCCACAGTCGCGTCGCTTCGATTCGCACATACAGGGTGCGCGATCACGAACTAACCCGGTCTCGCGCGGAAGTGTACGATCCTCGTAAATGCCGGCTTGTGTCACCTACGCCCTTTACACTGTTGTTGGGCGTATCGGTGGATCTCGACACTTCGAAAACGAATCGTTTCGACAAGCATTAGTAATACGGATCTTGATTCGTGGTAAGGTTGTCGTTCTGATTTTTCAATGTTGTTACGTTGGCTCTTCGAATTGATAGCTAGATGTTTGAAATACAGCTTCATACAATTAAGCAACAGCCAACTTTGATAAGTCGATATAAAAACTTAGTTTACTTCTGATAAAAAAAAACCGTATTCTGATTGTTTTGTAAGTAAAACAAGACTTTATAGAGTATATTGTCGTTTGAACGATTAATTCGCGGTCACGGACACAATATAATAATCAAATCACGATCCTTCATACGAATAATTAATTTAATGACATTGAACTTGTCATGGAAGAAGTTTGATAGTACTTTATTTTTTTTTTTTAAAAACCGAATTTGATTAATGTATATTAAGAACAACAGAACTATGAGCTTATTTACAATTTCAAAATTTTCGAAGTTCAACTTCGTAAAACTTATTAATGAATAAGTATTAATTTTAAATTCGTGCGATTCATTGTTTAATACGAAACATTTAAATTACCGACACTAAAAGGTTCAAGGTTTCTTCACAAAAAAAACATGTACAATAAGTTCTGTTTGTCATTTCCCAAGAAAAGATTGAGTCTGCACTGTCAAGCTAAACTGAAAGTTGTACCCGCTGTTGACATTAATCCTTTTAAAATGTTAAAACTCCTCATTGTTGCAATGTAATGCGAAAACACGTCAAAAAACATACCGAAAAAGGTATTTAAATCCTTTTTAATCCTGTTTTACCAAAAATAACGGAACGTTCTAAAGAAATTAACACGTACATTCCGGTTGAGCCGTTTCGTATTTTAATTCGATTAAGATGTCTAAGCCTCTTTTTCTTGTTAATTTTTTTGTTAATGAACTAACTAACCATTGTTTATTGCACTGTAACAATATATTTTGCACTGTTAACTGTTTTTATATTTTTTAAATCTTTAGCAGCCATGTTCGATTGTATAGTTTTAAGTGTTTAACATTTTAGCATAAATAACATTTTGTGAATTGATATGTTATTATTAACCGGTTTGTGTTAATAACATGTTTTTTCAATTGTTGTAGATGTAGTCAATGCTTGTGGCGGTGAAGGTGACGGAAGCACGATCCAACAACAGCGGTCTCTCTTACAATATAGCGTAAGAATTCATGTTTCTATTCAATATCATCGAATACACAATAGCTGTTATTAATAGCTGTTATCTCGATATATCTGTTACGAGTATGTTAGCGTGACGTAACAGTTAATATGTGCCCAAGCGCCGAAATGAAATTGAAGTATATATGGCAACAAAAACTTTATTAAAATTTTACATTTGGGCCTTTCTTATACAGAGGACCGCACTTATTGATTGATACCAAATCAATCTAGTAAGCTTAATATCTGTATAGATATGAAATAAAAAAAAATGTTTTGTCAAAGAGACAACATAAGAAAAAGTGATCGTGCTATTTAAAAAGGAACCCTACAAGCATTAAAATTAACACAATTTTTATTCTAGCAATAGCTGTTGAGGATTTTTCTAATCGGCGCGTTTTGTTACAGGGAAATCCATTACAACCCCAGAAAAGAGACCGCGTACGTACGATGGTGTTAAATAACATTATCATGGATGATGACGTCATATGCTATGTACATCTTTTAGTATATGGAAGAAGAAAAAAAAAAACAAAGTTACATAACAGTATTCGTGCTTCGTCGTTAACACCGCCAGAATGGGATATTGCAATTAACAAAATTAAGATGAAAAAAAAAATTTAACTTTTTTGGATACCGATTTAAAAAAAAAATCCCGCATTTATAAAACTGACAACAGCTCCGGATAAAAAGAATTAAGATGTAGCTCTAATCCTTAATTATATTTTCTAATAATATTGATTGATTAAATTTTACCGTAAGTACTTATTTATACTTAATTAACACGAATAGCTTGATATATAATATTGAATTATAATATATACTATATCTAATTTGCTTACATGTAAAAATAGAGTCGATTCAAATATGGATTAGAGTGACCACGTTCAAAGTATTTAAATAAACATTTTAGGACCATTTTTTTTTCAAAATTCAAAACGCATTCTGGTGAATTTGTAAATAGTATTTTTTATTAGGTTAAGTGACTTTAGCATTTAAACGGCTTAACAACATAACGTTACATATTATGATGTAAAGTAATATTTATATTATATTTAAAAATATTGTTATTAAGCTTTTATTATACGTGGAACGTAACATGTAGTTCTAGAGTCCTGAACATTTTCGATAGAATTTTTATTTATTGTTTTTTTTTTTTTTTTTGCAAAACCTTTCTTTATGTATGCATGATTGTTCCTATAATTGGATTGAAATAGAAAGAAAATTTAATATTAAATTGACCTATACTAAAATCCGTTTTCATATGACGTTGTAAAAAAGTAAAACAAAATTTAGTAGGTCATTTCTGCACTCTAACATCGAAACAAGTTTCAATTTTGGATTTTATTAAAAATCAGTGAAAATCAATCATTATAATTGTAAATTTGTGAGTTCTGTTCGCTTCGGACATCTATTCAAATATCCAATATATTCTAAAAGTATGTTACTACTCGTTAAATCTACATTATAAAAGTGATAAATGCCTTGAAAACTATCGTTTGATGTTGCTTTTTTATATTTTTTATGCCGTTACACAACTTTCCATTCAGGAAGATTTTGTTCCTATTACTAGAAATCGCTATGGTCATCGCTGGATTTGTAAAAATCACATTTAGGACGATCTCCCTCAAACGTTGCTGGAAAAGTACTCTTATCCGTAGACACTGGCTTGGCTGAAGTTCATGACTAGGTACCGATCAGCGTAACACAGTCAATATGCTAATCTTTGATGGGAATAAAGGCTAGCATAGGTAACCTGAAAAATGTTTATTTTTACACTTCGAAACACTTTAGTTTCTGTTTATAATCAACTAGCGACCCGCCCTCGCTTCGCTTCGGAAACATTAAAACACACATGAAACCAAAAAAATAAAATAAAATATTTTTTAAAAAAAGTAGCCTATGTTCATCAGGGACAATGTCGGCTTCTAATGGAAAACGAATTTTTCAAATCGGTCCAGTAGTTTCGGAGCATATTCGAAACAAACAAACAAACAAATCTTTCCTCTTTATAATATTAGTATAGAAAACAATTGATACGAAGCGAAAGGTTTAATTGTTTTTTTTTTTTTTTAATAGCTTTTGTTAAATTTAAAAAGTTGTACAATTAATTCTGTCGAGAACGACATTTCGTATAACAAAGAACGAGTCTGTAGGAAAGGATATTTTTATATTTAAAACGCTTGTTATTCTACGCCAATTATATATTACAAAGACGGCAATTATGTGTTTTTACAGTTTTAATAATAGCTCCGTTCTCTTAAACCGATAACTTTTGACATTTCACTGAACGTTAAACTTTTGAGGGTTTTTGGGAACTGGAATATGTTTATCTGGTGCAAGACTTTACAGTATTTCGAGGCGATCGAAGTAATTGTAAGCTCTTTAAATTCGTGTAATAATTGTCGCATTTGTCGTCTTTATGTCTTTTGTAAAGTAAAGCTGCGGTGTGTGAAATGGGATAAACATGACGTTTTACAACGCTGCTTACTAATGATACAGTATAATAACATTCTATGTGCCAATATGGATAGAAATGTCTGTCTTTAGCCATATTTTTTTAGTTTTAAGTGCGATTGCACGTAAAAGATTATTTTTTTTAATGAAAATTTGTCATAACATAAAAACGCCTTTATGTAGAAGAGCTTAGATGTAAAAAAAAATATATAATTTTTATTATATTTTCGTATTGTGTATGTATTCTATTACATTGTAAATGAATGATAATAAACGATTGATCAATAATACTATTTTTGTGTGCTTATTTTTATTTTCACCCTCTTGTGGTCATCTTCGAAAGTGGTGGCTAATCGTCAGATTTGTTATACAAAGAAATTTTTAAATAAAAGAACGACCAATAATTTGAACTATATAAAAATAATATTCAATACAGAATACATAATCTTAGCGAAACATAACTGAAAATGCTTAATCTAAATTACTTTTGGTTTGTCATATACAATATCAGTCAAAAATTCAATATTCACCTGCCGTAATCTGTTCAGTTAAATCCTAGAAAAGATAAGAAGATAATATCGTCTTTTTTGCATTAAAAGTGTACAATTGCCAAAAATATTCGAAATTGAGTTAACATGCGGAATCATTTAGTATCACCAGTATTTTTCTCATAAATACTGTCAAAAGAGCGTAGTTTAGTTTTTTGTTTTTTTATTTAGTTTACCTATGTTTTGGCTACTATTAACAAAATTAATACATAATTTTATCTTACTTCCAAAGACAAAACTGGTAAAAAATAAAAAATAAATGTTGCAAAGATGATTAATATAAAAAATATCACATGTTAAACCTTTAAAAAATTCCTGTAAAATAGGTAAGTTTTGAGATTATACCGTTCTAATGCGAGAAGACGATATCATATGATAACTAGTATCGCTTATCGTCGGAACTGTGACGTTGCGTTTATGGACTTTGATGAAACTTTAAAATGACATTAAACCGGTCGGTGGTCGGGTAACACGGGAGCTCGGAATACCCATTTAGTCATACAATGAACGTTGCGTTGTGAAATATATTAGTCATCGATAGTTTAATTCGTTTGATTCGAATAGATATATTGTATTTTTATTACTGTCGACCACGAAATCTTATTAAGTAATTCGTTATTCATGATTCACTAGGAAGTTTTACGTTTGTGTTCTCCTTTCAACACTATCAGTAGTTATAAATATTTTATGAACAGATATGAGTAGAGGGGTTATTTTGATAATATCCTGAAAAGCACCCCACGCTTTTTTTTTAATAAAATCATTTTTTCTTACACTATTTTTAATTCAAATTTATTAAAATTTATTTTCTATGTTTTAGTTGGATTTTTTATAAAAGCGTATTTTGTTAGTTTTTTTAAACTATTATTTATTATTACTGTTGACCACGAAATCGTATTAAGTAATCAAATAAGTAAAAAGTTTTCCTTTCATCTGTATTGATTTTTTGTTTCATTTCTTTCTGTAATATCTATATATTAATGCGTGAAGCAGAAACTTTGTGCCCCTTTTTACGAAGATTACACGGACGGATTAGTATGAAATTTCCCACCCTTATAAAGAATATAGAGAAGAAGTGCAGAATACTAATATTTTTTTTAAATTATGCATAAAAAATGCATTAAATCAATAAATAAAACATTACACACACTACCATGTATTTGACACACATACGCATGTATATTTTTATTGTTAATGTTTAAACTTATAATTTCAATTAATTATAGTCGATTTCGACTACAGATGGCCCACTAGTATTATTTAAGGCGCGCAAAAATGCGGGGCGCGTCTATAAACGAATGTCCTAGTTTCTCTTTCGCGTGTACGTGGGAGTCAGCCCTTTGAGTTTCTCGGCGGTTCTTCTCAGTGGGTCGCGATTCCGATCCGCCCCTTAGTCTACCAGTGGATATGAAGGAAAAAAATACGTGAGATATCATTAATAGATCATAATGGGCTACACAGGCCACTGAGTTTCTCGCCGGATCTTCTCAGTGGGTCGTGTTTCCGATCCGGTGGTAGATTCTGCGAAGCACGGCTCTTGCTAGAGTCAGTGTTAGCATCACTCCGGTTTGAGCCCCGTAAGCTCTACTACTAGTTAAGGTTACGCTGAAATAGCCTAGGTAGGATAGGATAGCTTAGGTAGGAAAAAAATGGGCCATAAGTATTGGTGTTAGGATAAAAGCTATGTATTGAAATCGACACGCTATATTGTTTTGTACAAGCAATGGGAAAACGGTACTAGCCGTTTTGTGCATATCGACTATGTTTATCTTAGCAGGTACATAGTTAGTGCCCCTGACTGCTGAGCCAAAGGTCGTCGTAGGTTCGACTCCCACATCGGGCAAACGTTTTGATGATGAACAGGTTTGTTTGGATATTTAATATTTATTTGTGTATATGTTAGGGATATAAGTCTCTGGTTTCTACAGTTCAGATAATGTTTGTTTGGGGTATTATTATTTTTACAAATAAACATGGAAGATCTTCTGCCTAACTATGACCCTGATGTACCCTTTGATGATTTAACGAAAGTAAAAAACGCGACTCATTTCGAACAATACAATTGAGCCTCAGGAAGTCACATTCCAGGTAGGAATTAATGGAAGGAAAACAATACGATGTGATGTCCATGGACTCCATTATTCAACACCACTAAAAGGCTATAAATTCGTGACCTGATTAACGGAATTTAAGAAACTGAAAAAATAATAATCAAATACTCTGTTGCATTCTTTATTGTGACACTCAATTGAACGAAAAGTGTCTGTTTTGAATTTCTCGGTCCCCAAATAAACCTTGCACTGAATAGTGTTGCATTTATATGCGTTAAATAAAATTCCGCTTAAGTCGATCGCAGGGTCAGGCTACGTAGAACCGGTTTGCGCGTAACGCGGTGGCGCGCAGACGGCGGGGCACCACACTCGGTCACTTGTCACGGATACAAATCACACGACGAAACGTGCGATTGTAACCTGCCGATTATTCGATCCTAAATACAAAACAAATCGTTCGATTTTATCGATTCACAAGTGAGTCGAATATGATGACCGTGATTGACTGGTGCGCGGTAATATAAATATCGTCTTTTCGCATTAAAAGTGTACAATTTCCTAAAATATTCGAAATTGAGTTAATATGCGGAATTATTTGGTATCACCAGTATTTTTCTCATAAATACTGTCAAAAGAGCCTAGTTTAGTTTTAGTTTTTTGTTTTTAAGTTTACCTATGTTTTGACTACTATTAGCAAAATTAATACATAATTTTATATTACTTTAACAATGTAACTAGTAAAAAATAAAAAAATATTTTGCAAAGATGATTAATATTAAAAATATCACATGTTAAACCTTTAAAACACTCTCCTGTAAAATTAGTAAGTTTTGAGATTATACAGTTTCAATGCGAGAAGACGATATATTTTCCTACCTATGCTGATAGCCTTGAGAGGTTATTTCAGCTTCTCCTTGACGTGTAAGTGAGCTAACGGGTCTCAAATCTCCCGATTTGAGACCTGTGTTGCTAACACTGGCCCTAGCAAGAGCAGTGCTTCGCAGAATCTACCACCGGATCTGAAATGCGACAAAATAAATATATATGCGATATTTGATAAAATAAAAAATAAATAAAAAAGCCCGCTGGGTTTGTTTCGCCGGTTCTTCTCAGGACTGTGGCTTTTTTTGGAACCGGTGGTAGAGTTAACATTTTCTTTTACATTTTGACATTCAACAAGTGTGTTTTTGATGACATCCAAGTTGAAATAAATGATTTTGAATTTGAATTTGAATTTAACCCACTGAGAAGATCCGGTGAGAAACTCAGTAGGCTGTGTCTATGGGTTAATTTACTCGTCGAGCCTTTCGTCGTATGCGACGGGTTTGACGAGGACGGTGACCGGTGCTTGTGGTACCTAAAAGCACCGTTAATGGATCGGGAGGATCCGTAATGACGTGTTATTTATTTATTATTTATTTATTAAGTTGCACCAACAAAGTGATCATCAATACAAAACATTGACAAATTGACAAAAGTTCATGGCTGATGTCACCTCAATTATAGGTGCAATCGACAGTGCATTAACATCAAAAATAAAAAAGAATATACAGCTAAGATTTGAATACATTTCATTCATTGCTTATGATTAATTTAATTGGGAGATGATCCGCGACAGATTTTTCCTGTAAGTAGTGAGACAATCAGAAAAAACATCTATTTCACTTAAAATAAGTTCAACGCAATCGGACGACTCCGAAGGAACACTGACGGAGACCGCGCTACCGTGGACATTATTGTAGTCCCAAAGGATTCTGTTTAAGGGAGAGTAAGCACCTAAATTCGAACGAGCGGGCTTTCTTATAAACGGTTTATATTTCTTCGTGTTTACGGCGGTAATATATGCGCAAGTTGTTTGGGATACGAATCGAATTGATTTCTACGAATTAGCATTCGAAGAAATCAATTGTATTTTATTTTACTTTTAATTTAAAAAAAAGGAAGACTTTTTTTAATCTTTTTAAAATTTTGTATATTCTGAAGTTCCGTAAAAGTTTCTGTTTTCGTGGTTTATTTACCTTACAGCTCGCTGAAATATAATTGAAACCTATAATTACTGTTGGGGCAGTTATTTGCGTATTTTTATTTTGTTATTTTTCGCCGGATCTTTGCATTGGGTCGCGATTTCGATCTTGTGGTGGATTCAGCGAAGCACTGCTCTTGTTGGGGGCAGTGTTACTCTTAAGCTGAGCCAGCGAGCTCACCTCCGTTCCGCGCGAAATTGGTATAGCCCCTGGACTTCCAACGATTAGGGAGGGGATACAAAGATCATCTTTCAAGACGAAGGAGAATTTTAAGGTGTCCATTAGAATTTTCTGTTCCAGTAAAAATATTAATTCGACTTTTACTGGTGGTAGGACCTCTTGTGAGTCCGCGCGGGTGGGTACCACCCTGCCTATTTCTGCCGTGAAGCAGTAATGCGTTTCGGTTTGAAGGGTGGCGCAGCCGTTGTAACTATACTCGAGACCTTAGAACTTATATCTCAAGATGGGTGGCGCATTTACGTTGTGGATGTCTATGGGCTCCAGTAACCACTTAACACCAGGTGGGCTGTGAGCTCGTCTACCTATCTAAGCAATAAAAAAAATCCATTTTCGTAGCATTTCGATTGAAATGTCCGCACCCTTAATACCGAGTTAGTCACGATTACATCTGCTCGAGCAAAAAACGAATTCGCGTTAAATGTTGGCGTATCTGCCAGTATGAAGCATGGGCACGATGATAAATAATTTCTTAACCCTAGTGATGAAACACAATGAGCTAGATCCGTTCCACATCCGCATCACAAGCCGAATCGTGAGTCATACCTCGTTTCGCGACCCATATCGGTCATCTCAGATCGTATCCGTGCTTCACCCTACGGAAGCCAGCGCCGGCGAGAAAGCAACATTTTTATTCTGTAAGTCACATCTAACTAAGCTTCCCACGGTTTAGTTTTAATCTATACGTGCATTGTTTATAATGTGATTTGGATTTTGTGATACAAGTATTGTGTGTTTGTGATTCGTTTTGTTATTTTAATTGACGTAGGACAGAATCGTATGGAGATCGAGTCTCAATTATTGTTTAAATAATTAAAAAAAAAAGAACAAAAAAAATGTAATACGTCAGAACAGAAATGGGTCTTATGTACCTACGTGTTTTTTTTCTTTCCTAATTACAATTTCCGTAGCAAAAGCTGTGCATCTATGCGGCTTATAACACACTTATCATAATTACGTTTTGTTATATCTAATAATTGCTGCGATTGCTCTATTTTAATTAGATTAATGTTAATATTAAAATACTGAGACCTAAGAACTCGCGTCTGAAGGTGGGTTTACGTTATAAATGTCTATGGGCAGGCTGTATGGGCTTAGATTCCCTTGCCTTTCCTAACAAGGAAAAATTGTACCAAAAAAATGTCTATGGGCTCCGGTAGCCACTTAACACTAGGTGGGCTGTGAGTTCGTCCATCCATTTATGCAATAAAAAAAATGTGACATCATCATTCAAGAATCTAGTCCATTTAAAATAATGTTCTTTTCCTACGGATGCTTCCTATCCTCATTAAATACCGCAAATTACCCCACGTATTACTTGAATTGTTAACGTAGTATTCATAAATAAATAATCATATAAATTGAAACGCCCAAATATGAAATTTTAAAATGTTTATAGTAAAAATAGCACATGACGTCTGTAAATTATCTATACACTTCGAATTTATCATTAGCAATTAATCGATTGTCGAATGAAACATTTTTATCGCAAGGAAACTCAAATAAGTTAACTAGTCTCATAAATTTGCCAGTCACTCCTCCGTACATCACGACGATTCCGTTGTCAAAGTTTTTTGTTCCTAGATCTAAGTCCAAATGTCATACTGTTTTCGAATGGTAAGTATGAGACCTCGGCCTCAGAGATAAGACATTTATTTTTAATTGTATTTTATTTTGTTTTCAATAAGCTAATGTTCGAGCACTTGTTTTTGTAACAGCGAAGAAGAAAGTGGAATGTTGGTTTGACTGGCTGATACTGATGTTCAATACTGAGGACCTGGAAATTTGAATAGATGTCGTCCAATAGTACATTGTACACCAAGGGAGAAAAGTTGGACATTTCCTCCCGCGTGTAAAATTGCCACCCGAGCCGAAGGTGAAGGAAATGTCCAACTTTTCTCCCGCGGTGCACATACTATTTTTTCTCCTACCAGGCCGAAAGTTCGTGGAGTACCGAGCCGGGGTCCAGGGGCGAGGCCTGGCTGGGGATAGGGAGCGGAGCCCTCCCGTACTCATAAAAAAACAATTTAACTGTTTTTTTTATTTTTAAATAAACTACTAATAATTGAATAAGAACTGTCTGATGAACTCATCTTTGTTTACTACTTCACTATTAAATTTTATTGCATTTTGTTTATTTCACTTTTACACTAAACACAATATTGCAAATTACCAGAGCACAACAATGGCGGAGAATTTTAGGTGAGTGAGAGCAGAGACGTAGACACTAACGCGCATGCGCACTTGTACCCAGGGAGAAAAAGTTACACTTTCTTCCCTGTACAGCGGGAGGAAAAAAAAGGATACTTTCGGCGTAGGTAGGAGAAAAAATTTGTTAGCCTGAGTAAGCAATATTCTCTTATTTTGTAACAGATTCAACACGTATGCTGTTCAGAGAAAACTGTACAAAGTTATTTATTGCCTAGACTCTAAGTAATAAATAACTAAATAACTTGAGACAGATGTACTATGATGATAATATCGGGTATCTTGCAGTTGGTGGCGTCTCTTCATATACTGCCCTTGATAGGCTTTACGTATATTGCACTAGATGACAACAATTTGACGTTTCCAAGGTTACCAGAGCCCACAGACATAACAATGTCAATATCACCAGCAACCACGAGAAATGAGGCTAGTTCAAAGTACGCCAACCATTTATGCATTCTATCTTTAAAAATTTAGATAACTATAATTTTTTTTCTTCTGAATCTCTAATAACTTTGAAGCAAAATTAGAAATGTCTAGAGCACTAATTGTTCTAGCGAAATGAGCACAATGATTTGCATATATGTTAAATTTTTTAAGCGATTGACGTTTTGATGAAGAAGTTTTATGGTTTTTGATTAATAGCCGTATTCATGGCCCACTTGATTTTAAAAAGTTGAATGACCATAATATCTTCTGCCTCGGTTGACTAAAGTTTGTAGTGGGGGTGAGTCTTAAAAGCGTAGAAATGAGACTGCTTCATGTTTCAAGGTGGAAAGACGGTTAAGAAGAAAATAGCTACGATCTCCGATTTCAAGATTTTTTTGTACAGATCCTAAAGATCTTTTGTCAGTGTTCAGTAATACAGAATTGTTTCAGTTATATTCGTTTTAGTTAATGTCTTAAAATGCTTTAATTTTTTGTTGTAATTTATTGTTTTATTTGCAAAATAACAGTTTTTATCGATTTAGTGCCTTATTGAAAAGAGGGATCAAGTGATTATTTATCTTTAAGTGAAAAGTGCTCCGCGCTGTAAGATCGGTGAAACGAATAAGCGACACTAAAAAGAGACATATACGTCTATAGGATTTATCCTGCGTGAAAATAAGATAGAATAGTTGTGTAGATTTAATTTTTACTTAGTCCTGTACTACGAGTAGGTAAACTTCGTTGCATTTTTTTAAACGTGCCACTTTTGCTTAACAAATTTTCTCACTTTTACAAAGAAAACCCAATAATAAAATAAATGACGTCATTGACAATGGTTCTGTCTTTTTTTTTTTTTTTTCATACATGGTTGGACGAGCTCACAGCCCACCTGGTGTTAAGTGGTTACTGGAGCCCATAGACATCTACAACGTAAATGCGCCACCCACCTTGAGATATAAGTTCTAAGGTCCCAAGTATAGTTTTACAACGGCTGCCCCACCCTTTAAACCGAAACGCATTACTGCTTCATGGCAGAAATAGACAGGGTGGTGGTACCTACCCGCGTGGGCTCATAAGAGGTCCTACCACCAGTAATTACGCAAATTATAATTTTGCGGGTTTGATTTTTATTACACGATGTTATTCCCTCACCGTGGAAGTCAATAGTGAACATTCGTTGAGTATTTCATTAGAAAAAATGGTACTCGCCTGAGATTCGAACACCGGTGCATCGCTCAACACGTATGCACCGGACGTCTTATCCTTTAGGCCACGACGACTTCACTGTCGACTGTTTCGGTCTGGACAAACATTAATTAAATGAAATAGTATTTCTAGTTTCACATATCCACACTATTCTTACATTGGACTACCCACGACGATAGAATCGAACTAAAACAAACAAACAGACGTAAGATCGTGGATCGCGCTAATTTCGCTCTCGGCGTGAATCGTAGAACACGCGGAAGGCTATTGTGAAGAAACTGTTAAGAACTATTTAGTTTTGTTTTTGTATTACTAATTTTGTGTGAGTTTTTGAGAAATATTAAGTGACATCTGGCCATGCTGTACCTATTGCTGATCATAATCATAGATTTCTTCAAACTATGCATCCCGTCGCTTGCGACGAAGGGCTCGACGAGGAAATTAACCAATAGACACAGCCCACTGAGATTTCTCGCCGAATCTTCTCAGTGGGTCGCGTTTCCGATCCGGTGGTAGTTTCTGCGAAGCACTGCTCTTGCTAGGGCCAGTGTTAGCAACACCTCTGCCTTGAGCCCCGAGAGCTCACCTACACGCTCTAGGGTAACGCTGATATAGTCTCTCAAGGCTATCAGCATAGTTAGAAAAAAAAAGAACCCTCCTGAGGTGTGTCAAAAAAAATGTAATAAGTTTCATTACAATCTGATGAGCTGCTTAGAAACGTGGAGAATATAGATAAAACAAATTACGTAATTAATTTATGCATTTATAAATTTATAAAAAATGTTTTGCGTATGAAAGAGCTGTGAGCCCGCATGGATAGGTCTTGCGGTCTTGCTTTGGGGACCGACATGCACGTTCTAATTTTTATGATATTGGGTAATCACTTAACTCCTTATTAGTATAAGTATATCCACAAGTCTAGTGCAATAAAAGTACAGTATATTCGTATTGTATTTTAATTTGTAGGTAATTAGAGTATGAAAATATGTTTAGATAGGTTACAAAGTTCTCTGATCACCCCGTGTTAAGTTCTTGAAAAGCAAAGACAAAAGGCGCACACAGAAAGTTCCAAAAAAATTAGTTATTATAGGATTTGATTGAACGTGTTTTTTTTTTAAATTAAAATTAATAAAACACACATCGATTCATGTATATAAAACAATACTTGCACAAAAAATAAAGTTAGAAAGCACAAATATTAAAATGACAAAAAAATAAAACCAGAATATTGATTGTGAAAGCGAACACATAAAAGTGTTCGTCGCGATCGAACCAATGTATTATTTATAAGCCCTCAGATATGATAATACCATTGATTAGGTAATAAAAACGTTAATATTTGTATATTCAACGACAAACGACTCCTGAGATCACATACACTACTCTTGAATACATTTTACGATCGTATAAAGTAGATTACTGCATAATGTTGTTGACTATCGTCCCGCTGTTGATGCTTCAACACTTTAGTACAGTCACGCGGTTTTATCCGTTATCCAAAGAATATTTACAACATTTTTAATTACTGAAGATCACTAAGGTTTTTTTTTTTATTGCTTAGTTGTGTGGACGAGCTCACAGCCCACCTGGTGTTAAGTAGTTACTGGAGCCCATAGACATCTACATCGTAAATGCGCCACACACCTTGAGATATAGTTCTAAGGTCTCAGTATAGTCACAACGGCTGCCCCACCCTTCAAACCGAAACGCATTACTGCTTCACGGCAGAAATAGGCGGGGCGGTGGTACCTACCCGTGCGGACTCACAAGAGGTCCTACCACCAGTAGGTAAGGTTTGATAATATTGTTTTCTTTTATTTATTTTCTTTTAGATTTTGACCTGTCTTTATTGCAACCCCACTTTCGACATGAGGTCGAATACTTCATTATACTAAGGGGTGAATTGACTTAACCTTTAATGCAGAATGCATGACTGCTCACAAAGCTTCACCAATAATCACGTTTCTTTTATAAATTATGTAGACTTAGTGCCGCATATAGTTGTACAAAAAATATATAGTATTTAATTAAACAGACAAAAAGTTGTATATATATAGTTTTTTTATTTTACTGTAAAAAGATACTTTATGAAACTGTATTTCCTCATAAAAATATATAGAACTGAGATAGAGTAGCAAAATGCGTAATTTATTCAGTAATTGAGGCCATTTATTATGTAAGTAATTGTAAAGCACCAAAGTTGAAGATTTTTTTTTTCAACTTTACTCTGGTTTCCCCTATCCCCTAACCCGGTTTCTGAACCCAGGCGGAGATCGGATGCCGGTGAGTATAAGGGGAGTCGTTTTGTGAGTACGATTCTATAAATAACCTTAGGCCCGCGGTCCGATCCCAACATCGGCAGACTGTCAATTACTGGTGGTAGGACCTCTTGTGCGTCCGCAAGGGGTAGGTACCACTACCCTGCCTATTTCTGCCGTGAAGCAATAATGCCTTTCGGTTTGAAGGGTGGGGCAGCCGTCGTAACTATACTTGAGACCTTAGAACTTATATTTCAAGGTGGGTGGCGCATTTACGTTGTAGATGTCTATGGGCTCCAGTAACCACTTAACACTAGGACTGTGAGCTCGTTCACCCATCTAAGCAATAAAAAAATGACTCACATACCCCATGCGCCTTCTAGGTGCAGAAACCTCATAAGAGGTTCGGGCGCCTGCCCTTAAGAAAAAACAATATTTTCACTATAGAATTGAATCTAAAAATCATTAAAATTTGTTTTCCTTTGTTTTATTTAAGTTATATTAATCAATCGAATAAATAATGTAGGAATAAAATACGAGCACAGAGACATTAAACTTTCGTAAGGGTTTTAAATTTAAAGGAACGTACACACACGCAAGCAATTAGTGATGATAAATACTAGTCTAGACAAACTTTAGGTAGGTGGATCTGTGGGTGTACTATTTAATGAGGTTGTTTCGCACTATATAGTCTTATTATTGAGTAACAAGAGGTAATCAAAACAAGCTTTATTTAATTTTAATTACATTTTGGAGTCTGTACAAGTCTGAACCAACTTCGGACCTAATGTGTGGAAGTCAATCGCGAACTTTTGTTTTAAGTACGTAATTGAATTATTTAATGTACCGGACGTCTTATCCTTTAGGCCACGACGACTTCAAAAGCATGACATCGAAAATTAGTAGGCCTGCTAACACGATCATCTTATTGTGTAACCTGTAGTATTGTGTAAGCTGTACCTGTCCGCTTCGCTGGGCATTTAAAATTAACATTATTATTTCTCATCCCCACAAAGATTCTCATCATTATCGCCCCCGCAACTTGTGTAGGGAGTCCAACACTCATATAAATATTAGCATATCCAGTAAGTACATGTATTTTCTACATGGATACTAAGTTTCAAGTCAATCGGATGCATGGTTCAGTAGATATTACGGAACATCCGCAAAAACCACTGTAGATTTATATATCTATATAATACGTGAAGCAAAAACTTTGTATCCCTTTTTAAGAAAATTGCGCGGACGGAGGAGTATGAAATTTTCCACACTTATAGAGAATATAGAGAAGAAGTGCACAATGCTAATATTTTTTTAAAATAATGCATAAAAGATACATTAAATTAATAAAGAAAACATTACACACACTACATACCATGTATTTGACGCACACACGCATGCATACTATTTATTGTCAAACTTTTGTTCTTGACGTCTGTTGTCAAATTGAGAANACTTATAGAGAATATAGAGAAGAAGTGCACAATGCTAATATTTTTTTAAAATAATGCATAAAAGATACATTAAATTAATAAAGAAAACATTACACACACTACATACCATGTATTTGACGCACACACGCATGCATACTATTTATTGTCAAACTTTTGTTCTTGACGTCTGTTGTCAAATTGAGAATAGATTAAATATTGTTTGTCTTTATTAATATTTTTTTATAGTGTAGTTTTGGCGAAATTTGTGATTATAGAAGTACAATCATAATAGTGTACAAACTTACAATTCCAATTAATTATAGTCGAACTTCGACTACTGCGGGACCTCTAGTTAGTATAGATATGTCAAATATTCGTTGTCGTACAACAAAATCGAAAAGATCACACTGAGAGCAGATCTTCAAATATATTACATTATGAGAGTACTCAATGTACTGAAACACCTTCCTTTCACTTGTAGAAAGCGTTATTTGTTTATTTATTTTGTTACTTTATATTTCATGAATGTAGAAACTAAAACGAATAAGCTGAAGGACATAGTTGTTTTTTTTAATTTTCCGTCTTCTCAGGTTGACATACCGACATCTTCTAATTGTGACAATGCTCCCTCCTATCCTATGTCGATAGCTATTAGGGGTGTCAGATTTTTGGGCAATGTGACGAAAAAAAAGAGCAGGCGATCTTATTGTATCAATTCATATCTACATCACACTCGATGTAGATTTCATACAAAACTAAAAGCTGAGTCACCAATTTATTAGACCAGCAAGATTTATTCTCTTCCATTTTGTACTTACAAATGTGGTATTACTGTAATTAATAGTATCAAAAAAAAATATTTCATTAGACGTAAATTTAAATAAACACGTGTAATTTAAAAATTAATAAAACACGCTTAAAAGCAAACCGATCTTACAATTAATTTCATTGTTTTAATTCTGTTGATACTGGTTACAATATTATATTAGAGAGAAGAGAATTTATGAAATGATTGGTTTGTCATCCGTGTGCAAATTTTCAAGTTAATCCAACGTCTTAAAGTCGGTGAAATTGACGTTCTTAAGATTCCGTTACATGCAAAGAAACATGCATACGTACATACCGAGCTTGTCGAAGCGTGATAAAGAAATCGAAGAAAATAACACGACTCTACAAAAAAAAAAATTCGTTCTTTGTCCTAACGCTTATACACCTAGTTTTTCCGGTTGATTATTCACAAAAACGAAAATAAAATACCTTTTTTTTGGTATAAAGTTTGCTTTTGTGATAGTTTTAGTAATAATGCTCATATTTTTGTAATTTTTTTATAAATTTTAATTAATTTTAATATATTCAAAAAACCACGCTATGAGAGTGGGGTGTTTACGATTACATAGTGCCACTAGATGGCACTTGAGTCACATTGTTTCATATGTGGTCAATTTATTAAAGTTCAAAAGCAAACTGTTTCATGCCATGTACTTATTTTTTTTCCGTCTAATTACGATCTAAAATTACTTAAGTTTTATGCTTTGCAATCAAAGTCAAATTTGTTGTTGACCTGTGTAATTTATTTAGCCTAATATGCTCCAATTGACATGGAATACTCGTTGTAAAATCCAGTATATCTGTCAAATCGTGAACTCGACGAAGCGTAATGGCGTTTATTTTATTACATAAAATTGGTTACACAAATCGAAGTTAAAATAACAGGCGTGAAAAATACATAAAACTCAGGTAACAAATCCTTGTTTTATTATAACAAACAATTAAAACAAAACAATTTACCTTTTATATTCGAATAATAATGAATCGATTCATCTGTTCCGACGATTTTCATCTTTGAATGGAACCCCATTGAAAGACGTATGTAATTATATTTTTATCACGGTTTAAACCGCAAACAAATTGGTCTTGTGTCAATGGAATATCCGTGTTATATAAATAAAAACACTAGACAAATTATTCCATCGACTAGACAAATAAAATTAAAATCGTTATTTATCGTTTTTTGGAGAGTTTTTCATCGACCAAAAATGCTATAATATTTTCATAAATTTTAGATTTCACTTACATAGCATTTTGGTGGCGGGTTTTTTTATAGAAATAAAATCATACCAAATAATAATAATGCTTCTGACAAAATTTCCAGTAAAAAAGGGTTTTCTTTATATCAAGCATAGGCGTTAATGTATTAAATCGATTCAGAGTTAAATTTGGTTATAATTTCGAGCGAACTTAACCTGTTAGGCCTTAATGCCTGGCCTTAAAAATATTTGACTAAATTTGTAATAACTATCAAATATTTTCCTAGATATAATATAGCTAATATCGATATTTTACTGATATATTTGATAATAAGTCTAGTACATCGTCAGCTTTATTATTAAGTACATTTATTACTTGATTACTTAATTACTGAGTCTTCATTCGTTCTAAAAACAAATTAATAGATATATTTTCGTTATGTCAAATGTTTTATTTAAGTCGAGAAAAAATTGTATGGAAGTAAATGCGTTCGATGAAGGCACGTACCGTATAGAATTCCAGATAAGTCTACACGCACACAAAGAAGCCTTTTAATGTTCAAATTATAAATTCGTAAATTAAATTTTTCTCAATAAAGATATTTTGTGAATGACTTGCGTGCAAAATGGTAGTTAATGTTTCTGATTTTCGGACCACCTGGGTTGGTTCATTCAAATTTCATTTGCGGTTTTTCGGTTTTTAACAACACACTTCGTATGCGTCATTGACAAATACCAGATTAATTTCTTGATCGTTTTAAATATTAAATTTTGACATGCAATATCCAATTTTTTTGAAGTTATACTTCTTTAGGCGCCTTATGAAAAATTGATGAGAGTGAAGTTTTACGATGCGCGCGCACCGTGACACAAAATTAACAGAATGAAGTTGCCCACTAAATCGGTCATTACAATACGACCGACATAACTTGGCGAGTCTGAATATAGCCGCAGGTGAACTTTCCGAACCGTACCGAGAATTACCGAATTTATACGATGTCAAGAAAAGGGATGTCCAATATGCGTGTTTGGGGATGCTGTTTAATCGATTTCTTTCAAATTGTTTAAAATTTAAATTAAAAAAAAGAAATAAATTTTATAAAAATAAAGTATAACTTCTTACGTGCGTACATAAGTACACGTACCCTTTTTTTTACTGCACGCAAAATAAGCCTTAAAATCAGCAAGCTATAAACGTACGTAAACATAATCCATAAGCTGTCTTTATTTTAAATTCACGAAACCTAATCATTTTAAATTATAACATAATTATTAAACAACAAATTTATAGCAAAGTTATTTCTATACCAGCATTTTCTCCCTGTACCTATATGTTGAGGTAGTATGTAATATTTATTTTTTTCGTATTTAAAATCACACTGTTGGTTTAAATGACATTTTCATTATTATTTAAAACTTTCGTTCATTGTTATTTCAAAGGGATTATGATGTTCTCTGATGAAGTGTATGTCAAATAACACCCTCGGAATGGTGTGGTTGTTCAGTAAAATACCGTGAAATTAAATTTCGGGGAAACTTGTGAGACTCCAAAAGGGAATTCTCGTTTAAATTTAGTTTACTTTGTATGTGTTATTTAGTAATGGACCGGAATTTTTCTTTTGTTAAACTGTTACCTTTAATGACATTTGCTTGACAATGTGACTTTTCATAGTTCAGTTTTTTGCTGTTCTTCATCACTGGATGAGCTTATTACGTAAAATAAATAGGGCTATAGACAAATAATATTAAAGATAAACAATATTAATCTATTTTCAATTTGACCACAGACTTTAAGCATTAACTAAAGCTTGACAATAAACAAAGAGTATATATACATATGTGTGTGTTTGAAATACATGGCAGTGTGTGTAATGTTTTCTTTATTGATTTAATGTATCTTTTATGCATTATTTTTAAAAAATATTAACATTGTGCACTTCTTCTGTATATTCTCTATAAGTGTGCGAAATTTCATACTCCTCTGTCGGCGCAATTTTCATAAAAAGGGGTACAAAGTTTTTGCTTCACGTATTAATATATAATTAATATATATGTCTTCGTAGAGTCCTTGAATACTTTGGTCACATCGCACGGAAGGATGGTAGCAATCTCGAGAGGCTCATAGTGACTGGTAAGGTAGATGGGAAAAGACCTCGGGGGCGCAGCCCAATACGTTGGTCCGACCAGATCCGCACAGCTCTTGATTCCACATTTCACAACGCCCTCCACACCGCCAGAGACAAGAATGGATGGAGAAAAATCGTGCGTGCGAAGGTGATACAAAAGGGTGGTCACGACCCTCAGCAATGAGGAATACGACGCAGGGAGGAGGATTAATATATAGATATAGGATGTCTTTATGGCATTTTGATTGATTAAATTGATTAAAAAAAAGGCATTTTCTACTTAATAATGAAGTTCTTGGAAGGTATTTCGTACAAAAAACCAATAATGGAATATTCTAGAACATCTAGTTCTAGAATATTCCATTATTGGTTTTTTTGAAAAACATTCGGAGTGACCGTAGATCGGTTAATAAGTACATTCTAGAATGTTAAATTATAATATCAATATCACTACTGGTTTATTTACTTCAACAAATATACTGTGTACGGTAAATTGAGGTAAGTAAATAAGAGGTTGATAATCCAGAAAGTTTCCATATTTAAATAAATGAAAATAAAAGTACATTTAGGAACACTATACGTTAGGAGGGCGCCATAAATAAGGCGGAGTGCATATGTTTGGTACAAGACAGCGAACATCGTGTCGGACACAGCTCGACGTTGAGCGGTCTTTAGTGCCTCCCATTCACAAACTGAACTCAATATTTTAAGGGCTGTCTGAAACAAGAATAAATTATTAAGATAACTAATACATTACAGTACTAAAAATAAAAGCGTTGGTTAATTGGCGAAGTAATAACGCTCTCATTCTTTACGAATTTAAGTAGCGTAATCATTTTTGATAGATCAGACAAATACAATAAAAATGTATAGAAATTAATTACTACATATCTTAAGTTTAACAAAATTATAACTTGACAATGAACTACACTATCTCATTTATTCCGAATATACCGTTACCTTTTGTGTGAAATTAAGTATTTTCTACGGAATTGTTTTTTTGTGTTATTAATTTCATTCAAGTGACAACCCTAAATTATAAAGGGCTATCAATAGTGTATCTAAAGCGGATATCTCCATTGTATAAATCGCCTGGTCTCATGGGAGGGTGAGGTGGGTTCGCTACGTGGCGTCGCGTGCCGTCACCGAGTACTCTGCCTTAGCAGAGGTCGAGAACATTTTCCATTATTTAAGAATAAAATTGACCCTTAACAAAGAGTAATTATAATAATAATATAATAGTAATAATACTATAAGCCTTTATTAACAATCTAATTTAAGTTACATTTTTAATACACTTATTATCTAGTTTTACTATTCGACACCGGTTTCTTGATCGTCTTGCTGTACAGCATAGGCCTCCCCAAGGGTTCTCCATAATAATCTATCCTGCATTTTTCTCATCCAAGTCGTTCCTGCCACTCCAAGTCCAGGGTCCAAGTCCAAGAGTAATTATAGATAGCTCTAATAAAGATAACATTTATTAGAATAATCTGGAAAAAGACCTCGGTGGCGCTGCCCAATACGTTGGTCCGACAAGATCCGCACCGCTCTTGATTCCACGTTTCACAACACCCTCCACACCGCCAGAGACAAGAATGGATGGAGAAAGATCGTGCGTGCGAAGGTGATACAAAAGGGTGGTCACGACCCTCAGCAATGAGGAATACGACGCAAGGAGGAGGAGAATAATCTATATATATAAAAATGAATTGCTGTTCGTTAGTCTCGCTAAAACTCGAGAACGGCTGAACCGATTTGGCTAATTTTGGTCTTGAATTATTTGTGGAAGTCCAGAGAAGGTTTAAAAGGCAGATAAATATGAAAATTCTCGGAATTAAATAAAAATACTATTTTGTTCTTCCTTTGATGTGTCTCCCGTCGGACGGATTCCTTTTGTTTGTTTTAAGTTTATTTTATACAAAAGTTTAGATCTTTTAATTTATCGATTGAGACACAACGAAGTCTGCCGGGTCAGCTAGTGCTATCATATTTTACTTGATGTAATCAAGTTTTCTATGTTCACTGAAAATTTGAATAACGGAGACCACCTATTCAATGCGAATACCAAGCGTATTATTAAATGTTCACTCAAAAAGCGGTCAGATGGCTTCACGGAGCTCTGAATTTCATTTTCAGAGTATCCACTTTGAAGCAGTGACTTTCGAAGTATATGGAACAGGTTCGTGAGTACTAGGATGTGTTGCGAATTATGTGATGGGAATTTTTACACAAGTCTGCAAATACAATAAGTTAATTACTGTTTATTTCTCCCTTTGTCAACTAATTTCTTGGTGCGTAACTATTGAAAAGCTTTCAATAAAATAAAATACTGAGATAGATACCTACACCGATCTTCACGAGAAAAAACGTCTATGACATAAAAGACAACATGTAATATATAATTATTTTTTTATTGCTTAGATGTGTGGACGAGCTCACAGCCCACCTGGTGTTAAGTTAAGCCCATAGACATCTATAACGTAAATGCCGCCACTCACCTTAAGAAATAAGTTCTAAGGTCTCAGTATAGTTACAACGGTCGCCCCACCCTTCAAACCGAAACGCATTACTGCTTCACGGCAGAAATAAGTAGGGTGGTTCTACCTATCCGTGCGGACTCACAAGAGGTCCTACCACCAGTAAAAAAAAAATTATTCGAGCTATGGCCGAATTTCAACCAGTGAGCGAATAATAATACAATTAATATGTAATGTAATTACTGCGCCCGCAAATTCACCCACCTGGACTTGAAGGTTTTTTGTGATAAAAGGATCGTGGTTGCTCCAGAGACCTTGCCGCTTGGCTAGAACTAATAAACGAACTCAAGGGTTCAGCCAGAAGCAGCGGCTTCTTGGGAAATGAATTTTAATATTATAACATGTAATCTTAGCGCGATTCAGAAAAATCAAAGAGTCATCATGTATCGAGGTTAAATATCAATTTTATTGTTTAAGGACAGCCCTAAAATTCACGCTTGCTTTAACCTACTGTATCGCGGCAGAAATGCTAGGATAGTGGGCACCCGTGCGGTATTACGATACACCCTACCACCAGTAACATATATGATTACATAATTTTTGAAGTTATACTTCTTTAAGCGCGTTATGAAAAATTGATGAGAGTGAAATTTTACGATGCGCGCGCACCGTGACACAAAATTAACAGAATGAAGTTGCCCACTAAATCGCTCATTACAATACGACCGACGTAACTTGGCAAGTCTGAATATAGCCGCAGGTGAACTTTCCGAACCGTACCGAGAATTACCGAATTTATACGATGTCAAGAAAAGGGATGTCCATTATGCGTGTTTGAGGATGTTGTTTAATCGTTTTTTTTCTCAAATTGATTAAAATTTAAATAAAAAAAAGAAATAAATTTAATAAAAATAAAGTATAACTTCTTACGCGCGTACATAAGTACACGTACCCTTTTTTTACTGCACGCAAAATAAGCCTTAAAATCAGCAAGTTATAAACGTACGTAAACATTATCCATAAGCTGTCTTTATTTTATATTCACGAAACCTAATCATTTTAAATTATAACATAATTGTTTAACAACAAATTTATAGCAAATTTATTTCTATAACAGCATTTTCCCCCTGTATATGTTGAGGTAGTATGTAATAATCGTCAATTATTCGGAAGCGATTTTCTTACACCCTGTATATGAAATGATTCAAAACCACAGAACTATATTCGAGAAACGTTTACCTGTTGATTAAATCGATTCGTTGTCGTCATGTCATCATCGTTTTGACAGAGATTGTAAACCATTTATCCGTCCTATTTTTTACATGAAATCGCGAATATAAACCCATTATGTCATTTGACACGATATTTATCACTAGATTAAATAAAACCGTTTTATTAAGTTCGAATTTAACGAACTTTTATTTATTTATTTAATACTAGGTCTTAATAGGAAACGGATTATATTTATTTAAATGAAAACGAATTAACTAACAACAATAATAAATCGACAATTTTAAATGTGTCAATAAAATTATAAACATCATCACCCAAACGTATCTGTTTCGAACGAATTCAATCAGTAACCATTCACTAAAAAGAAAACACGACATCACAACAAATAGAAAGTTGATCCACAAGAGCACTGACAACAGCGTTCATTACTAACGACACCAGTCCGACGCACGTGTTGACAATTAAAACTCGCAGTTTAACAAATCATCTCTCTCCCAACAACAATTATCGGCGGTCACGGTTATTATCATACGTATCTAACGGGTCTGCGACGGACAGAATTCGAAATTATAGTTTGGTTACGGTCTTTTCGCACCCACACACTTCCGTCTTTAAGTGCCTTAATGATCTGATATTATATTACAATATTGTGGATACAATACTGGACCATCTCGATGCCCACTTAATGGTTATTCACATATAATTGGCTTCAATGAACACGAAACTGCGACATAAATAATGGTTTTGTGGGTGTATTGATCGTTGTAAGTGATCGCGTCATTGATGAACTGCGTGTGATGGAAAAATATTTTTTAATTGGCGCCAATGGTTGAGGATCTGGGGAGGACTTGTGAAAGATATTGAACGATCGCTCGATGTTATGTCACGAGTGCGGGGCGATGCGACCTGCGTGGGCGGCGGTGCGTAGTGACGTATAACATTCATATCGATATTCCTTTGTGTCCTCCTTATTCCTCCTCTAATTATATTATGAATGGGATTTATATTATTATGAGTATTCATGGGACTAAGGGGAATAAACTTTTTCTTCAACTGAACACCTAATAAGGAGTGTTTTTTTTTTCATTTATATTGTGATGACTTCCATTAATAACTGGTTGTAGTGCATGTTGTAAGACAACGTATCTAAGAAAAACGTAATTTGAGATTTTGTTCGCACGTCTTAAGTGTATGGTGGAAGCACAGGTACTTCTGCTTAGCAATAGTTACTGACCAAATTAATAAGCAGCTACACGGATAAAAGGATTCAGCTCCCTGTCAATATTTAAAACATGAATCCATGTAGAAAATACATGTACTTAATGGAAATATATGTACTTAATGGATAGGCTAATATTTATGTGAGGGTTGGACTCCCTACAACAGTTGCGGGGGCGTTCATGGTGAGAATATTTGTGGGGTGAGAAATATGTAATTATGTTAATTTTCAATTCCCAGCGAAGCGGACGGGTACAGCTAGTTATTTATAAATGGACAGAAGTATAACGATACTATATTTATAATATTATTTCAGTAAAAATAAATAAAATTATCAATCTCAATTAACGCTTATTTTGCTACAAGCGATAGGTTTTTAAATTAGGCTGGGCCTGTCTATGGATCTCCTTCTACCCACATATGATCGATAAATTTATAAATACAGGTAACAGGTATAAATACAGGTTATAAAAACAGGTAATTTATAGCACGAATATTTAAATTAATTTGTTACATATCTGCTGGTTTTTGTTTAACAGAACGAAAAATATTTTAGAAACTAAGCCAAGTGTTTCAATAAATATCGATAATGTATGTCCCGTCTCTATGAATGCAGGCGCAATCTTTCGCTGAACCCGTAGCGGCTGTGGCGACAGGCGACACGGGGTCACAACGGCCCCATAAGAGCTGACTTCAAAGATATAGTCTTGTACATTAAATGTCTAATGTCATTTCATTTGCAGTCTTCCATTATGGCGACGTAGACTCGATGGCAAGTTTTAACCTTTCTTTTCTTTTTGTGTTATAAAAAAAAATGATCTGTATAAAACTTATGTACTATATGTGCAACTAGCGACCCGCCCTCGTTTCTCTTAGGAAACTGTAATTTATTATTGATTTCTCCACTATTTAATGGATGTTATTATACATATGAACCTTCCTCTTCAATCACTCTATCTATTAAAAAAACGCATCAAACTCCGTTGCGTAGTTTTAAAGATTTAAGCATACATAGGGACAGACAGATATAGGGACGGAGAAAGCGACTTTGTTTTATACTATGTAGTGATGCTACGATATCAAAGTAAGTTTTCATAGACTGACTCGTATATGAAGGGGTAACACTTCTTTACTATTGATGGCAGACAAGTATACCCATCGTCGAAGGTTTGCCTTGAGGCTGCCTAGTGTCCTATGAACATTGCTTAAGCCATGGACATTTTTTTTTTCATTGCTTAGATGTGTGGACGAGCCCACAGCCCCCCTGGTGTTAAGTGGTTACTGGAGCCCATAGACATCTACAACCATAAATGCGCCACCCACATTGAGATAAAAGTTCTAAGGCCTCAGTATAGTTACAACGGCTGCCCCACCCTTCGAACCGAAACGCATTACTGCTTCACGGCAGAAATAGGCAGGGTGGTGGTACCTACCCGCGCGGACTCACAAGAGGTCCTACCACCAGTGATTACGCAAATTATAATTTTGCGGTTAATGTTATTCCTTCACCATGGAAGTCAATCGTGAACGTTTGTCGAGTACGTATTTCATTAGAAAAATTGGTACCCGTCTGAGATTCGAACACCGGTGCATCGCTCAACACGAATGCACCGGACGTACGTCTTATCCTTTAGGCCACGACGACTTCAAAAACTAGCATAGCTAGTTTGAAAAAGGACATATGGCAGCGCCTAGGGAACGCCGTGAAGGGCATTTCATTCACACGTATGGAGAAATAAATATTAAAAAAAATCTATACCTACTAATTTTGATTGAACTTTTTTTTTTTCGCATGAGTAATTTTTCACGGAAATTCACGAAACTAAAAAATTGTACATTAGCTATCACGTACGAACGCGATGTTGACTGATTGATACACGACGAGTACATTTTTCGGCTTTGTTTAACGTTTTATCATTATGACAAACGGCTGACCTAAAACAAACAGCATGTTATATGGCGGCCTTCGACTATAGAAATTTGTTATCAGTAGGCAGCCGGAACCATATAGATGTTCAACTACAGTAATGTGATTCAGAGAATTCCAAAAACACTAATCATTTTATAGCCGGCATCGGTAGATTAGATCGATCGTTAAATACGGACACAGTTTTTAAAAGCTTTTTGTTACTATTTATTTGCGCGCCCGTTAATAAAAAATCGTACGTCATTTCGTGAATCGCCTCCTATGGATACGATCAATTGTTTTTGTATGATATGAAGCGTCTTCGGCGTGACAGGTAAGAAAACGTCTAGTGTAGACGAATCGACTGATCCGAGAATGCTGTTGTAACAATTTTCTGGCTGCTACCGGTCTTTTTATTCTCATGTTGTCAAGAAAAAACACTTAATCGTCAGCTAATAAAATTTGAACCAAAAACAAAAGTTAATAATAGTAAGACGCAAATTGCCTGTCGTATCCTTTTTGGAATTTTCCAAAATGAAAACCATTGTCTGGAAGAGATTGCGATAAAGCCGTTTATTGTATGTACATTTATTGTAACTATACTTGAGGCCTTAGAACTTATATCTAAAGGTGGGTGGCGCATTTACGTCGTAGATGTCTATGAGCTCCAGTAACCACTTAACACCAGAAGGGCTGTGAGCTCGTTCATCTATTTAAGCAATAAAAAATACCCAACTGTTAACTAACTTTCAATGCTAATTGCGTTTGGTTTGAAATAAAGAATTTTTTTTATTGTTAAAAAGAGTTTTACTGGTGGTAGGATCTCTTGTGAGTCCGCGCGGGTAGGTACCACCACCCTGCCTATTTCTGCCGTGAAGCAATAATGTGTTTCGGTTTGAAGGGTGGGGCAGCCGTTGTAACTATACTTGAGACCTTAGAACTTATATCTCAAGGTGGGTGGCGTATTTACGTTGTATATGTCTATGGGCTTCAGTAACCACTTGACACCAGGTGGGCGGTGAGCTCGTCAACCTGGTGTCCACATAAGCAATAAAAAAAAAACTCAGCAGAAATTGTTCATCATCGTCAGCCTTGTCGTTTATCTACTGATCTAGAGTACAACAGAGAGCTGCATGCGTAAAGCATTTGAAACACTAATACACACCAGAGTCTGCAACATTCGCTGTTCTGATACTGGTTTGACGCTGCAACATTCACTAGCTGGGTACTAGTTTGATACTACTCTAAAATATAAAATACTTTATTGTCAGACTGCACTAATTCCGGTCTAATTATTCCACGAAGGAATCATGCGTTTCGTATTGAAGGAAAAGTCAATCCTTTTATAATAGTACTATTGAGGATTTTACCGCATATGGAGGATGGCGGCAGTCGGCTTGTGTTGTCTATGGGATCCAATAGCAGTTTAATATCAGGTGCGTTCACGACCTTGCCTATGCGATCATGCATTTTCCCATAGACACAGCCCACTGAGTTTCTCGCTGGATCTTCTCAGGTCGCGTTCCGATTCGACGGTAGATTCTGCGAAGCAGTGCTCTTGCTAGGGTCAGTGTTAGCAATACTCCGGTTTGAGCCCCGTGAGCTCACCTACACGTTAGGGTTAAGCTGAAATAGCCTCTCAAGGCTATCAGCATAGGTAGGAAAAAATGCATTTTATCGTATTTTCTCTCCCTCTACCATTCTTCTTCTTTCAAACTGGCTCTCTATAAAAACAGACTCTAAAAATTCCTAGGTCAGATTACAACATTTAAGGTCGTCAAGTTAAATTTTTGTTTCGATTTCTGAACGGTTTTTCGGAACAAGGCTTCACAGGGAATTCGTGTACACGAAAAGTGCAAATTTTATTGCTTCAATTTTATCCGGTAAGGTCGGTTAGCCATCAGAATTATTCATAGGCGCTAGTAAACAAAATAATCGGCCGCACCGAACAACCAGTTAGGCACGGTCGTTGTTAGCTTCCTGTCTGAAAACGAAATTTTAGAATTTCGAGAACATTCCCGGATCTTATTTGTGAGTTTAATTATTAATTCAAGATATTTACTGAACTATTTTCTAAGGTTTTCAAATTTCGATTCAAGGATAATATTCGGGGATTTAATGTATTTGGAATTTAATATACTGCGTTCACGCTGTGAATGCTGTTCTTTAGATCTTAAGGTTTTCCACTATTTGCCTGTCTTCAGCAAGACAGGGAGCCGTATTTACATTTGAGTGAAAAATGGCAATTCTTCAAAACATTTGCGGCTTTAAGTACAGAGGTAAGTACTAGAGAAAATTGATTATATTTTTCAGTTGAAAATATCGCGATAATCATTTTACGTAATGATTGATAAATGTCAAATTAACAATGAATGTCATATTGACAACGATTGATTGAAATATAGGTATGTTAGATCCACTTAGATCTCGTGTCTCAAGGTGGGGGATGAAATTCTGATTTCTATGGGCTCCATCTGTAATGTATCTCTCTATCTAATCTCATCTTCTTTTTCTTATCGCAAATTTTTATATTTCATCACCGATTGAAATGAAACAAAAGCTATGTTCATCATCGTCATCGGTGACCAAGACTTTTTTTTTTATTGCCTTTGTAGGTAGACGAGCATACGGCCCACCTGATGGTGAGTGGTTACCGTCGCCCATGGACTTTAGCAATGCCAAGGGCAGAGCCAAGCCGCTGCCTACCGCGAGACAATTGTAAAGTATTCAAAAAGTCGGAAGTAATAAAATAACGCAACATTAAAACGGTAAAAGTAATTTTAATTGTGTCGACGCGACTCGAGCAAGCCGAAGAAAGTTAGTTATCTTACTGGTGGTAGGGCCTCTTGTGTGTCCGCGCGGGTGGGTACCACCACCCTGCCTATTTCTGCCGTGAAGCAGTAATGCGTTTCGGTTTGAAGGGTGGGGCAGCCGTTGTAACTATACATGAGACCTTAGAACTTATATCTCAAGGTGGGTGGCGCATTTACGTTGAGGATGTCTATGGGCTCCAGTAACCACTTAACACCAGGTGGGCTGTGAGCTCATCCACCCTTCTAAGCAATAAAAAAAGGAGACTGTGAGGTATCCTTGAATGACTCTGACTGCGATCGCGCGCTGCCGGCGTCACAACGCGGCGACGTTTTGAAGTCGTCGTGGCCTAAAGAATAAGACGTCCGGTGCATTCGTGTTGAAGCGATGCACCGGTGTTCGAATCCCGCAGGCGGGTACCAATTTTTCTAATGAAATATGTACTCAACAAATGTTCACGATTGACTTCCACGGTGAAGGAATAACATCGTGTAATAAAAATCAAACCCGCAAAATTATAATTTGCGTAATTACTGGTGGTAGGACCTCTTGTGAGTCCGCGCGNCGATGCACCGGTGTTCGAATCCCGCAGGCGGGTACCAATTTTTCTAATGAAATATGTACTCAACAAATGTTCACGATTGACTTCCACGGTGAAGGAATAACATCGTGTAATAAAAATCAAACCCGCAAAATTATAATTTGCGTAATTACTGGTGGTAGGACCTCTTGTGAGTCCGCGCGGATAGGTACCACCGCCCTGCCTATTTCTGCCATAAAGCAGTAATGCGTTTCGGTTTGAAGGGTGGGGCAGCCGTTGTAAATATACATGAGACCTTAGAACTTATATCTCAAGGTGGGTGGCGCATTTACGTTGTGGATGTCTATGGGCTCCAGTAACCACATAACACCAGGTGGGCTGTGAGCTCGTCCACCCTTCTAAGCAATAAAAAAAAAAGTTAAAATATGTTAGAAGAAAGTTAGTTCACTCCGTGCCTTTTTGAATCCCAATCGTTCTTGTGGTAAGTTGATGTCACTTACGGACACCGGCGAAGAGCTAAGTGGTGCTTTTAAGCATGCAAAGCATAAGGTTGAACGGACGACAAAGGTAAAGGTAATTTCATAAAGATTAATGTCGGCCGTGTTATGTCCTGCTTAGCTTACAAGAGTGTATGTCTCATTATTATTCCCTACGAAGATGCGCGTGCGCCAATACTGTCATTGTGTAATGCTGTTGTGACCATAAATTAATCCGAAAATAAAATAATATAATAAAAAAAAAAAGTTTTGAAGTTTTTAAGAGTCAAACGAAGAAACATTTCCTGTCACTTTAAGTGTATTTAAATTTTAGTTTTATGTATGTTTATTTATATGTATTTTTCATTTTATATTAAATATACATATTACGCATTTATTTGTGTCATAATGGTTGTGTATTTTTTTTTAAACGTTAATTTAACAGTCATGCTTTAATACCTTTTATATTATACACTTTCCCCCCTTGTACATCGTATTTCTCTATGCTAAAGGTTTGCTGGAAGAAAGCTCATGAATGAGTTAAGCTCGCCTTTGTACACAGTATTTAGACATTCTTTTAAATCTGTTTTTATTGTATTTTCTTTTTTGTGTACAATAAGTATAAATAAATAAAAATGAATAAATAAGTTTTGGTGTTTATTACATTTTTTTTTTTTTTTTTTTTTTTTTTTTTNGATGTGCTCCGTGAGGCGGTGCACTTGTTGTACGCACGAGTGTTTGGCGCGGAATCCAAACTGCTCGTCTATTAGAATTTTATTCGCGGTAACGAAGTCCCAGAGGCGTTTCCGAAGGAGCCGTTCGTAAATTTTGCCTATCGCTGGGAGGAGACTAATCGGTCGGTAACTAGCGGTTTCATTATTCGGTTTGCCCGGCTTGTGTATACCGATAACGTCTGCTTCTTTCCATACCGCCGGAAAGATGCAGTGCGTCATAGCAGCATTTAAGATGGTAGCCAACATTGTTATCAGTTGGACTGCAATACGAGGTGTTCCCTTACTTATATTTATATTATTGCTTAGATGGGTGGACGAGCTCACGGCCCACCTGATGTTGAGTGTTTACCGCAGCCTATAGACATATACAACATGAATGCCGCCATCCACCTTGAGACATTACTTCTAAGGTCTCACTTTTAATTACGGCTGCCCCGCTCTTCAAACCGAATCGCATTACTGCTTCATGGTACCTACCTGTACGTACTCACAAGATGTCCTACCGCCAGTTAATTTGTAGAATACCAGTGCAAATTGTGATACCAAATATAAAACTAAGTTTAACTAATAAAGGACAATGCCCATTTTCTTTGGGCGTTTGGGCCCCTAAAAAAAGTTGTCGTGTCATAATGGTTTTATGAATGATGGAAGTACTCAGTTAAATAAGGCATAGTTTTTCAAATACAAATAGTTTTGACACAAAGTTGGCCCACTTTTGGGCATTGTCTTTTAACTAAGTTTTAATCTTAGCTTTTAAGAAAATTTTGATTAAATGAATGTCTCTTAAATTAATTTTCATGGCTATCGTAGTTTATTGGAACGACGTGGCCGAGAGTTGATGAATGGACGCGTCCCTCTCCAGGGTGACGCCCTCCATTGTTCCCGCGACATATCACAATAATTACACACAGAATCAAACGCATCTCACAATCGAATCCATTTCTGTGATACTATTAATTCGATTTGTATGCAGATCGAATGGGTTTGATACTTTTTATTTTATTTTTATTTTTTAATACTATTAAATTTTTTTGTTACTATGGTTCAGATTGACTAAGCAATATCTAATGCTCTGTTCAATACATATACGTTTACTAAATTATGTGTGATCATCACGTGTACTAATACGTGTAAAATACTTCTACTAGTAAAATTGCAAGCTATAATAATAAGACTATTTTGACGAACTGTAGATTTTTGATTTGATTTGATTTTATTTAATTGGTGGTAGTGAATGCCTTAGGGATTAAAGCCGCCACTGTACTCTTGTGTATAAAGCTAAATAAATGTGGAAAAAATAAAAATATCTCGTTAAAAAATCTCGTTCAACGCCATCTATTGATGATAAATAAGACTTAAGAAAAATATTGATTGTTAAAATATTAACTAATTGCAGGAGGTAATTGACAGGTGCGATTCAGAAGACGGTTTGAGAGGCAATTCTGGTTTAACCATGTCTGGTGGGCGACTTGTCGGGGTTCAAACTGAAAGAGTTGCTCTCATCAGCGCTAGAAAAATACTCATTCGAAAAAAGTACTAACTGACAACGTCCTTCCAAAGATCAGTTCTCGATTCGTACCATTGGCTTCTCATTTGGCTACGACGAAATGACATTAAAAAATGAATAATTTTAATGAGGTCACGCAGGTAAAAAATGTCACGTGCACCTTTTGGTATTTAGCATAATACGTTGTATTTTTTTTTTTTTTTTTGTTTTGTTTTTTTTTTTTTTTACGATCACACATATGAACGCTTCTACCAACTATATTTTTGTAATTTAATTTATCAAAATAAGTTGTGGTTTTGTTAATTTTATAATTTGAATAACATGGCCATGCATATTGGTACTTAATTACCAGTAAGTACTAAAGTAGTGGAACTTATCGCCGATAGCTTAAGGGACTATTCCAGCTAGCTATTCGCTCACGCACTGGTAGGTGAGCTCAGGGGCTCAACCTGAAAGAATTTGAAACCCTAGCGCTAGCAAGAGCAGTGCTTCTCAGAAACTACCACCGGATTGGAATCGTGACCCACTCAGAACATCCAGCGAGAAACTCAGTGGGCAGTTTTTTTCAGTGTAATAATTACTTCAACCACGCCTTGTAACTTCAATTTTAATTTGAGAAGTAAACTAAAAATTTAGATTTTAAATCCACTTATGCAGCATTTTATATTTTTATTTTCGTTTCACGCGGTTGACGCGTAAGACCGGTAACCGATTAACACACGAATCAAACACGTAACTATGTGTTTAGCAGATCGTAAAGTCCATCATAATATTTAGAATTTACAGGTGAATTTCGTATGACATGTGCTGGAGTTAGATCTTTTTATTAGTGAAGCGCATGAGTAAGACAGGTAGCAGGCAGACAATAAGCCATTAGTTTAGATAGGAGGTGGGATTATATTGTTCGTAACACACGAACTGATTAAGCAGATTTTTTATTCAACAAGAATAGTTTTTATCTAGATCTACTAATGCGACCAAGCCGACTTTAAAATAATATACAACAAGCATATATGTAATGTTTGAATCGACATTTTTTCTTGCGTATAAGATATAGTCATATATTAGTAAGTAACTTATACTTGAGACCTTAGAACTTATATCTCAAGGTGGGTGGCGCATTTAAGTCGTAGATGTCTATGGGCTTCAGTAACCACTTAACACCAGGTGGGCTGTGAGCTCGTCCACCCATCTAAGCAATAAAAAAAGGGTGTATTGTATGCCATCGCGGGTAAGTACCACTACCCTGCCTATTTCTGCCCTGAAGCAGTAATGCGTTTCGATTTGAAGGGTGGAGCAGCTGTTGTAAATAACTACACTGAGACCATACAACTCATATCTCGAGGTGGGTGGCGGTATTGATGTGGTTGATGTTGCTATCTTAGCTATAAATAAAAAAATGTTCTGGAAGACCCTTTAAATGATACCATTGACAGTTCAACCTAATGTTTCAAGGTGGTTGTTGTCACTCAATGGTTATGTCAACAGCATAACCGTTTAAAAAGAGGTGATTGACCAGCTCTAATTATCCCTAACATCAGTTTTTGTTGTTGATGGTAAGTGATTACCGTTGCTCATGGACGTCAGCAATGCCAGAGCCAAGCCGCTGCCTACCCCTTAATACTCTCCACAAACCTCGTTTGAAGAAGGACATGTCATAGCGCTCGGGAAGCACCGTGGAGGGGAGCTCATTCCAAAGCCGGATGGTACGTGGCAAAAATGATCTCTGGAAACGCACTGTGGATGAACGCAGTGGCTCCAGGTAGCATGGATGAACTGTACTCCGGTGGCGGGCGGTGCGACGGTAAAAACAAGATGATAGTATCATCTCAAACAATTCTTCAGAGCAAGAAATAAACAGACAAACGTAAGTATTTAAGTAATAAAAAAAAGCTATATTGAAAAATCAACGCAAATTTTGACTACAATTACAATAACCGCGATTGGGTAATTATTCAACGACATTCCTGCGGCCTGACGGAGTCGAGTGAAAGGATGGACAGTATTTTATATCGACAGAGCAGATCTCGGGTCAAACGCTTGCTTAGCTTTCTGAACTCGCAATGACTTAATTACATTCTACTTTACGTTCGTTAGTGATAAACTTGTTATTATTGCGGCGATTGGCGATTGAGCCGTTTAATGACGATTTAAACGACTTGGGTCCTCGTTTCGCTTTTCAAGGCATCACTATATATTTCGAAAGAAAAGAAAAAAAGGGAATTACGTGATTTTTTTTTATTGCTTAGATGAGTGGACGAGCTCACAGCCCACCTGGTGTTAAGTGGTTACTGGAGCCCACAGACATCCATCCACAACGTAAATGCGCCACCCACTTTGAGATATAAGTTCTAAGGTCTCAGGTCTTTTACTGGTGGTAGGACCTCTTGTGAGTCCGCGCGGGTGGGTACCACCACCCTGCCTATTTCTGCCGTGAAGCAGTAATGCGTTTCGGTGTGAAGGGTGGGGCAGCCGTCGTTACTATACATGAGACCTTAGAACTTGTATCTCAAGGTGGGTGGCGCGTGTACGTTGTGGATGTCTATGGGCTCCAGTAACCACTTAACATCAGGTGGGCTGTGAGCTCGTCCACCCATCTAAGCAATAAAAAAAAAAAAAGTTTAGTTTTACGAGTTCTTAATTAACATTAGTGATACGAGACAAGATCATTGAAATGACTTGTTTAAAATTTATTCGTTTAAGTTAATTACATATATCTGTTAAGTACGATATTAGAAAGGGAATGTATTGTGCACCGGTTGCGTTAGGCCACTGAGTTTCTGGCCGGATCTTCTCAGTGGGTCGCGTTTCCGATCCGGTGGTAGATTCTGTGAAGCACTGCTCTTGCTAGGGCCAGTGCTAGCAACACCTCCGGTTTGAGCTCCGATAGCTCACCTACACGCTAGGGTAAAAAAGAAAAAAAAGTCGGTTGAATTGTTGCAAAAAATTAAGGTGAACAGAAAAAAAAAGTATTCAATGAGTTTCTAATGAGTCTTGAAGCGTTCGTGGTACGATTTCAGACCGAGTCACACGTTCAAGCCGGAACGACTATGCTTGTATGATTTGCGAAAATGCTAGTTCCAAAAATCATTGTGTAAATAAAAACATACATCGATATGCGGGTTGTCTCTGCTTATTGTTCTCGCTAAGCCTTATTACGGGTTCAAAGGCCGAAGCCGTTAATTTATCCCGCACTAGAATTAAAAATTATAATATATGCAATAAAATAACGATTGTTCAAATTATTTTGTGTTATTATTGTGATTAAAAATCATTATCATTGTAACGGTTTTGCGTGTGTGCGTTATTTGTTTTCCATTAATCATTTTATATCTGATACTCCTAAAATTCCGGTAAGTCACGAATCAAATTGCGAAACCGTGTAACTAATATTTTGCATTGGACATGAACAGTTTTTTAGTTCGTAAGGTTTACCACTCACTTACCTATCCGAGGCAGTACGGGGAATTGCGTTCATAATTTTTTTTTTATTGCTTATGGCTCACGGCTCGCGACCCACCTGGTGTTAAGTGATCACCGGAATCCATAGGTATCAACCACGACAATACCGCCGCCCATCTTGAGATATGAGTTACATGTTTCAGTTTTTACAGTATATGGGTTGTCCCACCCTTCAAACCGAAATGCATTACCGCTTCACAGCAGAACTAGACAAGAAGGTGGTACCTACCCGTGCGAACTTACAAGACGTCCTACCACCAGTAATTACGCAAATAATAATTTTGTGGGTTTCTTTTTTATTATACGACGTTATTCCTTCATCGCGGAAGTCAATCGTCAACATTATTCAAGTACGTATTTCATTAAAAAATATTGATACCTGTTTGCGGGATTCGAACGTTCTCGCCGGGTTGCGATTCCGATTCGGTAGTAGATTTATTCGCAAAGCAGCTACTCTTGAGCTGTTAGGTCTCCTTTGGAGGCGCTCGGGTAGCTGTTAGCAAATACCACCCGTCCTGGCTGAAACCTTGCTCGCCCACCTGTCCTGGTAAAACTTGAAAGGACTCCAGTAATCCCTCAAACATAAAAAAAGAGATTCGAACACAGCTAGCTGTATCGTGAACCAAAACCATTCGCCCCACCGCGAAAGTGGGCCGTGGGCTCTTTCACCAACTAAGTAATAAAAATATTTGCAAAAATCAACACGTAACTAACTACCAGAACCGTATTATTTTAGTAAAGGCTAATACTAGTAGGTAGTGAAATATTTTAAACATAAGTTCTGACGCATGTGTCGGTTAATAACCCCCGATTCTTATAAAGATCGAGGACGTAAATGGAAAGAATTAGTCATCTTAAATAAGTGTTTTTTTATTTTATTTTATTATTATCTTTGTATACATCTATTAATACAAAAATTAATAAGATAATTTGCATTCACGAGAAAAGTTATTACGGAAATTTGTATCCGTACATAATTGATACTTTTTAATTTGTTACTTTCGTATTTATCGTTTTGGGTCGTTTAATAAAGTGAATATAAAGTTTTAATGAGACTTTTTTACTGGTGGTAGGACCTCTTGTGAGTCCGCACGGGTAGGTACCACCGCCCCGCCTATTTCTGCCGTGAAGCAGTAATGCGTTTCGGTTTGAAGGGTGGGGCAGCCGTTGTAATTATACTGAGACCTTAGAACTTATATCTCAAGGTGTGTGGCGCATTTACGCTGTAGATGTCTATGGGCTCCAGTAACCACTTAACACCAGGTGGGCTGTGAGCTCGTCCACATACCTAAGCAATAAAAAAAAAATTAAAAAAACTTACCGAAATATTTGTAAATATTACTTACATTGATATAATAACTTGTTGCGGTTGCACAATTATGATCTAAGTGGATCCAGGGGGATTGTTACTTTTTTTAGCCCCGCCTATTCGCTGGTATTCCAGCTACAAACGGATGGAGAGGTGAGCTCACGGGCTCAACCTGAGACTACTTGCTAAGACTAGCCCTAGCAAGAGAAGTGCTTCGCAGAATCTACCACCGGATAGAAATTGCGACCAAATGAGAAAATCCGGTGAAAAATTCAGTAGGCTGTATCTTTACGGATGTTACCACCGAAGGTGCACGGTAAAAATCCAGCGCCATCGGCGAGATACAATTGGAATACATAACGAAAAGGCAAGCACCCGCACCAACTGTCTTTGTAAAATATCTCATTTTCTCAATAAAGTAATAACATAGACTCCATAATAATAAATATTAATATCCATTAAAGCATTAAATAGGAACATAGCTAAAAATAAATAATTCCTTTTTTGGATTTTGCTCCAATCGTGGCGCTTAACCTAATGTATTAGAGTAGTACTTGTTCCCGATATGTATAGTAAGTATCAACATTATCCAATAGGTAACGTGTGATTTAGACTATGGTAGGCTACGAACAAAACATAATACCGTAATACTATACCGTAAGCTTACATTTTCGGAAGGATTGAGCTATCGAATTATTAATACCCAAAAACAGACTAGAAACAGGGTAGACATGTTTGTTGGTCCTAGTGTCCTACCCACAGTCTTCAGTCTATTTATTAGCATGGTGCTTGCAGTAATGCCGAAATATGTGGAACAAATTGAATATGTGCCAAATGCCCACTAAATAATAGTGTATCTAATGTAATTTTTATTTGTTCTTGTTAAAATAGCCGCGAAAGTATAAACCATTTCGCAATTAAAACACTATACTTACATGAAAACCTAATAACTTACTATACTAATCTCGTGAATTATAATAGTGAAATTATTACCATACATGACCCTTTAGTCATATAAAAGCGTCAAAGCCGTACGAAAACTATCAAATAACTTAAGAATAATTATTATTAGTAAACAAGGTAACCGGGCACTTTTATATTAAACAACAAATTTATTCCATTAAAACAAATAAATCACATCTAATAGACTCGTCATTCACAAATACCTGTTATATCTGTTACACCCGCTGATATCACAGAACTGTTAAATTTGATACACCATTAATCATTTTCGCTGTCAGGCCTTTATCGTCTTAATAAGATAAGGTGATTCAATCAACGGAGGCTTTACTTGGTTTGGTGTTCGGCTAGTTACTTAGTGAGTTATTGTCATACCACTGTTACCTAAGAAGTTTAGTTAGGTCTTTTATTTTATTTTATTTTATTTTAATTCCCAATTTCAATTGGTTTAATTGAAATCACACCTATATCACGCATACGGTATTTGAATAACTATCTTCTTATCTTATATGTTTTTCTATTTCAAAGCTGTTGCAAATTCAGGCTTAGTATTAAAGATCTAAAGTTATTTTAATTCATTAAATCTTTGTTATGTGACGTCTAAGGTAAAATTTAAAACCTGATCTAGGTAACGAAGAACTCCGAATTCTGAGACTATGAATTTTAGTTTTGATTAGGATGAGTCTAAATCTTCCTCTTCTGCCTGACCTCTCTTTTTTAATTGCATATAAACCAACTTAAGAAATGAAGTTTAATTTTATTTCTATCAACCGACCTATATTTTAAACTATAACATAGAATGCTTTGAGCGGCAATAAGCCGGATAAGCCTGGATCCTACTATGTATCTGTTTCCATAAAAGCAACACGTGAATAAATTTTACGTAATTCGGATTTCAAGTTGGGATTTTTGTCCTTCGTTCTAATCTAGCTTTGGATTTTTACATCGCATACAATATATAAACGAAAAGAAAAAAATAAATAAATTCAAATTGGAAACTGTTATAAATCTCAAGACAATCACGAGAAACAAGATTTTCTTCGGACGATAAACAAAAAATTGTCAATGCTAAATCAAAAGTGCGTTAACCGTGGCGCTGCGGCCGGGGTCATTTTAACACCTCGGCGTTTCGGTGGATCGTATATCAAGCTAATGTTATCTGCGCGGTCGCTGTCTGCCTGATGCATGGCGCCCGAGCACAAACTGATTAACCAAATTAATTTGTCACAGCTGCGATTGTAGACGTTCGTAATTAATTTGTAATTTATTCGAACACCACTCGTAAGTTTTAGTTTACGTGAAATATTTGTGTCATAAAATTGGATGAATTGTCGTTATTTTTAAGCTATTGCATAGCTTTCATCGTGGGCCTTGAGCGCGGCGACCGAATCATGAAATTCCGTAACGAAAAAAACCTGACACCCCTCACTCCGCCTACCATGTAGCTCGCGTTCAACACATTCACACGTTGCGCTTGTGTAGTGTTTGTGAATAAGCGTGTGGCGTGACGTTACACTGCATGTGCATCATGAAAAGTCTGCCCATCTCTCTCTCGCGCGGTCTAGCTTATGAGTGTGAAGGGGACAGTTAAAGTTTTGCTTTTATTAATGTTTAATATAGCGTGGTCTTGTTTTATTATTGTTTTAATATTAAATTATCATTGTCTAATTATAATTGCATAAGTTGACAAAAAATGCTATGCAATAGCTTTACCGCGGCAGTTCCCGAGTGCCACACGTGTTTTTTTTTTTGTACGAAGAGTCTTCTTGAATTTGGTTAATGTTTTAAAAATTTACATACATACACTTTATTGTTATCTTTATGTGCGTAGGAGAATTCAAATTATGACCGTTACAAAACAAAAAAATATATATACTTCTACGTTAATTGAGACAGATATGTTTGGGGCTTCCAATACTGTAATTTAGATAAAAGCGTGTGTCTCAACACGCATAAATACAACACGTCCAAACAATCTTATCGAGTGACCACCTCAGAGTTTTAAAAGAATCGAGGACGACTGTTTTTTTTTTACAGCTAATTGGCCCGATGCGGGTTAGCGGATATTAGGGTTTTTTTTCGTAAATATTCAAACCATCTTTTTCTCATAACTAGTTAATTATATGATCGTAGTCAATAATGATTATTGACCTTATAAAATCGTCAATGGGACCGTTGTTAGACAAAGGGTTCCGGCGGTGTGGTTGCGGGCCGCGAGCCCTTGAAAAAACAAAGCCTATTTGGTCCAATAAAGTATAATTAGAAAACAAATTTTATTGTGCGCCCCCTTCACGCGTTACTATTTTCGATTTTAATTAATCAAATCGTTTATAGGGAAGTTAGTTTGGCGGCGCATGTGATGGTATTACACGAAATTGTCTATTCGTATTGTGTGATTTTCCACGGCACAGTTCGACGATTAAAAATCGGGTGCCATAAATGGGCCGTTTATGATTATTCATTTTGATACTTTAATCATAATATTCGGATACATATACTTACATATATAGGTACATAGGTACGTCGATTTTCATATGAATCATTTACATTTTGTTAATATGACTGCACTTATGTTTCTTCCATATTATTCGTCATATTTATTCCCAGTGTACATTTTGTTACATAAACATAACCACATGTATTCAATTTAAATCATTTGGAACGGTTTTTTAACTAAATTCTGGTACTATTCGAATATGTATATGTAAATTCAAAATTACGAAATCAAAACTTATTATTTTCATCGGCAATTAAATACAGAACGATAATTAAGGCAACTGCAATAATCGGAACCCCTAATTAACAACACGTGGGGTGATGTTAAAATTACATCACAAGGATTGCATTTACACGGTTGGTTGTTCTCTAATACGCAATTAAATTTTTCGACTGTCCATCAAAACAGTGGCATGCGACGGGTTGACTGAGAAAACCTAGCATAGAACCTGTGATTAAAGTTTCGTGGATTGGACGTTAACAGATCCGATTGGATAGACAATTATATGTTATAGCTCAAGCATGTTTTTGTTTGAATTTGCACTTTATTGTCTGTAGCGGATGACAGTAAACCGATTGCTGCAGTTTTCAATTTGAATTTACGTTAACATCCGATCTTTACTAAATCTCTTCGCATTCTTACATCGAAATACTAAACGACACCAACAATGTGTTTGATATGATAGCAACTGCTTTGTTTGTACCTAAAGAGTTTCTAAGTTCATGATCTAAAATAAAGGCAATGAGAAATGCTTCATCTCTATATATAAAAATGAATTGCTGTTCGTTAGTCTCGCTAAAACTCGAGAACGGCTGAACCGATTTGGCTAATTTTGGTCTTGAATTATTTGTGGAAGTCCAGAGAAGGTTTAAAAGGCAGATAAATATGAAAATACTGGGAATTAAATAAAAATAAGAATTTTGTTTTTCCTTTAATGTGTCCTCCGTCGGACCGATTCCTTTTGTTTGTTTTAAGAGTTTAGGTCTTTTACTTATCGATTGAGGCACTACGAAGTCTGCCGGGTCAGCTAGTTATAAATAAAAAAGTCTATAATTTTTTTAATTAACAAATATTATTGATAAAAATTTGAAGAAGCAATAACATACTGAAGTATTTTTAAAGCGCGGTATAATAATTTGTAAAATTTGATCCAGTTAACCTGTTAATTAAATATTCAAAATGGGAAGCGATATAGGGCATAAACCAAAGTGACGAGATTCTATCCCGTCTTATCAACAATCCAGAGAGAGGGAGTGACAAATTAAAGTAATCCATTGATGCAAAAACACGACTAAGTAAAAACCAAAAAGAAAAACATTGTGTCAACAACGTGAAGTACTTGCTTCCTACAATTATCAATATGTAATATCATTTAAGATCACGAAACATCCTTTAGTATGAAACGTAAATATGTATATATAACAAATTTACATGATAATATTTCGAAAACCAAAGTCTTTCTCAACATGCAACAATCGCCGTAATTACGTCTCGTGTTGGTATCAAAATGCATAAAGGATGTTCAAAAATCGATTCGCTTCGATTGTCTATACAGTCGTGAGTTCCTGTCGCGTCGGCGCCTTACGAACCTTGGATGAACGAAAGAGAACAGTATGAAAAGAAAAGCTATTGTTTGAATTTTACTTAGTTAAAATTGGTTTATAAATTATGTAGGCTCATTTAGTGCAAGTGGCTTGCCAAAAACGGCCCATAACCACCGTTTGAAGTGTGAATTAAAACAGAAACGTTTTTATTTTTATTGCTTAGATGGGTGGACGAGCTCACAGCCCACCTGGTGTTAAGTGGTTACTGGAGCCCATCTAGGACGTAAATGCGCCACCCACCTTGAGATATAAGTTCTAAGGTCTCAAGTATAGGTACGACGGCTGCCCTACCCTTTAAACCGAAACGGGCTCAGGTAACTGCTCAACACCATATGGGCCATGACTTCGTCCAAGCATTTTTTTTTATTGCTTTTGATGGATGGACGAGCTCACAGCCCACCTGGTGTTTAAGTGGTTACTGGAGCCCATAGACATCTACAACGTAAATGCGCCACCCACCTCGAGATATAAGTTCTAAGGTCTCAGTATAGTTACAACATCTATACAGTCAATTAATTATTGTTTACCAAATTCTCATTTTTAAGTTGCTGCAAGAATTTTACTGGCTCAGACCACAATACCAGTATTCTACGTCACTCAATGAATGGAAGTCATAAAGGTTATGTTTACAGCATATTGTTTAACTACTGCCGAATTCGTTGCTTTCAAGGTTAGAGTTAAAGCTAAATTAGAAGTAGGAGAGTTGGCGGGACATCGTGAGAAGCGTGAAGTCTGCCCCCTTCTAACACTACATGACGACTGCGAACCACTGGTAGTAGGACCTCTTGGGAGTCCGCACGGGTAGGTACCACCACCCCGCCTATTTCCGCCGTGAAGCAGTAATGCGTTTCGGTTCGAAGGGCGGGCTAGCCGTTGTAACTAAACTGAGACCTTAGAACTTGTATCTCAAGGTGGGTGGCGCATTTACGTTGCAGATGTCTATGGGCTTCCATTAACCACTTAACACCAGGTGGGCTGTGAGCTCGTTCATCTATGTAAGCATTAAAAAAAAAAAAACTTCCAAGATTGACACGATTGAGAAGAAGCACTCAATGTATAATAAATTAGCATCACTGAACAACACCTTGAACTATTAAAAACTAGAAATACTGCAAACTGTATGTATGTAAGTGGACAATAGAAATAGGACACCTTAACATCGCTCCTAACAAAGCTATCGTTTGTTCCAAGATGAAGTATAAGCAAAGTATATAAGATCTACAGTAAGTGCTTAACGCCAGGGATGTCGCAGGCTCATCTCTCGATCTCAGCTAGTAGAAATAGTTACAAAAACGCTAAATCATCATGGTGTCGAGAAGGCTATTTAAGAACCGAAATGCGATTAAAAATAATCGATAACAGAATCCGACAGCTAAATTATCCTGTCGATTTGGAATCGGCAAGCTACCGCATAATAAAACCATACATCTAGCAAACAATTGTATTGCTACCCTTAAATTGAAAAAAAAATATGAAGCAATCACTCCCCGCACCCATTATATGTAATTATCTAATCTAAAACCTTTTAGGTGTAAAAATTAGGAGTGACTTCTGAGAAGCGTATCGTCAGTTCGTAGGGTTACCGCTTCTTGAGAGAATTTTGGGATAAATTAGGATTCTTACAAGTGCCCACGTATTCTGTTTATTTATCATCAAAATCAATTAACAAATTATTTAGTGTCTTTACACTTATACATAGTTACAAACGGGGTTCGGAATATCCATTTAAGCAAATTAATGTTTGTGTTTGGAGAAACCGTTCTTCATTTACACTGAATCGATGGTACAGTCGTTAGCGCTTCTGACTGTTGCGTCTAGGGTCGTGGGTTCGATTCCCACAGCGGGAAAGCATTCGAATGATGAACAAATTTGTTTGCTCTTTGTCTGGGTGTTTATTATCTATATGTGTATACATTTAAATGATGAAAGGCGATTGCATGCAGTAGAGATGCGAATGTTGCGATCGATGTGTGGAGTAACGAGAATGGATAGAATACCGAATGATTTTTTTTTTTTTTTATTGCCTTTGTAGGCAGACGAGCATACGGCCCACCCGATGGTAAGTGGTCACCGTCGCTCATGGACGTCAGCAATGCCAGGGGCAGAGCCAAGCCGCTGCCTACCATAAAGAACTCTCCGCAAGCCTCGTTTGAAGAAGGACATGTCATAGCGCTCGGAAAACACCGTGGAGGGGAGTTCATTCCAAAGCCGAATATGTTAGAAGAAGTCTGAAAGTGACACCTGTGACAGAGAAGCTGAGAAGTGCGCGTTTGGGATGGTATGGACATTGACGAGACGAAATGAAAATGATGTTGGTAAGATAATGTTAAATGGTATATGATAGAAGAGTATGGAAGGAGAAAACATGTTGCGCCGACCCCAGGTAACTGGGAGAAGGGCAGGATAATGATGATGATGATGTGTACATATTTAAACGTATACATGTCAGTTTCTGGTACCCATAAACTTAGCAATCCTAATTTGAGGCTGGGTGACCGGTGTAATTCGTTCTGAGTTATTATTAGTTACCATTATCATTGGTACATAGTAGTAGTAACAGTAAATCTAAATATATATTTTATAAGAAACACAAAATGATGTTAATATATACATAGATTTTAAATAAATTATATCACGACCTATTTGGTGATAATCGATTACATATACACATGAATGCCATGTGTAAATGTTGCAAATGTAATATCAGATGCCATCAAATCCGAAACTATGACAGTTAGGCGGCAGAAATAGATAAGACATCAGATGATGGCATTAACCCGTTTCACATAGAGTGTCTTGCTATGCATACAGTGTATGGTAATTAGTTGCAGAAGTAGGTAGTTTTAGAAAAACTACCAGTAATCGGGTACTTGAAAATCCGTTGCTCAACGTGACCAGAGTCCCATACCTTTTGATTGGTTTTTATATGAGAACAATTTTGGCGTTATGTTTTGTCCTTGTCTTTTTGTTTTTATATTAGTTTTTGTCTCACAGCACAGCATCATTAACTATTTGCAGTAGTATATAGATCATCAAAAGACCTTTCTCCTTACGAACTCGAGGCATAGAGCCTGATCTGATCATAAGATCAACTGTTAAGTATTTAGCCAACAACGAATCATGTAAAAAAGAGAGCAAGACACGGAATCTCAGTCGCGTTTCAAAATCCTCTGATGGTGATATAAAAATCTTATATTGTTAGGTCTAATTTAACAGCGTTGTTGTTAAGTAAAAGTCTAACGTATAACACAAAATGTGGAGTCCCTAGCTTTGATCGTGGGATCTAACTCAGTATCGGCATTTAATCACGGGCTAATTACAAGTTTTGGCTATCAGCTATCACGGCGCGACGGACGGTGCATTAGCCAAAGGTCAGCCAATCCTGAATGTGTCGAGAAAGCACTGTTTCACGAAAAAAATTTAAAGTCATTGTTGTGTAATTAGCCCGAACTTGATCAGGTATCTTCTATAAGAGATACATTTCATCTCATAAAATACGGGACGAAATTATACCTGATCCTCATAAGGACTGGTGCTTATTGTCATCCTACCTTTGCATTGTTGTTTCCGATTTGAACGGTAGGATAACCATACTACAACACCCATACTCGATGACGCAAATTGAGTGGCACTATTCACGTTGTCTTCCGTCCGTCGGTGTCAATAATCATTGAAGACTATTATGAGGTATTCTAGTTCATTGGCAGCAACATTTTACAACAGTTAAATTGTTACAACTAAAGTATAAAGGTTTTAAAAAAACACGGAAAAAGTTTTAAAAATATTTTGTTACATTTGAATTTATTTTATTGGTTTTTCCTTTTTGAATGACCAATCCAACTCTTAACACATATGTCTCTATCGACTCCTCTTCTCAACGTTATTATACTAAAATAAATCTTCAATATAAATTGCTTGGTATTTGTATGTATTTTAGGACCTCAAAAGAAATGGAATAGCAGGCGATGAAACAGAAATGACACTCGAAAAGCAATACAAAAAAGAGATAGATATATCTCATCTGCACACACACAAACACACACACACACACACACACATATCCATTTATAAAATGCGACAAGAATATTTCGGAAGGAAACATTCTACGAGAAAATGAAAATCCCCGTAATTCGTTTTTTAAACTATTCTTCGAATTCCTAGGCTAGTGTATTTTTTCTTAAGTTCTATGACGCTAATAAAACCGTTACTGCAGCTTTAGTAATAAATTTGAGTTCCCGCAGTAGTCGAAATTCGACTATAATTAATTGGAATTGTATAATAAGTTTGTACACTATTATAATTGTATTTTATACTTCTATAATCACTAATTTCGGGCGACACTATAAAAAAATATTAATAAAGACAAACAATATTTAATCTATTCTCAATTTGACCACAAACGTCAAGAACAAAAGTTTGACAGTAAATAGTATGCATGCGTGTGTGCGTTAAATACATGGTATGTGGTGTATGTAACGTTTTCTTTATTGATTTAATGTATCTCTTATGCATTCTTTTTAAAAAATATTAGCATTGTGCACTTCTTCTCTATATTCTCTATAAGTGCGGAAAATTTCATACTCCTCCGTCCGCGCAATTTTCGTAAAAAGGGATACGAAGTTTTTGCTTCACGTATTAATATATATAAATACAAAAATAAAATTACGTAGTACTGCTCAATAATATTAGTCAATCGTTGAATGGTTTTCATTGCGCAGTTAACACGTAGTCTGTTTCTCACGGCGTACTAATAGAAAGCGAAATGATACGTTGTACAAAACACAACGTGTCCATCTGTCCATTGTGTTGTCAAAACGTTATGGCGGCGCCGGCGTTGTCTGTAATTACACCAACTACTACTTAACTCTCTATGCCCTATCAATCAAAATGATGGAATTTAACCATTGATTTAGTTACCTATCAATCAAATTCTGGTGGTGTTCTGTCTGATATTTTGAAAAAGATAATCTGCGGTTTTATTAATACGTTCTTTTTTTCTTTAAATGTTCTATGATTTATTTGGAAATAAATTTTGCAGTCGATCATCACCAGTACATTTTAAAATAATTATGTAAAAAAGAACAAGTATTGAATCGACTAATAAGCAGAATGCATGCTTTGTGGTCAAAATTAAAGGCATTTGTAGGTAAACAACCGTACGGCCCATCCAATAGGCACAATCTACTGAGTTTGTCGCTGGATATTCTCAGTGGGTCGCGATTCCGATTCGGTGGTAGATTCTTGCTAGGGCTATTGTTAGCAAATTCTCTCAGGTTGAACCCGTGAGCTCACCTATGCGGCCGCGCATAGCTGGAATAGCCCCTTAGGCCACGAGCGAATAGGTAGGGAAAAAACGGCCTTTTTGGGGTTGAATGGTTACCATCGCTCATAGACTTCAGCAATACCAGGGGCGCAGTCTAGCCGTCGCCTACTTTTTTTTTATCCTACCTATGCTGATAGCCTTGAGAGGCTATTCCAGCATCGCCTTAATATTTAGGTGAGCTCACGGGGGTCAAACCGGAGTGTTGCTAACACTGGCCCTAGCAAGAGCAGTGCTTCGCAGAATCTACCACCGGATCGGAAACGCGACCTAATGAGAAGATCCGGCGAGAAACTCAGTGGGCTGTGTCTATGGGTTAATTTACTCATCGAGCCCTTCGTCGCAAGCGACGGATTCGGCGAGGCTGTGACCGGTGCTTGTGGTACTTAAAAGCACCATTAATGGATCGGGAGGATCCGTAATGACGTGTTTAGGGCGACGTGGATTGCTTACCATTCGGTCCACAGGGTCGGATGCGTAAGTTTTTAGTTCCTAAAACATTTATCTAATTTGTATACTATAAGTAGCTCATCATATTGTAACGAAGTATTTGAAGTCCACTAGACCTCGTAGATCACTTAAAAAAATATAGTTGTCCTTTCCAAGGACAAAGAAAAGAAAATAAAAATAAGTTAAAGTAAATTTACTTACTCAAACATCAAATAAAAGGGCAAAAAATAAACAAATCGTTACCCTTAAAAGCGCGGGTCATAAATGCGTACAATACACGTGCCTATGGTAACCATACGTCATGTTTGTCTTCTTAATAATATGACCTTGCTTTATATAATTTTGGAGACTCTTAATTTTATAATAGTTCGACTTGTGTAGTCTTACTAATTATTCTATTCGTTAATTCAAAACTATATGGATTAGATGTATTAACTAATTTATTAAATTATTTACTGAAGGCAATAAGGTGGTATATTTTAACCGAATGGCTCATCTTTGAGGAGAAGATGCCGAAGTTTAAAGGCTAAGGCACCGGGTGTACTTACTCGTACTTAAATCGCGTAGACAGTTACCGATTTTTCTAACAATCTACATACTTATTACGTGTTCACGACGGAGTAACATCGTCTAATTAAACCCTCAAAATTTGTCGTTGCTACAGTCACTTGTTTTGAAGGATCGGACAGCCATTTATTAATACCATTATGAATACGACAATATGTCTCAAGGTGGGTGGCGGCATTCGCAATATGATGACTATGAGCTTCAGTAACTCCTATACCAGGTGGGGCTTAAGCAAAGTTCGCCCATCACAACAGGTCCTAAGATAATTTAAAGCATTTTACTTTATTACACGATTTTAGCGGTAGGCAGCGGCTTGGCTCTGCTCCTGGCATTACAGACATTCATGAGCAACGGTAACCATTAACTGACAGATGGGCCGTAAACTTGTCTGCTAACAAGGTTAATAAAAAGAAAAGATCTGTGATGTCGTGGGACACCGGATAGGAACGAAGTTCTTTATTATAAAAATATTAATTTTAAGTTCTATTCGAGGTATAAAGAAAATAATTATTCGAGTATACATTTTTTATTATGATTTTATTATTGATAAAAAAAAAACTACTTTACAAAGTTCTCAACTTTATTTTATTCATAATAATTTATAAAAAAATTATAATAAGAATATACAAAGAAACAGCTATTTATATGAATAATAATAACCATCATCACGTAGACTATACATTAATTATAAAAATCTTACGTTACGGACGTTTTTTGCCCGGTTAGGGTACCCCTTCGCATCGATAAGGAACTTCGTTCCAAAAATTCTTAATTTTCATACAGAATCGTGCTTTCGAAAAATAAAGTGGTGGTAGCCCTACAAGCGTACATTGTCGACACACGTAAATAATATTAACGAGGTCAAGAACATAATATCTGCAGTTCACACCGTCGTAAAACGAACAAACGATCGGGAATCAATCGCGGATATATCTGTTTACAATAACTGTTCGTTTATTGTTGCATATCTTCCCTTTCACATTTCTCCCTATAAATTTACATTACAATAGGGAATGTATGCAATTTTTAAATTCAGAACGTCAACAAATTTTTTTAAGGAATTTTATGACCTGGTAACTAAGAGCTTTAGGTCATGTCTTATTTTAATTTATACTCTTATTTTTATGAAAAATGATAGTATGGAGTGAAATGAAACGAAGATGATTAATTTAAGACATTATTAATCAACTGGGATGAAATGAAATGAGTTGATATGGGATGAAATATAATCTCAGTAAAATGGTGGTCATTTACTGAGATTTTTTCAGTGGACTTTTTGGAGGATCCCAAGAAGTTACGTTCAGCGGCTTTGTTTCATTTTCTCACATTTGTGCACTTTCACAGATATTGAACAGCTAACAAACCACCATTATTACACATTTAAATCTGAAGAAACACTAAATAGACAAAATAAAACAAATCACACAACATCAGACCTCGCGTTCCCGCCAAAAAGTCCAACGTCATCAAATAATATCTCATACGGGAAGATATCATAACTGTCGCGTAAGTTTTAATTTAAGATCTCTTTTTTTTCCAGCTTAATCGATTATGCTTAGTATAGGTATTTAAAATTACAAAGAAGATGAATTTTCTAACTGAATTATTTTCTAGTTGGTAAAGAGCATTAGTGTGGAACAAACATCGGAGGTTGGTCGCGCCCTGCAGTTTGTCGCTACGATCATGTCGAGATAGCGAGCAAGGCTTGCGTCAGGTGGGACAAGGCTGGAGGACGGCGTTACGAAAGAAGTCACCACGCTATTAATTAAATATCAAAACGAACGTTTTTGGTTCTTACGGCTGGTAATTATTTAGCGGTTCAAAGTTGTGAGCTTACCAAGAAGTTATTTTCCGTTTTTTCAGTCTTCGGACTGTTTTTTTAACTCAAATTAAATTGGATATTAAGAAGTAACTGGAATTTAAAAATTACGCTATGTAAATGTATAAAGATGAACCCTTTGAGACATGGGGAGTGCATTAGAATAACAGCTCTCTGTTACTATGCTCGTACGGATTGTCATTATTTTCCATGATATTGGTACCGAGATTTACCATCGTTACTAACTAAATGATCATTGAGCACTTACATACTGCATAGTGCCATCAATTTCATCAAACAAAAAGTACAAACTCCACCTCTTGTTAATGTTCGTACGAACGATTGCGACAACGAGTACACAGTCTCGTACGTAATCGATACGACGCATCGATGCCCATTCAATAATCGAAACATCATTCGAAGCATGCGACAACTCCGTCTTTCGATTTCGATTCGATTCGACGCATAAGTAATAATAAATAATAATAATAATAAAATCATTTATTGCCTTTCACATAAAATAAAATACAAATAAAAGAAAAGAAAGAAAGAGAAAAAGGCAAAAGGAGCTGGCTCAGCTATTGCTGTTCAAGGTCGATAAATCGGAAAGCGCTGGTTTTCAGTCATCCCCGTTTCCCTTTGGTTCTTTGCGGGAATGAAGGCTAGGTAACATGTGTACAGACAAAGTATGGATTGATAATAAAACTATTGGTTACATATTAGAAATAATTTCTTTAACTAGTCCCTTTGTTAATGGAGGCATGTTGACTGCCAGAATTATCCAGTGTATTCCCGAATATAAACAGCAGTGGCTTGGCTCTGCCTCTGGCATTGCTGACGTCCGTGAGAGAAGTTAACCACTCACCATCGAATTGGCCGTATGCTCGTCTGCCTATACGAGCAATAGAAATGAAATATATTTTAGATTTAGTATTCATGACAGTAATCGTTCTGATAGCAGAGAGAGACCTTACGTCGCTATTCCGTACCTATCTAAAATTTAGCTTAGGTAGATTATTGATGATTAAATAATAGGCCTCTGTCAATGATATGAGTCGACTATTATCAAAGCCGGCAATCTGACTTTTGGACAATGATTGGTAAATCAGAAAAACGAATTATTGACTTTGTATTCCATTGGCAGTCACAAAGCTCTTCGGAACGACATCTTAGATAAATAACAGGTTAACTATTAACCTTTATTTAATGCAGGTTTTGAACCGTATTCTTTGAAGGAGACGATTATATTCAAATCAATCTGTATTGACATATCAATAAAATTTTTTTGTCCAAATGCACAGATTACCACCTTTGATAATAGACGACTCATATTACTGTTTTACGTTACTGGCTATTTGAAACGTTCTAAATTCAATTGAATTTAATAAAAAAATATAGAATTCTATTTTGTCATTAAGTAATTTGTTTATTGATTAATATTTTGTTTTCACTACATTTGTATCAAAACGGACGATAAAAATACGAGTAACTATGGAATACGAGCTCCGTAGCGGTAGGAATGCCACACGAGCAGCTAATAACATTAATGACGTGTACGGAGTCAACAGTCAAACGAACGCACGGCATGTTGGAACGTTTGAAAGCTTCCGACGTGGAAATTTTGATCTAAAAAAGGAACCTCATGATCGCCCAAAAATCAGAGTCAACAACGAAGAATTAAAGGCGATAGTGGAAGTTGAAAATACTCAATGTACTGGTGAGTTGGTAGTTGCTTCCAACGTTGGCATCAATACAATATTGGTCCATCATAATCGATTGCTCTCGGCAGAGCAGTCGTGGTCATGTGGAATTCTTGCTTATTAAAGCCTTGATAGATGTTATCCATAGTTTGCGAACCGAGGCCCGGTGCACACACTCATTAAGGGGTGTTTCAGTAAGGTACAATATTGGTCCATTTGTGTCAAATTGGCAAGGTGAAAAAACTTGACAAGTGACGCACGAAACTAAGCGATCGTCTGCGGGGTGAACTCGTCAAACTTATGCCTTGCGTTGCTTAACAGACACAGAAACGGAGGGATTTTTTACTGCATTGTCACTTGCCATGAAAAATGGATTCTTTGTGATAATTATACTAGCTGACCCGGCAGACTTCGTAGTGCCTCAATCGATAAATAAAAGACCTAAATTATTGTATAAAATAAACTTAAAACAAACCAAAGGAATCCGTCCGACGGGGGACACATCAAAGGGAAAACAAAATTGTTATTTTTATTTAATTCCGAGCAATTTCATTTTTATCTACCTTTTAAACCTTCTCTGGACTTCCACAAATAACTCAAGACCAAAATTAGCGAAATCGGTCCAGGCGTTCTCGAGTTTTAGCGAGACTAACGAACAGCAATTCATTTTTATATATATTGTAGATGTAGATTGTAGATAATCATGTTGATTAGACTCTGGTGCACCACTAAGGCAATGCCTCAAATGTGAACCTATTCCTAAAAAGTAATGGTCATGCTCAAGTAATGACCTAAATAACTATTTGTTAATTGAGATGAATCGATACCATGGGCAAATATTTTGATTGATAAAAATACATTAACTTTCTGTATACTAAACGGCAATTTCGTAGGTAAATGTCAATTAATAATAATATATTGCTAGTATATAGCGGGCAGCCGTGGAGGTTTTAAACCCAATTTGGTCCAACATTTGTTGAGTTGCAACCGCGCGCACTAGAAGGCGTATTGTGTACAGATTTCTCATAAAATAGAGCGATGACCTGATAAATTTTACAGAAATCTATCGGATGTAGGCAGCGCTGGATTGTGTGTTGTGGGCATTGGAAGGGTTTTGCTATCTGCTATTGTAAGATATACGTCTACTGCTGAGGATATCTACCAACTTCTGATCGTGAATCATTCCTGTGACTAGAAAAAAATTCTTAAGAAAACTGAAACTAAATTAAATAAATAGGTAAAACTCAAAAACTATCATTCCCTCCTTTATTTTTCTATTGATTTCCTTTTTTATTTTATTTGTTATTTAGTTGTTAACGGGCTTTACACTGATGCGGGATTTGTGCATGAATATGAGTTAAGAACGTTTTTCATTACAAAAATTGGTACTTGCTTGCAGGATTCGAACACTGGCATTGTGGCATCGCTCCATACGACTACACCGAGCGCCTTAGCCTTTAGGCTACGACGACTTCATTAGAGCATGATTCTATATTAAGCTGTACTTAACAAATGCTTCGTGACAGTGTTCTAAGATATATAGGTAGTAACTGAACGTTTTGTTGGATATTCTTGTAATGGCGTAATAAAAAGGATTGATTAGTTATATATTCGATTCGTCGGATAAATGTGAACCGTCAATTTGGCCATTTGATTAAATCAATATTATATGTATTTACTAGCGATCAACCATTTAATAGAATAAAGAGCATAGCACATTTTTTAAGAAAAGTAAAAATCTTGTTATATTATGATATAATTCGTAAAAGGTTTCGATTGAAATCTCATTAATAAAATAGTGTCGTTTTTTTGCCTACAGTAAATGTGAATGTTCTCAGCAAATTATTTCGTAATTTATGTGAGCTCTTAATGCTCAGCTTTTACGACGACGTCAAATTATATACTAACAAATACAAACTCTGTATTAAATTTATTTCATAATAAGCGGTTTGCGGCATATAAACAATGTTGCCATAATTCTGTATTAGTTTAATTGCCACTTCGAAATTTAACGGGAGCCGTTTTTATTGTGTTGCCATAGAAAAAAACTGTAAATCACGTTTGGACCTCCTTTTTAGTCGTTTATGTTGGAACCTGAAACGAAGTTTGTATGTTTAATTTCGGAGTTATTCCACATAATACGAAAACCGGCGATTTCAATGAACTGATCCTTAGACATTTTGTTTTAAATCCGTCCTATGTTTTAAATTTTGTAAAGATACATCCGTTATCAATTTCCTTAAGTTAAAAAGAACAGAAGAATAAAGATACTTTCGTCATCAATTCAAAAAAAACTTTGCAGTTCTTCATCGTTAGATACCATCATCTACTTTATATTAAACTACAAATCACTTATGCATTCCTATTTGTTGAGTGGAACACTTTCGTGTCTCAAGTTAGTGGCGTTTACATTCTGATTTTTATGGGCTTATGATTTTTATGATTGATATATTTATATGATTATGATTGTTATGGTTTGAATTTTTCTGGTCTTTGTTGGCTAGTCAGCGCCAAACCAAATGATATTAATTGTCGTCTTAAGAAAATTAGTCGGTATTAAAACTCGTTATTGTCACATCATCAGTATTGTCATGCTCTTCAAGTGCGGGATTACCACTACGCCCGGTCTTCGGATCTCTCTCTTTCTCATTTCTTTCTCCCACCATCTCTCCCTCCACCCCTCGAAAGTCACTGCCTCCACTAGTCGGGCATATCTCAGATCAAGAACCCGTCTGCTCCAGCAACCGTCGGTTCTATGACATTGTGTAATCGATAGTAGGGTGTGAGCCCGTTCGGGTGGATACCACCTAGCCTATTTCTGCCGTGAAGCAGTAATGCGTTCAGGTTTGTATCGTGGGGCAGCCGTTTTACTATAGAGCTGAGACTTAGAATTCGTGTCTTATGGTGGGTGGCGGCTAAGCATTGTTGATGTCTATGGGCTTTGGTAATCACTTAACACCAGGTGAGCCACGAGCTCGTCGATTAGTCTGATCAGTTAATACTGGTGGTAGGACCTCTTGTGAGTCCGCACGGGTAGATACCATCACCCTGCCTATTTCTGCTGTGAAGCAGTAATGCGTTCAGGTTTGTATCGTGGGGCAGCCGTTTTACTATAGAGCTGAGACTTAGAATTCGTGTCTTATGGTGGGTGGCGGCTAAGCGTTGTTGATGTCTATGGGCTTTGGTAATCACTTAACACCAGGTGAGCCACGAGCTCGTCGATTAGTCTGATCAGTTAATACTGTTGGCAGGACCTCTTGTGAGTCCGCACGGGTAGGTACCATCACACTGCCTATTTCTGCTGTGAAGCAGTTATGCGTTCAGGTTTGAAGGGTGGGGCAGCCGTTGCAACTATAGTGAGACCTTAGAAATCATATCTCAAGGTCGGGGGCAGCATTTACGTTGTAGATGTCTATGGGCTCCGGTAACCACTTAACACCAGGCGGGCTGTGAGCTCGTCCAACCACCTATGCAATAAAAAAAAAAATAATAATAAATCGAATACAGAAATATGTGAAGTCTGATTATTAATTGTTACCTCGCAAAGAGCCTTATGGTTACAAGAATTTTTCAAGCACACGTGACTCAACGCGCAAACATTTAAAAATCACAATAGCCCATAAATCCAGTCCTTAAATCAATTACAAAATCGCGTCCACATATAATTCACCCGCGTATTTTCAATACACAAATTACGGGACACGTGACAGTGGGCCCTTACTTCGCTAACGATATAAAAGAGGCAACATTCTGATACGACACAAAAACCACAAAACCAACACCTCGCAACCATTATCGAGAGATACCTATTCAAGATATATTTGGTGCCAGTTCTAGCTCTTGTTTTATTGGAGCCATGCACATAAGTGATATTGAGGTGTTATCACGTCTGTACATTAGTGGATACTTGACACGACCAGTCTTCTGTAAGGGCACGGCTTGTATTAGCGGCTTCTAATTTATTGAGAACGATAGGACGACGAACGCCGGCCACCCTGACCACAGATCCATTCACATCGAACGAGGATGCTCAGGTCGATTGAGCCTATTCACGAATAAAACCTTTTTTACTAATGCATTTTATTTTGATAATGTTTTTGAATTATTTCCAACGAAACAAAGACGATATTTTTTTGTAATAAAGTTTTAAAGCTGCCGGATAATGTAATAACAAATTGCAGAAAAACAGACTAGCGATTCTGTGTATCTTATATCTTTAAACGAGCAATTTTTGTATATAAATATATATGTATATGAATTTCGGAAACGGCGCCAACGATTTTTATAAAATTAACGGGGGATTTCGGGGGCGATAAATCGATCTACCTACGATTTATTTTCAGAAAATGTTGCTTTATTCGTGTTTTCAATAAAAAAAATTATTGAAAGAAAATAACAAATAGTATAATATAATATAATATCAATATGTAATTTGTATTTACATGTAATTTCTAAAAATCACAATTTATAAAAAAAAAAATCGAGCAAAGCTCGGTCGTCCTCTAGTGTTTATTTAAATACGACGAACAAATACAAGTTTCAGTTTTGGTGCATTCAAATTGCATTGCATATATTTGCGTAATATTTTTGATTGTAATTACGGAAATGACCTTCATTCATCAGTAGCGCACCGGGTCGAAAGGTCGTCGATTAATAAAAGGTCGAAACAGTGAAACGAATTCAATAAACTATTATTTTGATCAATAAAACGTGCATCGATAATAATTTGTATAATCATTCGCAAACAATACAAGCTGCCGATTACATTGCAATTTAATTCGTCTTGGATAATTAAACGTCCCGAATTGCTTCTGAAGAATCATTAATCATGGCTTGATGGAGACGCACGTGTGTTGATTGCGAATCGAATACGCTTAAAAAATAGATTTTATTTTACGAATCAATGCTAAGTTGATATTGGATGTGTTTTATTTCTACACTAGCTTTTGCCCGCGATTTCGTCCGCGTGGAGTAGTTACTTTGGTGTAACGCAAAATTTTACCTGCTACTTCATTTACGTAGAAAAAAAAGAACCCGATTTTGAAACATTCTTTATTGGTGCTCCGTTTGTATAGGTCTTAGCGTGATGTTATATAGCCTATAGCCTTCCTCGATAAATGAGCTATCTGACACTGAAATAATTTATCAAATCGGACCAGTAGTTCCTGAGATTAGCGCGTTTAAACAAACAAACTCTTCAGCTTTATAATATTAATATTAGTATAGATATTTAATGCTAAGCCGAAGTCTAACCGTGTACATACATTTTATGGTTTCATTTACATTATGCATGCTTTCATCACGCGATCATAGGAAACGATATTATGGTTTTTGGCTAAACATAGCGGGTGACTTGTTTATTATAAACCACTATGTTGTTAGGAACAACGGAACCTAAATATGTATCTATAATATTGAACTAATAAAAACGCGATTCAGATTTTTGGCATATGTGATTAAATAGTTTTTTTATATAATACGTCAGCTCAAAATGACATTCATTTATAACTCATTAAAGAAAATATATTTATTTTGATAGCTAGATATATAATAGATTTTCTGGAAGATATTATTTTTTAAACTTACCTTAAAAACAAGCAAAAGACATAGATAGCAATGCAAATATCGAGTTTTAAATTTAATAAACGTCCATATTACCCGGAGCTCCTCTACATTTTTATTAACACCCTAAACCAGATAAACAGGATACGGAAAATATATTTATTTGTCCAATCATCAAATATAAGGGGCGTTCTCGGGTTACACCAAATGATTTTGGTACGGCAATCGTTTCGGTGATTTGTTGCGATAATCTACACTTATAAATAACGCACTCTGATGCCGGATTGAGCTGCCTCACCGGAGATACGTTGCTCTGTGGCGTCGGTAAAAGGGATATTGTTTATAGGATTATTTTTAAAGTTTTTTAGCAACGTGTTGCGCGAAAACTGTTCTGGCAGTTTTTTTTGCTAGTTTTAAACAGTTGATATAATGTATCTATTTCTATGTGTGTATGTCTTCCTCTTTTTCTCCACCTTATCCCACTAAGTGGGGTCTGCACAGCTAATTTTTCACTTCCATTCTTTTCTATCAGCCGTCATCTCAACACTCACTCCTCTCACTCTCATATCGTCATTCACACAGTCCGTCCATGTATTCTTCGGTCGACCTCTCTACCTTGCACTACCATTTCCATACATCTCCTAGTCACATGCATCTTCTCTCTACGCATCATATACCACGCTAACCGTCCGCTCTTTAATTTGTTGATTACCGGGGCTACTTTCACACTACCTCTGATATACTCATTCTTCATCTTGTCCATTCTTGTCACTCCACACATCCATCTCAACATTCGCATCTCTGTCGCATGCACTCCTCTTTCATGCTTTACTTTCTTCGCCCAAAATTCAGATCCACACACAGTAATCTATGGACCGACATTATTCAGAGCTGAAGTTTATTCACTTTATGTTTGTTTCGGTAGATGACTGCTTTATTTTGTCCTTAGTGTTGATGAGATCTTCGGGCGTCGGTACCAAAAAAAAGAATATTCCAAAAACAAAGTGCTGAACGTTATTAAAATTATTTTTGTTTAAAGCAACGGATCATTTGAACTGGATATTCAACAAAATTTATAGAATACAATTAAGCACATTAAACCCGATTTATTTAATATCATTTTTAGATTGTATCTATTAAAATTTGTCAAGAAATACATGATATAATACGCTAACATTTTTGTTGACAATTCAGTTTCATAAAACTTTAATGTTCATAATAAGATTAGTACAAGCCATTCTATATTTTTTGCATTTTACGACATCGTCTTGTAATCTTGTAATAATAGATTATTTAAATTTTTATCGCGGCCTTTATCTCCCCATATTGAAGGATTGACATGATCGTGAAGCTTCATTTACATTTGACGGTTCATATTGATTTAACGCCAACCACCCACTACGATTTTAATTCGACATGTATGTTCTACGAGTATATACTTATATACGACTTAAGAAATGACATTTTAGTATATTTGGGTTTTTTTTTTTTATTCTTTATTAGAGCTACACACCTATTAGGTTAAGTCGGCTAAAAAAAGTATGAAAATGCCGATTTGTACTGAAAAATTGAAATTTTTTTTTTAATTTAACATATTTATTTAATCAAAATATCTACCAGTATTATCTATACATTGCTGCCATCTAATAGGAAGGTCATTTATGCCTTTGCGATAGAACTCTGGTGACGTAGATTCTACAAACTGTGTGAAAGCATTTTGTACTGCCTCCTGGGAAGAAAACTTTTTATGACGTAGAAAATTGTCCAAACCACAAAAAAAAATGGTAGTCCGTTTGGAGCAAGGTCTAGCGAATACGGAGGGTGACGAATGGTTTCTAATTGCAGTTCCTGTAGAATTAAAACGGTTTCTCGTGCTGTATGAGGTTTCGCGTTATCATGGAGCAATAATGGTGAAGATCGATTCATGAGTCAGGGCTGTTTCACTACAAGTTTTGCTATCATTGTTCGTAGTTCAGCGCAGTAGGCATCTACCGTTATTACTTGACCAGATCGGAGAAAGCTATAGTAAATAACCATGCTGAGACCACAATTACCTTTTATTGATAAACTTTGCTTTAGGACACTATTGCGGAGTTTGACCTGGATTCAGCTATGGCATTTTTCGCTTACGGCTATGGTAAAGAATCCACTTTTCATCACATGTCACAATTCGATCCAATATTCCTTTATTTCTGTATCGATTCAACAAAGCAAGACAAGTTTCAACACGCGTTTCTTTCTACAGATCAGTCAAATCATGAGGCACCCATTTTTCACATTTTTTCTTTTATTGATTTGACGCAAATGAGTCATATTGTTGATAAGGTAACGTTAAACCATGCCGCTAATTCCTGGGTGGCTTGGCTCGGATTGGTTTCCACCATCTCTTTCAATTCATTGTTATTCACATGTGTGGGCGTTCTTCTAAGTGGTTCGTTCTTCAAATCAAAATTTCCATCACGAAAGCGCTTAAACGTGCCGTACCATCTCTATGCCATAGAGTTTATGAATAGGAGGTCCATGGCCTCGACAGATAGCTAATGAGGAAGTGGCATTACCTTGAAAATCTTGTACGCATATCCGTAACTTCTAATTAAGAGCCGTTCAAACTTTAAGTTTCCACATACATTATAAAATGAGGCTACTTTAATACAAAAAATATCGCATACCATAAAACAAAAGACGACCTACGCTCTTGTCGATTCTGTAGGAAGACATTCGGTCCGAAATTTACGATAATGCGCCTGTGACTTCCGCTATAGAAGCCATTCGGTTGCAGTTGTGTAACTAAGTTGCTGTTTCTTTGTTGTAGCAAAAATTTTATATTAAAACCATTTTACGTTCCTTTCAAATGCCCACCCGCTGTGTGGAAGATTGCAACTAAATGTCTAATTAATCATTTAGTTTTATGTCGGTGATTGGTGTGTCACGTAGGCTATTATGCGGCTATTTTAGCTGATATTGGAGTCGGGAGTTATTATAGCATTCGGTGAAAAACAGAAGGTAAGTAGGAAAGTTGAGCGACTTGTCAGTTCGTACGATTGGGTTCAAAGTATCTATTTCTGCCACGTAGCAGCGTTAAGGTGTTGTTTGGAAGGTGGGATATTAGTTATACCATACAATTGAGACTTAGGCCTCAAGTCTCAAAGTGACTGGCGGCACTCGCGTTTTTATGGGCTCCGCCGTCTTAACATCAGATGGGTCATTCGCTTTTTCATTCATATATTCATGAATACCAGACTTTTTGAGAGTTTTATATTATAATTATCGTATTCCCTTCGGTTTTGACCAGTAATAATTAAAATTACTTTCAAGGAGGTGCAATGTTGAGTTTTTTATTATTTTTATTATATTAGTTCCTAAGTTTGGAATAGTTCACAGTTTTTGTTGTCACGAGTGACTACGTTGTTTTTTGTTGACATTTGATTATTGCGCAGTTCTGTTATCATTATTCTGTGATCTAAATATCATCATATAGTTTTATCATTAGTTAGACCAGTTATATCATTACTTAGATCGTTCATCAGAAGTAGTTAACGTCGCGAAAAGGCATAAGGGGTAGTATCAGAAGTACCGGGGACATAATCAACTAATCGCAAAAGACTATTTCAAACAACATTTGAAAATATCACGCCTAGCTCTTGAGAAACACTTAGAATGGGAGTTTATTTCACTTATAATTTCAAATCACTTTGCAAAATCATTTTTCACTTGAACGAAACACCGGTAGAGTATAAAAGCTATTCTAAACATAAACAACCCATTATTTTGAACATAATTCAAAGTGTTAGTAGGGCTGTTAGTGCTCCTATGCTGTTACTGGTTATATTTTAGTGCACTTGGGAAGGTCCGTTCGTGAACTAAATAGAGTGCTCATTGATAAACTGAAGCGGGCGAGGGAGCGGGTAAATGTCGCAAATGTAGCTATCAAACTGAGGTGTATTATTTTAGTACGCATTCTAATATGTATACTTTCTCATCGTACCGACGTCATTGTAATTTTAATGTTTTAAGTCAAAAACTTTCAATCTAGAAAGTTTTTGACTTAAAACATTAAAATTATTGTAATTGAAGTTAAAAATCAACCTATACAACTTAGAACTTATATCTAAAGGTGGGTGGCGCATTTACGTTGTAGATGTCTATGGGCTCCAGTAGCCACCTAACACCAGGTGGGCTGTGAGCTCGTCCACCCATCTAAACAATAAAAAATATATCTCTATTTGTTCTTGAAAAATGACGTACCAAGTACGAAAAACAAAGTGGAGTGGAGTAGAGTATGCTTTAGTTTACACACCCATCTAAGCAATAAAAAAATATCTCTATTTGTTCTTGAAAAATGATGTACCAAATACGAAAAATAAAGTGGAGTGGAGTAGAGTATGCTTTAGTTTACATACAAAAAACACAAACGCAAAACATTAAATACAAAAGTATAATGGGCGGTCTTCCAGACGATCGGTAAGTGGTCAAGAATCATTTCAATAAAGAAATTTACAGTAGTGTATACAGCAGTTTAAAATCTTTGTTTCTTTTCAATATTAAAACCCAAATGTACAATCAAATATTTTTCATTATTACATTAAAGCTCTGTCCTATTAAGAACATTAATTCTATCGCTGTGCATTTTTATTTTTGTCGAATGCGCTAAAAGGATTAACATTCTTTACTATAAATTAATTCATTAGTCATTCTTTGCACTATAAATAGGTAATTAATTCAACTAGAGGTCCCGCAGTAGTCGAAATTCGACTATAATTAATTGGAATTGTAAGTTTGTACACTAGTATGATTGTATTTTATATTTCTATAATCACAAATTTCGCCAAGGCTACACTATAAAAAAATATGAATAAAGACAAACAATATTTAAACTATTCTCAATTTGACCACAGACGTCAAGAACAAAAGTTTGACAATAAATATTATAAATGCGCGTGTGCGTCAAACACATGGTATGTAGTGTGTGTAATGTTTTCTCTATTGATTTAATGTATCTTTAAGGCATTATTTTAAAAAAATATTAGCATTGTGCACTTCTTCTCTGTATTCTCTATAAGTGTGGAAATTTCATACTCCTCCGTCCGCGCAATTTTCGTAAAAAGGGATACAAAGTTTTTGCTTCACGTATTAATATATAGATTATTTTTATATCGCTGACTTTTCAACAGACAACGCTTTGTCTAAGCTAATGCTATGACCGGCCTTAAATGTCAGAGCGTGGCCATTATTCGAAAGATAACTTACAACATCTCACTAAATTAACATCCTGACATACAAATTTTTACTCATAGACAAATCGTAATTATTTACTTATGAATTGTTTTAATTTTCAGAACAAATGTAGTGGCATTTTAGAATTTTTCCATTCATTCATACAAATCAAATTCTCAGCGATTCTATTCTAAATATTTGAACAGAATTTTTGTGGTATCCTAATCCTACAAATGACGTGAAACATATAAAAAGTAACAGTTTATCTTAACACACTCGACCAAAATGTTTCGACAAATCTCTAATAAATATAATAAACAAAATATCAACTGGTTAAGAAGCTTGCTTGCCTTATTAATTTGTATAAAACATCTAACGTAACTTGAGCTTCGTTTTAGTTTAACAAGTTGCAACACAAAGGTCACCAAGAATGGTTTCTTTATTGCTGCCCGGGAATGGTCCTATCGAGAAGGAATCTGGGGCTCTCGTACAGGTAGGCAAAGAAAAAATGAAGCAATAATCCGACCACAAACCTATGATAATCTGATGGTAACGCCATTTTGTTCTGTGTGGTTTTGTGTAAAAAACGTGTGACATGATTATCGGCAAGGCTGAGAACAAAAAACCTTAACTTTCGTTTACACGGAGTCGTAAAATAAACGATTGGGGACCTGTTGTGTTTGGACCCATCTGAAAAACTTGTTGGACTTAGTTTATTGGGTACCTATAGTGTTTCATCAAGAAAATAGTGGTTTTGTTTGATAAATACATTATCTTAGAAAAGTACAAAATGAATACATGTGATTTCACATTTTTTAAAACTACTACTAGCTGTACCCGTCCGCTACGCTGGGGATTTAAAATTAACATTATTATTTCTAACCCCCACAAAGATTCTTATCATTAACGCCCCCGCAACTGGTGTAGGAAGTCCAACACTCATATAAATATTAGCCTATCCATTAAGTACATCTATTTTCTACATGGATACCAAGTTTCAAGTCAATCGGATGCATGGTTCAGTAGTTATAACGGTACATCCGTAAAAACCACTGTAGATTTATATTATATTAGTATATAGTCATCTTACTTCATGTAATCCGAGCAGCACTAACATAGGGATGTGATCATCAGAAAGCAGCAACTTTATCGATAAGAAAGAAACGAATACTTTACAACTAAGTTTGGTATATTACTTACCTATAAATGTTTTTTTACTGTAAAAGGGAGCGTCTTTTTTTGCCTGATGCATTTGCAATTTGTCGCCGTTTCTGCGGGAAGCTGATTTTAGTTGCTGATAACATATATCGACGCTTGAAAGGCAAACATGACTAAGTGACAATAACTGCTTTGTACATAAATGATAGGCAATAACCATATTCGATGCGCAAAAAAAAATATATTTCTAGGTCTATTAAAATCATTTCAATCCTACAGCTACTAGCTAGATTCTACTACAGCTAGATTCGTTAAAATAAATTTTGTTTTCAGGTTTTTTAACTTTAAATTAGTCTACTGTTAAGTTCACGCATTGTCGCTTAGTCATGTTTGCCTTTCAAGCGTCGATATATTCGTATAACTCTGAGGAATTGTTTGAGGTGATCTCTTCATCTTTTTACCATCGCCCGCCAACGGAGCAAGGTTCATTGGCATTACCTACAACCATTGCATTTATCCACAGTGCGTTTTTAGATAAATATTTTTTTACGTACCACCCGCCTTTGCTATTCCAAGCTGTTGGAAGGAAGGTTATGAAACCTTCAATGGCGTTCTCTTAGTGCTATGACATGTCCTTCAAACAAGGCTTGAAGATTTTGTTTAGCGGTGGGCAGGCTTCAAGTAAGTCGAGTAATAATAACTCATAATTCTTTTCTGTAAATAAAGAAGAAGAAAAGTACCATATAATTACGAAAAATAAATAACTGCTCCATCTTTAATTCAGTCTCAGAGACAATATTATGTTTTGACAATACCAAATAAACATTAAAATCATTTACGGCGTATACAAAAAAAGCATTTTATTAATTATAGACGCCGATCTGTTATTACAAATGATTTGGGATGGAACCGGGCGGGGCTCACCTGTGTTGTGGCCTTACAGAAACTCAAATGTCTGTTACGAGTATGATGTCATATGAACACGTCATTATGAAGACTAAAAAAATTTGACGATTTCAATCAAACGAGCTTACTCTTTCAATGGACCGCTTATATAAAATTAGCCTATTTTTTATTGTATTAGGATGCCTGTCCACCGGAGCGGAGCGAGACAACCGAGCGGAGAAACGGAGAAATATTAACTAATAAGATTGCACAAAATTATTTTGCAATCTTATGATTTTGATTTTGTGCAATCTTATTGATTAATATTTCTCCGTTTCTCCGCTTCGCTGCCTCGCTCCGCTCCGGTGGACAGGCACCCTTAGGCGGATAGACAACCTCATGGTCCACATGCATTAAGTAGTTACTGAAGTCACCACATGAATGCTGCCATGCGAATGAAATGGTATAAAGGAAGTCCTTTTTGTTCTTTTTTTCGGGTAGGTGATCGAACCTTGTACGACTAGGGGACACACGGAGTTTATGGAACTTGTCGGTTTCCAGATTTTGAGAGCATACCGCGGGCTCAAGAACGTTTTTAGGATCGTAGTCACCAAAAGACTCCCCTTATACTCACCCGACGTCCGTTCTCCGGGACGGGTCAGGGTTTCCACGGTCAATTGAACCAAACTCGCGGCGCCACCAATTGGACGCTCGACCGACTGGTCCCAAGGCGGTAGTTGATGACTATTTTGGTCGTCTCAGTATGGCAGCCCAGGTGGTGCTACTGGTGTCCCAGAAAACCCCGCTGGCCCCAAACCAGGCAGGAATAACGACTACCACTCCTCAAACCGAAATACCATAACATATATTTGAGGTGGGCAATAAAGGTACAGAAACTCAAACTATCCATCATACAGTTCACCCCGCTAAACATCATATTACACAGTAACCTGCTCCCGCAGTAAAACAAATCCTCGTGTCGTAATATATCTAGAAGAGAGACGCAATAATTTCGTTCTTATAATATTCAAGGATACTCGCCGCCGCTACTTCAGAGATTCTAAATAGCAGGACCGGGAATCAAGTTGCATATGTACATCTGAGCTCAAATATGCACATTTTATTGCCTTCGTGTATAACTAAATATAAAGACGTCAAAATGTACGGTTAGCAGAAATGTGCTTTATTTTGTATTGCTCTAATTGGGTAGAAGAAGAGTTTATGATTTTTCTGATCAGGTGATGTCACCTGTCATCGCCTGCTTGTCTGAAATCTCAATGGCATTATAGGGATACCGGCTGATCCACTTTGAAACTGGAATGCATGATTCATGGCGGCAGCAATGGCCATGATTGCCTATGTTCTTGTACATTCTATCAATATTGCTTGCCACTCTTAAATATAACACGAATGTAACAAAAAAAAATTATAACAACGACAATATGCAAATATTACTAATACATGAACACCGCCGTGTCAATAACGAGTGTAAGAGCTAATTTAAAACGATTAATCTTTAATTAACATAGTATTTCACCATATCCATTTTTGTTTAAATAGCACCTAAATGTGTGTCAGCACAATTGTAACTTCTAGAATTTTAAAATTGTGTTTTTGTGCACCATACTCGGTAGTTTGAAATGGCACCGGGGTATTATGTGTTCGCATAACAACATTTCATTACTATTGTAATTCAAATTTGTTACTGTACTATGATGCTGATGAGAGATGGCTCACACAATTTTCGATAGATAGATGTAATTCAACATTTGACAATGAGTATAATTATAGTAAGGTAATTATTGAATTCCCGCACTTGACAGTTGATTTTGACTGGTTCAAATAAAATACCATTTACAACGTTTTCAAAAAAAATTATTTAAAATACTGAAAATTTATTCAAAGACCTATCGGCTCGGCAGTACCTCTTAAAACGACCTAATTAAGTGATGAAACGGCAATTTAAAACATCACATTATATTGTCTACTACCCTAGAATTCAACACGGATTTTGAAAATAAAGGACCCGAATCGCCCATAAATAACACCGGAAAAACATCTCGAAATTAAAACGAAACAACAGGATTTTAAGCGCCACAGATCCTCAAAACTAAACCCCTAAATCAACAGAAACCAACCGGAAGACAATAGATCGGCCCCGATAACATCACCTAATCGATAATTGTATCTACGACACTTCTACTCGCACGTTGCCTCGTAAAAAGGTGAGAAAGTACTGTGATAAAACCATGGTCGAAACAAACATCGCTCGACACCTAAAACTGCCGCACTCAAACGAAATTGAGCCTTATGCCAACGTTGTATGACTGTTTAAATTTTGCAGAAATGATTTGTCGAAAGTGGTATGTAGTAAAGTCGCGAAGAGCAGGCAATAAAAAAGGTGAAATGTCTCAGTGGAAGCGACGCTGGACGTATACCGATAAGAGACCACCAAAGTCGATATTGGTCCCATTTTTAGGATCGTTTTCCGGTTTCATAAACTTATTCGGTATTGCGTCGAGGAAACTTGTAAAGCTGAAAAAGTACCGTGTAAATAATTTGTACCAAATGTAAAGATTCATAAATCCATGATATTATTGATAATTCCCAATACGTCACTATAAGAAGTAGGAAGACTTTCATTTTCTGCCAAAACAGTGTGTTTGCGTGGTTTTTTTGTACTTTTCACTTATTGGATTCCAGGATTTGATACGCCACATATGCAGATTATTTTATTTTTTCAAAGATATTAAAGCTACTATCACGAAGCGTAAGTCAGGCTCAAAGGTTCAAACATAGTTGCAAAAAAGGACCAACAAGATTGTAACGCATATGTACACGGTTAGACTATATTTTCAGTTATTGACTAATCAAACACCAATCAAGTTCAAGTTGAAGAATGAGAAGTACATACGTAAGAAATTTATTTATTGTTAATATATACCCTCGATGTTAGAATTCAAAATTTTAACAACGATGAAAATAAATTTATTTATTTAAACTTGACCTCTCGACACAAAGTAACAGGAAATAGTAGTTTTTATTTACAGATTTATTTCTTTTAGTTAAATTGAGCGATAACTCGTGTTCGGTGAAGGGACCGCCGGGCTGCGGGCCATAATAATGACGTCTCGAATATATACGCTTACAGGCAGATAAACCGTGGACGGATCTACGGAAATTACTTTATACCCTGTCAACGACCCACGGATTTGTTTTTTTTTTTTTGTTTTTTCTTTAATTTATTGTTTACAGTAGGTGCGATATATTGAGATTGTTTTCACGTGGGCCGATATCGTGATAAAATTTAAATCGACGAATCTAGTCGTTTAAAACAGTCATATTGATTAAATATCTTTTGAACTGTCTGGACAACTATTCGAAGTATTGGTGTGCTGTGTTTACACAATAATAGTCTATTTCTACTGCTTCCAAATAATTTGTAGTAGTATCCTTGTTTTGTATTCCCAGCATTATTCAACTTTGATTTAAAAATAGAACGGTCAATAGTTAACGCAATTGATTAAATTCCAGTGAAAATATTAACGTAAAAAAAACGAAAATTCTGGAGACGGAAAGTTGAAGTTAATGCACATTTGGATGAAGTTCACCTAACATTACAGTAGCACATAAATATGACGAAGTGATTATTACCTTAACCCACCCTAAGAAAAGGGGTCAAAACGTTACGTGAGCCGATATCGTGATAAAATTTAAATCGACGAATCTAGTCGTTTAAAAAACGAAAAGTTTATTACATCCAAAGTCTTCATTATACAGTCATATTGATTCAATTTCTTTTGAGCTGTCTGGATAACTATTCAAAGTATTGGTTTGCTGTATTTACACGATGATTTCTACGGCTTCCAAATAATTTGCATTAGTATCCTTGTTTTGTATTCCCAGCCTTATTCGAATTTGATTTAAAAAGAGAATGGTCAATAGTCAACGCAATTGACTAAATTCCAGTGAAAATTTTAATGTTAACACAATCAATCCAGGAGACGGAATGTTGAAGCTAGTGCACATCTGGATAAAGTTCACGTAGCATTACTGTAGCACATAAATATCATGAACCCCCACCCTAAGAGAAGAGGTCAAAACATTGCACTGTAAGCCAGCTGTACTATCCTGCAAAATGCTTCGCAGTACATACGTATATCTTGGTTATTGTATTTGATAGTGCGGGCTCATATCATCTTACCATTAGTTTAATGCTAATTAATACAATTTCCGGGATTAATTTTAATTAGTTTTAATTAGGTATTATTTACTTAGAAAAAGAAAACGGTACCTACATTCAGTATTTGAAGCCTAACATCTCCTAACATAGTCACATCGCTCGATATAGCCACAACTGGCGCCTTATCTATTAGTACATGTACTATAAATCTAAACTATAAATTGTTTAAATAAAGGTATTTTTCACAATAAAAAAAACTGACAATTACAAAATAAAAAGATTCGCTGAACAAGAGAAACCCAGTTAAAATAAACAAAAATAAAGTCCATTTCTTAACGGCATTTTATTAAAACATTAGACGATTTCAGTATAGTTAAACCCCGACCCAGGACTGTTTGTTTTGACAACACCAAACAGACTGAAAAAAACTTGAGTAAATTTTTCGAATAGTTCTGACGTTTTGTCCTTTCATTGATCTTGGGATCCGTCAAGTAACATAAGTTAATCGGATTTTATTTGTAAGTATATTGTTTGAAGTCAAATCCCACCCAGTTGTTTAGTTAATCTTTCGTGGGTCCGACAAATGGTATTATTTTTGTTGAATTTACAGAATCCCGGGAGAGTTTTTTTTTTTTAAATTAGTTTTAAAGGTCCCCAATTCGGCAGTACCAGAAAATAGTTTTATCCTTTTTTCATCTACAATAGATTTCAAACAATAATGATTCACCATATTGTTAAGACTTAGCTACTGTCTTTTAGGATTTTAGTACAAAGGATTTCAGAGTTTGTTCCTGTGTTTTTGTGTATATAATCTTGTCTCGGTATATTTAAACATCTGCGGTGAGGGTTTGTCTTTTATTTTGATTTAGCAAAAGGGGCTCATCGATTTCATCAATTGTTTGGGAAATTTTTAGTGACAAACGTCTCATAAATGTTTTTGTCGTAAAAAAATATTTAAATCTTCTATTCTATATGTATTTTCAATTAAAAACAGCTAAAGTGGTGTTTATTTACGATCATTATTGTAAAAAATATTTTTGTGAAAATTCGGCTTGGGATATTTAATTTGATTTGAATGAATATTAAAAGTTACATGAAACCGAAAAGTATCTATCTCGTCCGGAGCGAAAGTTCAGTTTCAGCTCCTATTTTTCAGGGGAGAGAGTTACATTTTCTCTGCTGGATAAATGTAAAATGATAAATGCGAAATCTTTACTTTTATTACGCACCTGTAATCTAGAAATCTTTTTTAAAACGTAAACTTTCTACGATTTAATATTTATTATATCGACGGGCACATCTATATTTTTCAAACTCTTTTTCAATTACAATTTTTGTACACGAACTACATAAGTACCTTTTTGATTATTTTTTTTTGTGAATTTTCGTGTAGTACCATCTTATATCACGTTTTTACTATTTAGATGAATAATACTCTGATTATTAACTAAAATAATTCAGTTAACAAACAAATAAGGTTAAGTAATAGCATCCGTCAAGTCTTGGGCTTCTAGAGACGAAAGCAAAATCTTAAAGCAAACATTAACTCTGGTCAGTATGTTTTTAATTTTGTTTAATATTTTAAATACATATTTGTAAAGATCAGCGGGTATCGGATCAGCATTTGCACGTTTCTCTTTCCGTATTCAAAAGTTATTTACCCACATTAATTTCCCATGGGATTATTGAGGAGAAAGTGTGAAAGGAAACCGAGAAATGTATTTAGGTGTATTTGTTTGAAGATTATACAGTATTGAGAAAAAATTACGCTCAGATTTTTAGCCTAAAAATATTAGGGATTGTTATGATTTAAACTTAAACTGTGTTTTCAAATTATAATCCACGCATTTCTTTTTTGCTACAATATATTGATTGAAAATGTCTCGTCTGGTATTAAAGGACTACCGAAGCTAAGACACTCGAACTTAAATGCCAATGCTCCATAATGGGACACAACAATTAACCCACGATTGGATCCGTACGGTTGTTTTTTTTTATTGCTTTGATGGGTGGGCGAGCTCACAGCCCACCTGTTGTTAAATGGTTACTGGAGCCCATGGACATCTACAACGTAAATGCGCCACCCACTTTGAGATATAAGTTCGAAGATCTCAGTATAGTTACAACGGCTGCCCTACCCTTCAAACCGAAACGCATTACTGCATCACGGCAGAAATAGGCTAGGCGGTGGTACCTACCCGCGCGGACTTTAAGAGGTCCTACCACCAGTTGTTATACAAACAGCCAGATTAATTCGAATTGATTCGTATTTGAATTATGGAAAATTGTGTTATTTATCCGCTCAGGTTGGCAGCACTGAATACATACCAAAAAAGTATAAATTCGACAAAAATTACGTCATCCATATTAATAGGTAAGTTTTGAAATTTGATATGACTCGTATCTGTATCAGTGCACCTTAAAGGCGCCGTGCAGGTATTCATTGGCGCCGGTTCGGACTCCTTCATGCAGAAAACAACTCCTCTGATGGAGCGAAGACTTAATACACACTGACGGTCACTATAATCCCTAATTAAGGCTCGATGCTCCACCAATCGAGGAAGACCCATCTCGTGGACAAATTTATTGATAGCCAAGGCTCTTGTTACGCGACCGTTTATACTTACGCCTTATCTTATCGCCTAGCATTGATTTTGAGATTCGAATCTTGGTGTGCGGTTTCAACTTGTACAGATAAGACGAAGAATTTGTGTATTTTTGTGCATTGATATGTCGATCCCGAAAATATGAAAAAAAGATACGTCTTTCAAAACTTTATTGGTATATCATAATTATAATACACCACGAAGGTACTGTACTTTATAAGATTTTGTTCTTTGGTTACATGAAATCGTCACTTTTATTGGTGGTAGGACGTCTTGTGAGTCCGCATGGGTAGGTATCACCACCCTGTCTATTTCTGCCTTCTGGGTAGCTGCTGTACTGTAAAAACGGAGACTTAGAACTCAAGTCTCAAGGTGGGTGGCGGCATTTACTTTGTAGATGTCTATGGGCTCCGGTAACCACTCAACATCAGATGGGCTGTGGGTTCGTCCAGCCAACGAAGCAATAAAAAAACAAAAAACACTTTGAAATTTTGGGCATATCCTCGAATTCTAAAAATCATTGTACATATGTTCGGTATGAGTTCATTTATACGCAAGACGCTTTCCCGTTGTACCTATTTGGTGGCGACATCACAATGGTGTAGCCAATACATGATTGTGCGGTTAATTCACGATTCGAGAGCGTAAAGATGAGTACGGCGCGACAGTCGAACTAATGTCAAGGCGAGCGCAATCAATGCCCGTAGGCGCGACGTCGGAACTAATATGGATAATACTAAAACCAAAATATTATTTAAAACAAAAGATTCTTATTTGAAAAATCATTAATACATCTATATTACTGGTGGTATTATAATTTTACTGGTGGTAGGACCTCTTGTGAGTCCGCGCGGGTAGGTACCACCGCCCTGCCTATTTCTGCCGTGAAGCAGTAATGCGTTTCGGTTTGAAGGGCGGTGCAGCTGTTGTAACTATACTGAGACCTTAGAACTTATATCTCAAGGTGGGTGACGCATTTACGTTGTAGATTTCTATGGGCTCCGGAAACCACCTAACACCATGTGGGCTGTGAGCTCGTTTACTCACCTTAGCAATAAAATAAAATAAAAAATATATATATGTCGGAGACGGTCATTAGTTTGGTAGCTAAACGAAACGCAGCACGATTCCCCAGAGATGGCAGCACGATTGCGGTATCGAAACAAGGCTAACTTCGTGCTACGACAGAGTCTAGCCGATGGAGGCGTATAGACACCATCACTCTTACCAACCAGCCTACTTGAAGAGCGGTTCCTCTGTCCTAAGAACTGTCATTTGTTTTCGTTTGCTAACGTCAAGAGATTTATAAATTGTTCTAAGACAACAAACGTGATTGGTGTACTCAATATTTCTTTTAGCTTGATCACCCTATTCGCCCCTACGATGTCTGACGATGGTGGCTCTCCGACATATATAATTTTGAAGTAATCTAGTACTTTATGTCCATTGTTTTTACTGTGTATGTTAAAATGCAACGGTAAATTTTTATGTATTTCTCTGAAGTCTCACCACAAACCCGGAGAAGCGGCGATTGCTAGTGAGGCGCATAGCATCTGCCCACAGCAATGATACTGAATGACGACCACGACCGCTCTGACAAGAGTGATACGACAAAGGAAAGGAACACCTAATCGTTGGTAGCCTAAGGGGCTATTCCAATTTCATGCGGACCGGTAGGTGAGTTCACGGGCTCATGCTGAGAGAATTGCTAACACTAGCTCTAGCAAGAGCAGACTTCGCTGAATCTACTACCGGATCGCGAGAGGCTGAGAAGATCCGGCGAGAAACTCAGTGGGTTGTGTCTAACATCAAATGACGTTCTCCAAAAAATGTATACATATTGTACGATTCATCATACAGTTTTGTGACCAACGTAAGTTTTATTTTCAAATCTCTTTGAATACAGTTAACCTTGATAATTCGAGGCACACATTCACGTACTGATTTCTACACTGAATTTATAGTTTAAATTATGTTCTCCAGATATTATTGCATTGCGTAGTAAATAATATTATTGTAATTTAGTGTCGTAAAACATTCGAGTATTTTTTTTTTAGAAAATCCTTTACAATTAAAATCCTTCTGGTTTTTTTTCTTACCTATTTGCGATACTGCACATAAAAAAAAAATTATTCGCGAGTAGCCTAGGGGGCTTTTCCTGCCCAGGCGTGGCGCGCCCCAGCCTCAGTGTGGTCGGAGCGCGGAGGTCCCAATCTCGATCCTTCGACTGGTCGTAAGATCGTCGAGGCGATTCGCCCGGCCCTTGTGGATTGGGTGAATCGGGACTGAGGACGCCTCACTTTCCGGCTCACGCAAGTGGTCACTGGGCATGATTGCTTCTGTGGGTTCCTGCACTGGATCGGGGCCGAGCCGACGGCAGAGTGCCATTGTGGTTGTGATTTGGACACGGCGGAGCATACGCTCGTCGTCTGCTCCGCATGAGAGGGGTGGCACCGTGTTCTCGTCGCAAAAATAGGAAACGACTGGTCGTTGCCGAGTGTTGTGGCATCGATGCTCGGCGGCAACGAGTCGTGGAAGGCGATGCTCGACTTGCACCATCTCACGGAAGGAGACGGCGGGGTGCGTGAGAGACGCACAAGCCCGCCCCCGTCGAGCAGGGGCCAGGGAGACAGATCTTGCCCAAGCTCTGGCCCTCTGAGTGTTTCGGGTCCCCCTTACATGTCGGTCTGGGGACCGGCGAGCGGGGCCTAAGAAGACGACGTGCAAATCTTGCGTGCGTTTTACACATGAGCTTTCAAGTGATGGAAGGCTGGCTATCCTCGACCCACGCTGGTTCTGACCCATTGGGGTATTCCGTAGGATAACCCACTCTAACCGGCGCTATTTAAGCGGGCTTCGGATTGCCTGCCAACCGAGAGGGCTGGTGATCGTGGCGTCGACGACTGCCGGTCCGGCGTGCCGAGAGGGAGAGTAATGGGAGAGATGTGCTCCGCAGTAAACGCTTCACTTTCCCCTTTTTTCCGTTTCATGAGTTGTGTCTCATGCGAGGTTCGAACGTTGGTTGTTGAGCGAGAGGTTTTAGTCGGTTCGACTCCCATCCGCTATCCCCAGTGGAGGGCAAAAGTCCCTGAACTTAAATCATATTGAAAAATTGTGACGTGGCTTACTTCATAATTTTGCAGCACATTTGAGACTTCAAGCATATCTTTAAAGTAGCAACGTATGAATCTCTGTAAGTATTTAGTACTGGTAAGATCGTCAGAACCGTTGTTTCGTTGAATTGCAAAAAGAAGAGTTCATCATCTCATCATCAATCATCCTCAAACGGAGGAAAGGGTGCCTTTCGTATTTAAGGTAACCGTATTATCCACACTTCTCATACGGTTCAGCTGAGCTCAGCTCCAGTAATTGAACGTCGATGTGGCAAATAAAAAAAATACGCTTGTATAATCGCAGGTCGCGCGGCTCCGCCCTGCGTCGTGCGTGCGCGTCCGTTCCCGTGCGTTTCAATATAAAATTCTCCCCATTCAATGTATCGGGTAACAACGCGTGGGCGCGTACAGGGCTGAATGCGCAATGCGCGATTTTGTTTTGTTCCTGTTCAGTAATGCTAGTGGATGTGAAATTTAAACTGAGACAATAGGCTGTTGATAAAATAATTGTTTTGATCGATTCGGTGGTACAGTGCATTCGGTGTTAGCGCCCCTGATTGTTGCGCCAAGAGTCGTGGCTTCGATTCCCACATCGGGCAAACATTCGTGTGATGAGCAGGTTTGTTTGCTCTCTATCTTTTTTTATTTATATTTTTTTATCCACTGCTGGACATAGGCCTCCCCAAGCCTCGCCACAAAGACCGGTCCTGCGTTGCCTGCATCCAGAGGATCCCCGCGAACCTCCATAGATCGTCGGCCCATCTTGTGGGAGGTCTACCCACGCTACGTCTTCCAGTACGCGGTCGCCACTCAAAAACTTTCTGGCCCCAACGGCCATCCGTTCTGCGAGTAATGTGTCCTGCCCACTGCCACTTCAATGTCGCAATCCTTTGGGCTATGTCGGTTACCATAGTTTTCCTGCGAATCTTTTCATTTCTGATTTGATCTCGCAGGGAAACTCCGAGCATAACCCTCTCCATTGCTCTTTGGGTAACCTTGAGCCTTCTCATAAGGCCTATTGTGACTGACCACGTCTCAGTGCGATATGTCATCACTGGCAACACACACTCTCTATATATCTCTCTATCTGGGTTTGTCTATATATGTAAATGTCGCAGGCGTACATAATAGACGTACGGTAGGTAATCGTGCAAAGAGATTGCTCAGCCCGAATCGATGACAGTTCCAAGACGTCTTCACTCTTCATAGGTCAGGCAACGAATGTGTTTGGATTCAACCCGAACGATGACACTTCGACTCTGCCGAAGCACACCACGCGAAGTGAGCCGATGTTTGACGAGTAGTTGAGGCTCACATTCACTAGATGGCACGCTTTTGCTTCGTTTGTCGTATCTGGCTGCAACATATGTATTTAAATGAATAAAATGTCGATCTCTGGTACCCATAACACAGGAAATTCGATTTTTTTTTATTGCTTAGATGGGTGGAAGAGTTCACAGCCCACTTGTTATTAAGTGGTCACTAGAGAGTGGTCACATCTACAACGTAAATGCGCCACCCACCTTGAGATATAAGTTCTAAGGTCTCAGTATAGTTACAACGGCTGCCCCACCCATCAGACGGAAACGCATTACTGCTTCACGGCAGAAATAGTCAGGGCAGTGGTACCTACCCGTGCGGACTCACAAGAGGTCTTACCACCAGTAAATTTGAGGCCGGGTAGCCTTGGACGATTTGTTCCCAGGTATTTATTATTATTGTTATCTTCTAAATCATTCTGAAATTGAATCGATGGATCCAAATAAATATGATGTTAGTCTTGACTAAATATTCAATCATCCATCCAAGTTCATCCATCAAGCACTAATGTACTTATTTTATCGAATTATACTTTTTTTGTTTGTTAATTGTAGTTTTCCTTTCTTTTTGTAGGTAGCGTGTAAAAACTTTATATTTCATTATATCTAATTAAGCATCCTTGACCTAAATAGTAAAACCATAGTGACGGGTTAATATCGGTGGGGTCTTGAGTGAGCTTACCATAGACGTAAATGTATTTTTAAAGTAAAATTAATTATTGCACTCTGGAAAAATAGTGTAACCATTGATATCGAATTATGAATGGTATTGGGTTTTTTTTAAATTTTTTTTAGCTTAGATGGGTGGACGAGCTCACAGCCCACCTGGTGTTAAGTGGTTACTGGAGCCAATAGACATCCACAACGTAAATGCGCCACCTACCTTGAGACATAAGTTCTAAGGTCTCAGTAAAGTTACAACGGCTGTCCCACCCTTCAAACCGAAACGCATTACTGCTTCACGGCAGAAATAGGCAGGGCGGTGGTACCCATCCGCGCGGACTCACAAGAGGTCCTACCACCAGAAATTACGCAAATTATAATTTTGCGGGTTTTATTTTTATTACACGATGTTATTCCTTCACCGTGGAAGTTAATCGTGAACATTTGTTGAGTCCGTATTTCATTAGAAAAATTGGTACCCGCCTGAGATTCGAACACCGGTGCATCGCTCAACACGAATGCACCGAACGTCTTATCCGTTAGGCCACGACGACGACTAAATTTGTGAATATTAGTCATCGAACCTATTTGTACCGACATGTTTGATGAATTATTTTATTGAATTATTCAATCATATCATTATCGTGTAAATACAAGCTTTAAGCTCACTGTTTGCTCGCCGAGTCGGATTACAACGAAATTCCCTTGAAACAATAACAGCCGAGGTCGCGCGTATAAAAACCTCATCACTTTTATTGGGCATGTAAATAAAGCTCTTGAGTTGAGAAAATAAAAAAAAGAAGGATTTTTTTTTTTAGAGAAAAGGCGCACGCGGTTACACGAAGTCCTCCTATCAAAAAACAAACAAACACAAATATCTACTTAAGCGCGTTGTTCTCCGTTTCGTGGAACAAGTTTCTGTGAAATTTATGATTCGATGAATTATTGTCAGTTACACATGTGCCGCGCCGTATTTATTTGTGTGCTGTACAATAGTGGCGGCTGTCGTGATGAATATATGGTAGCTGAATCGCATTTATGATTTGAAATTATCATTCGAGCTTTGGTGCTTGCTGGTCTAGACGTGATCGGTCGTTCGGGTTTGTATAATAATCTATATATTAATACGTGAAGCAAAAACTTTGTATCACTTTTTACGAAAATTGCGCGGACGGAGGAGTATGAAATTTTCCACACTTATAGAGAAAATAGAGAAGAAGTGCACGATGCTAATATTTTTTTTAAATAATGCACAAAATATACATTAAATCAATAAAGAAAACATTACATGTAGTTGACGCACACACACATGTATACTATTTATTATCAAACTTTTGTTCTTGACGTCTGTGGTCAAATTGGGAATAGATTAAATATTGTTTGTCTTTATTAATATATTTTTTATAAAGTAGCCTTGATGAAATTTGTGATTATAGAAGTATACAATACAATCATAATAGTGTACAAACTTACAATTCCAATTAATTATAGTCGAATTTCGACTACTACGGGACCTCTAGTAATAATAATTATCTATTATTATTGTATTATTATAATAAAGCCTTTTTTATTCGAACCAAAGATAAGCAATTATGTTTCTTTAACGACTGCACTTATACTGTTATATTTGTGTTTATGTTATATATTTATTTTACACAATTTAATTTATTTGCGTATTTGGTGCTTCTTAACTTTCTGTAAATCCGTTTACCAGCTGTCCACCTACGCCTTGAAGTCTTCGTGGCTTAAAGGATGAAACGTCCGGTGCATTCGTGTTGAGCGATGCACCGGTGTTCGAATCTCGGGCGGGTACCAATTTTTCTAATGAAATACGTACTCAACAAATGTTCACGATTGACTTCCGCGGTGAAGGAATAACATCGTGTAATAAAAATTATTAAACCCGTAAAATTATAATTTGCGTAATTACTGGTGGTGGAACCTCTTGTGAATCTGCGCGGGTAGGTACCATCACCCTGCCCATTTCTGCCGTGAAGCAGTAATGCTTTTCGGTTGGAAGAGTGGGGCAGCCGTCGTAACTATACTTGAGACCTTAGAACTAAAATCTCAAGGTGGGTGGTGCATTTACGTTGTAGATGTCTATGGGCTCCAGTAACCACTTAACACCAGGTGGGCTGTGAGCTCGTCCACTCATATAAGGAATAAAAAAAATCTGATCTCTTTCTGGCTACTCTACTCTACTGGGCTACAACCTGCCTGATATCATCGTCCCATCTTTTTTGTTGTCTGCCTCTTTTTCTTTCACCTTCCCTTGGGTATATACCAATGTGTAATTATTTTGCTCCATTTTTCCTTTCCTCCGACCATTCAGAATTAAGCAATATTAAAAAAAATTAAATGCGGGTATTTAAAACTAATTTTACAACTTAATATCGCATTTGGTCTAGTCGTTTTGTAGTTAGAAAAACTGTGAACTACTTGAAACATCGGCGATCATGTAAAGACATGTTGAATCGCAAAAATAATTTTAATTATAACAAAAATGTCCTTAGAAGATCCCTGTTTTGTAATAACATAGATGGTGAGATAACTGTTTAACGAATTCCAACTTACTTGTGTTTATCCATCGATCGAAACTCATAGTAAGCAATGACACCTCAATTATTAAATGTAATATTTTTTATTATTACCATTTTGAAAAAGGAAAATACAATTATTTATAGTTTTTTTAACTCAATAATAGTTCTAATCAAAAGAAAGGATAAAAACATTTTGAAAAATTGACAATTCATAAAATTTACATTTATGTGGTTATAGGTACAAATGGGTTTATGAGGGCGTCTATCGAAGTGGATCGTAGAATCAACTAATAGTTTTCCTATACCTATTTAGATCTTAATAAAACATTTGTTGGTATTACATCTGTATCAATATAAAATAGCAAAACTTCAAGCCATTCATAAATAATTCCTAAAGATCAACAATTGGATACGGTACAATGAAAGGCACTTAATTTTTTGTCGTCAAAGGTGAAATTTCATTTATCTGAGTCACACTAACCCACAATTTTGTCTTTACGAAAATGGCTGACTGATTCCGTTTTTTTTTACAGATTACACGTTTAGCCAATTTATTACAAAACTAATGAAAACCACACTGAAAAAAAAAATAGTGTATAATGGCATGATTATAGGACACGTAAAGTAAAGATGCAATGTTGTAACGGAACAGTATGCTAACATTAAAGGTAGAATGTGACTAGACTAAGCAACAGATGCATATTTCAAGGTTCATGTACAACATGTACTGGTAGTAGGACCTCTTGTGAGTCCGCGCGGGTGGGTACCACGATCCTGTCTATTTCTGCCGTGAAGCTGTAATGCGTTTCGGTTTGAAGGGTGGGGCAGCCGTTGTAACTATACTGAGATCTTAGAACTTATATCTTAAAGTGGGTGGCGCATTTACGTCGTAGATGTCCATGGACTCCAGTAACCACTTAACACCAGGTGGACTGTGAGCTCGTCCAACCATCTAAGCAATAAATAAAAAAATTGACCAAACACCATACTAAAAAATGGAACAGGTGAGATTTAATATTATGATGATTTAATATATATTGACTTAATGCATTTTTAGTGTTTTACATTCGTTTCCATCAACAAATTGTTTTCTTTGCAAATAGAAAAGTGCAAGAAATATGACATTGTAACTCAGTTATAGCTTAATATGATTTACAGTGTTAACTATTTCTTGTTTATGTCAAAATGATCACTGTGCGTACAAACTTCTTCTTTGATACTTTAAACTTGAAAGATAATTATATCATCAACAAAACTTATTTTGTATATAAATTTCAACATTTTAGAGTATCCAAATTTACAGTAGAAGTATAAATATAGAGTCAGACTAGCAGATAATATATATCTTCTGATTTTGACCATTTGGAAAACATCCGAAATCCTGCAGATCAAGTTTAATTTATACCGCGTCACTGTTTCTTACTATATCGTGAACAGGTATTCTAAAACCATTAAAAATACATCTACCCCTTAACAGATGCGCAGTAAAGGATTTATCAAATGGTTATTCTATTCACTATTTATTATGGCTCGTACATAGTTTGATACAGTTTTAATTTTGGTTTTAAATCAATGCCCCTCATTGTGTAGGGATTAGTGATTTTATTTTTAGTTTAGTTCTTACTGTTACCGCAATAATAAATATGTTATTAGATCTTAATTAGACAAGAATATGCTTTTTTAGTTTTTGTTGCTTTATTTCTAATTTAGATTAAATAACGTCAGGGACAGTTAAATATCTATCTGTCTTTGTCTTTAGTAAAGTATGTACTTTTTTCGAAAATATCGTTTCAAGAGATACACAGAATAACTTTAAGCGAAGCTTTCACGGTTTTAAAGTTCTGTAAAAGATAGTAATAATTATTACGCATCGTAATTAAGTACATTGAAGTAGATGGAAAAAAACCACATAGTGAATACTGCGACTGAGTTTACTAACTACATCAGAAATTTCGGCTTTCAACAAAAAGACAAAGCCGAATAATAATGTCTTTGAGTTTATAAATATCATCGCATAAATTATCGTACGCCACAATCACTCGGCCGTAAAGCTCGCATGATCGCGGGAATGCTCACAATCGGTCACCGAGGTACTTATTTATTTTAAATACAATCATCAGAGTGCCCCCCGCTGGGGCGCAAGGGGAGACGTCGCTGGCCCCCAACCTCGCCCCGCTTTCGGTCCCTTTTAATCAACTGTCATGGACTCGGTGCCGTACTGTTCATTTATTATGCTGTTATCGTGTACTTTAAACTCACAGTTTTAAGATCGATTTTTATTTGTTACGATGAAACGGTTATCTTTGGAGGGTGTTATGAAAAGGCAGTTGGCCGCAGACGCCATCTTTCTTTATTTGATTGCGCTGTTGTATTTAGGGCAATGGGATGACTTGGTAGAAAAAATGTACGAGTTTTAAAAAAGGGTTTTGTTTTATTAGTACCGATTTCGTCCAATAAATAATAAGAGCGCTACGACGTTTTGTGTATGGTGTTTGTTGAACCGCAAGGTTGCGCTTCAATTACATTAACAATACGAAGTAAAGATCATAATATTCACACATCGGAATCCATAACCGCCAGTCAAGCCGCGCGTTGATCTGACGAATTTGTTATGGTCCGAAATAACACGCGATACATACGGAATTGGCGTTAATCTAACCAAAACCGTAATAAAATTAATCGTAAATCTAAGGTGAGGTCTCATCATTGTACACTTGGAATGGAATAAAGTCCAAAGTACTTAAAATTAGTCTAAGGTTTACATGATTTTGTTTAAAACGAAATTTGCCACCAATTTAGCTGAATAAATAATTCGCAGCATCAAGGATCAGAGCGCGATTTAAATTACAGTTTTTTTAGTTGTTTAGTGACCGAGCAGAATAATTACCCGGTGTTTAGTACTAGTAAGAGTTCATATCATAACAAACAGTACCAACTATCTCGGGAACTGAATTCACAATCTCAATTGTATAACGGCGCGGTCCCAATCTTCAAGCTAGGAAGAGTGAGTCGCGACAGAAGAATGCAGAATGCTGCGTTATTATAATTTTATAGCCTTCGTAGGTAGACGGGTATGCTGCTCATCTGATGGTGAATGGTCACTGTCAATCCTGGACGTTCGCAATCCCAGGTTATATAGCAAATCCTAATGGTAGTGCTATCTCATACTGTACATACTTATTAAATCATATTAGATCTTCTAGATACATATTCTTTTTTATGGTTATCTGAAAGATCTTGCGACATGTATAAATCTGATATATATTGATAATATTTCGAACCATAAAGACTTAATTACTAAAAGTCCTTAGTACATGTTTAAAGTTAGGCTTGCCTATCTCGCTGACCGTGTGTCACGATGCTTTAGCCATTTCTTTTTTCGTGTCCTAAACGTACCATAAGTAAGGCATTGTGAGTCGAATGGTAACAATAGCGACCATAATGGGCGACCATCGATATCTTTTCTTTGCAGGAATTTAATTGTGTGATGAAGTGTGGTTACGACATTTATTTTTTTTCGTTTGCCGTACCGCCGAAAGAGTTGATAAGACAAAAAATAAAAGTAATGGAATTTTTGTTTGTTGTGAAAATAAATTGCAAGCGCTGTGAGGGATTTGAAGATTTATTTTGGTACGCTTTGAAGGAATCGAACGAGGTACGTAGTTGAGAAATTTATACACTGCTACTCGAAATTATACATATTTTCGTTGGCATGAACGCTTCTATCATATATCTTTTTGTAATTTAATAATAAAAAATGAATTTGTCTAAATAAGTTGTGGTTTTGTTAATTTTATAATTTGAATAACATGACCATGAATATTGGTACATAATTACCAGTACTAATGTAGTGGAACTTATCCGCCGCGATGCCATGTAGGGGCTATTCCAGCTTTTCGCTCACGATCGGGTAGGTGAGCTCACGGGCTGAGCCTGAGAGAATTTGCTAACACTAGCCCTAGCAAGAGCAGTGTTTCGCAGAATCTACCACCGAATCGGAATCACGACCCACTGAGAAGATCCGGCGAGAAATTCAGTGGGCTAAGATTTTTTTTTATTTATTTATTCTTTTTTTTTATTCCTTAGATGGGTGGACGAGCTCACAGCCCACCTGGTATTTTGTGGTTATTGAACCCCATAGGCATCTACAACGTAAATGCGCCACCTTGAGTTATAAGTTCTAAGGTCTCAGTATAGTTAAAACGGCTTCCCCACCCTTCAAACTGAAACTCATTACTGCTTCACGGCAGAACTAGGCGGGTTGGTGGTACCTACCCGTGCGGACTCACAATAGGTCCTACCACCAGTAAAGGATAACTGCTTCGCGGCACAATCAGGCCGGACCGTGCTATTTACACGTGCGAGCAAACACACACACGCCCTACCAGTAAGTCGTTTACCATTTTTTGTTTCAAATTATAAAACAGGTTAATAAAATTCCAATTTTAATGTACGAATTAAAAAAAAATCGACTCCCTAACGTCTCTTAATTAAAATCGTTCGTACAAATTAATTCACTAATACAAAATAATTACGACGATCGATCGACAATTTAGTAATTAATGGTTATTCGTTAAGCGATTACCGCCCGCTAAGCGTACACATTACCGCGTCTGCGCTCGTGCAATAAACAGCGCGAATTATTTCATTCAACGCTGATTAAATAATACTGATTTAATTTTTACTGATTTAATACTAACGCTAATTTACTGGTGGTAGGAACTCTTGTGAGTCCGCATGGGTAGGTACCACCGCCCTGCCTATTTTTACCGTGAAGCAGTAATGCGTTTCGGCTTGATGGGTGGGGCAGCCTTTGTAACTATACTGAGACCTTAGAACTTAAATCTCAAGGTGAGTGGCGCATTTACGTTGTAGATGTAAATGGGCTCCGGAAACTACTTAACACCAGATGGGCTGTGAGCTCGTCCACCAATCTAAGCAATAAAAAAATAATCGAATAGTGCTACTTTTGCGTTTCAATGTTCTTACCTATATATTGTGTTCTTTGTATGATTAAATAAACAAACTCTCATCTATAATAGTTCCAAACTAGGCTTCCATTTCCTATAAATCGGAGACTGATGATTTTTTTTTCTACCTATGCTGATAGCCTTGGGAGGCTATTTCTGCTTCGCTCTAACATGTAGGTGAGCTCAAGGGGCTCAAACCGGAGTGGTGCTAACACTGGCCCTAGCAAGAGCAGTTCTTCGCAGAATCTACCACCGGACCGGAAACGCGACCCACTGAGAAGATCCGGCGAGAAACTCAGTGGGCTGTGTCTGTGGGCTAATTCGCTCGTCGAGCCCTTCGTCGCAAGCGACGGGTTCGACGAGGACGGTGACCGGTGCTTGTGGTGCCTAAAAGCACCGTTAATGGATTAGGAGGATCCGTAATGACGTGTTTTGGGCGACGTCAACTGTTTACCATTCAGTCTACAGGATCGCGTATGTAATTTACTGATAAATGTACTCGTAAAGTTATACATAGATATGAATTGCCCAGGAATAGAGCAGACAAATTTTTTCATCACACGAATGTTTGAATGACGTGGTAATGGAACCCACTACCATTGTTCCACCCAGTATGTACTTTCTTTACAAGTACCAGTTACTTCCGTTTGACAGTACAGAGAAGAAAGAAGTTTGGAACCTTTGAATCTATGAAGAGATTTTGTTACACTCTGTGGCTTATATCGTATCGTCCATGGACCGTACTGTAAGGAATTGTTTGTGATAATCTTATTTTTTAAGTATTTTTAATTCACCAACGACAACCGATGACTCCTTCTCTAGTTCTTGGAATCACTGCGCTCACCCAATTTTGTTCTAGAGTTATTCCTCTGTTTTGAACTTAATCTAATCCTAATCACGGTAGGTACTTTGTGAGAGCAATTGCGGGTCCTGATTTGAAGGGTGGGAAATCCGTTTTACAATACAATTGAGATGAAGACAAGTCAACAACAAACTGTCCGAATGTGAAGCTTCAGAAATGAATGGACGAGCGTTATTGAATTTTCATTCCATGTCACAACGCATAACGAAGACGATAACTTTAGTTAAAAGTGCAGTTAAAATACTCGAAATGCATCTTGTAGTCTGGAGGTATTCGGTAACGACTCTTTCTTTATGCGTAGACAAATTAATATTGTTTTAGGGTTCCTTTGAAAAAATCAATTTTTATCATGCACTACTGCATTTTTTTTATTGCTTATTGTGTGTATGGCCTTTTTTTCCCTACCTATGCTGATAGCCTTGAGAGGCTATTTCAGCTTCGCCCTAACGTGTGTAGGTGAGCTCAAACCGGAGTGTTGCTAACACTGGCCCTAACAAGAGCAGTGCTTCGCAGAATCTACCACCGGATCGGAAACGCAACCCACTGAGAAGATCCGGCGACAAAACCAGTGGGCTGTGTCTATGGGTTAATTCTCTCGTCGAGCCCTTCGTCGCAAGCAATGGTTTCGACGAGGACGGTGACCGTGTTAAATGGTTACCGGAGACTTCTTCCTCAATTCGTGTCCATCCATTAGTGAGTGTAGGTTTCTTCAAATGCTTCACATCATTCTTTTCGGTCTCGTGCCTTTCACATCCGGTCCCTGCCAGTTATTTTGACTAGATCATCGGTACACCTCATTGGTTGCTTACCCACGTTACGACGTCCCATACGAGGTCTCCACTCCGGAACTTTTGTGCCTAATCGATTGTCAGTGCAACGGCATATAAGACCAGCCCACTTCCAGTTTCTCCGAGTAATCACTTTGGCTATGTCAGTCAAACCACTTCTTCTGCGGATTTTGGTATTGCGCACCCTATCTCGTAGAGAAATAGCCCGTTCCTTGGCTCTTTGCGTGACTTGCATTTTGGTCATGATTTGCTTGATTGTGAACGTCCAGCTCTCGGTCCCTTGTACCATCACAGGGAGAACAAATTTCTCGAATGGCCGACTCTTCAATGTCATGGGTGCATAGGAGTCGATAGACGATCAACAAAATGATGAGAGAGAGAGAGCGAGAGCGAGAGCGAGAGCGAGAGCGAGAGCGAGAGCGAGAGCGAGAGAGAGAGAGAGCGAGAGCGAGAGGGAGAGAGCGAGAGAGAGACAGAGAGAAAGAATACACTTTATTGCACACCAAAACACAATTAACATTAAAATAGTCAACAAGCATATTGTACAACAGGCGATATTAGTGTGGTAGTGGTGGTAGTATGTTCCGGTTCAATTCGCGGTCGAAGTTTTGTCAAACATATTTGGAGGGTTTGGAAGTTTCCGTTCTTGTATCCAATAGTATCAAGCTCATCTAAATTAAAAATAGTATAAAGTCAAGAAATATACTTTACGGAACTAAATTATTCCAAAACGAAACGCACTTAACTAAATGTGATTCTCTTAAATGATTGAATTAATACGGAGCTCCCGACGTGATACTGATTAGCTTTTAAATAAACTAAAAGAAGCTTGGACTAATTTTGTAAAGAATTAAAATTGGACGTAATAATGTCCACAAATCTGTGATTTTATTATGAGAGGCTGTTGAGGAAGCTTCGACCAGTGAATGGGTTTATGCAACATAAGCTTTATGCCAGCTGCCAACCTTGAGGGTCGATATAGAGTTGTTTTCGTCTCCCGGGATTTATAAATGGCAGGGCTCTTGTGTTTGGGTAAAAGTACCTGTGAATAATCTAGTACCTTGCTTTAGCAGTTTAACATGATCTCAGCACGGCCTCTCTAAGGAATTCAGGCTCACGGCTCGAAAAAAAAACATAAATTTCTTGTTTTTTACTTAACAAAACCAACTGAGCCTGGATTTAGTATCATTGACCACGGCGACAATTTTGTTAGGTTAACAAAGTTAAGGTTGTTTTCCTGTGTACATAGCACAAGGCAAGAAATTAGCGATTTTATCTCCTTTCCTGAATAATAGATAAATAATTCAATTGCAATTCAAACTTGCACCGAGCTTCTGAAAATTTGGGTTGCTGTCATCGTAGAATCAACTAGTGAGAGCTAATCAATTCACGATACATATTTCATATTAATATTCGCCTATATGAAGTGAGAATTGATTTTTAAATTTGTAACTGCTTTGTAAGTTCTGAACAAATAGATAATTCAAACATGACCTTCATTAATAAAATACTAAAAGATTGTAAAGTTGCAACTTAAAAGAAAAACAAAAACACAAAATAAATTAATTATTATTACTGTGCTTCACATTGCATAGAGCCGTCCAAATTAGAGGATAATTCGTTTTCGTGAGCAGCATGTCGCCATAAACGCAATCCGATGAGAAGCCAGTATCAATAATTTGAGGGACAGAGACAGAGATTATGTTTTTTAATGTTTCGACTATTTTGTTGCTTATTTTGTTAAATCAAATTATTTGCTTGCAGTCTGGAGTCTATAAACTGCCGCCATCCACCGTGATACTTGCGACTGAAGTATGAAGAATAGATGTAAGGGAATCAAGTAGTGAGAATACTATTTACTACTGCTACTATGTAGGAAAGTATTTCACATTCATTCCCTGTATTTAACTATCTCTCAGTGGATTCGTTGGATATTGCCGATTTCCTTAAATTCCGTAAGTCATTTAAACCGAAACAACAATCGCAAGACGACATTAACTTTTTTTTTTATTGCTTAGATGGTTGGACGAGCTCACAGCCCACGTGGTGTTAAGTGGTTACTGGAGCCCATAGACATCTACAACGTAAATACGCCACCCACCTCGAGATATAAGTTCTAAGGTCTCAGTATAGTTACAAAGGCTACCCCACCTTTCAAACCGAAACGCATTACTGCTTCACGCGGAAATAGGCGGGGTGGTGGTACCTACCCGTGCGGACTCCCAAGAGGTCCTACCACCAGTGAACAAAACTTTCACGATAAAGTCCTACTAGATTCCTTCGTTCGGGCCATCGTCAGATTTACACGCGTATGAATATTAAAAGCAATTCATTAAATTACCATATACATTATCGCAAGCAAACGACATGTGCAATCGAAAACGATTCTGTATACCGAATCAATCACCGATACAAAATTAACTCGAAAATCCTTTTGTGTTTCTTTACGGCACTCGGAATAGGCCCCCATAAACGCAGGGCTCGGGTATGCTCAATAAAATTAAGACATTTTAATTATGCGCCCCTATTTTGTCGGTTTGCATGTTGTAGGCGCTGTCGTTTTTTATATATATATTTTTACCGAATAAGCATATTTATTAAGTTTTATTTTGTTTATTTGAATCATTGTACAAGTAGGTACCTTGTGATTAATGGTTTATGCCTGCTACGAGAGAACGAGATAGAACAAAAAGTGTCGTGACAACTTTTCGTAAGAATTTTTTCCGTCTAGCCCCCTTTCACAACGCGCGATAAGGAACTTCGTTCCAATAATAAAATTAACGGTTTTAGCCACTCGTAAATAATTTTTTTTTATTGGTTAGGTAATTGGACGAGCTACCCGACCACCTGGTGTTAAGTTTTTACTGGAGCCCATGGACATCTACAACGTAAATGCGCCACCCACCTTGAGATATAAGTTCTAAGATCTCAGTATAGTTACAACGGCTGCCCCACACTTCGAACCGAAACGCATTACTGCTTCGTGGCAGAAATAGGCAGGGTGGTGGTACCTACCCGCGCGGACTCACAAGAGGTTCTACCACCAGTAAAACGTTGCACTCATGTTTAAATAGAAAGCTCGTTTTATTGTTATAGCTTAAAAATGTACAAAATCTAAGATTACCTGTTCATAAAAGAGCCAATTTCCTGGTCAGTTTTATGCAGTAAATGCTTGAATTAAATAGTAGTCATCGTGAAATCTTGATAATGTTAGTTGAACACCAAAATTAGACGTTTTTGAACTCGCCCGAAAGGTGAACATAGCTGCAACAAATGGCTAATTTACCTTCAGGACGGTGGTCTGTTTCTTTATAAATAAAGCTGTTAATTAAGAAGGCACTTCGGTTGCTGCTGGACCAATAAAGTAATAAACTGCCTGCCTACTTGATCCTTCAATATAAAACAGACATAAATAGATATAGATTTAATTGATTCGCAATTAACGACGGAAACCGCTTTTTGCTAATAAATCTAATTTGTTTTTGTTTTTTTTTTTTAAAGTTCAATACGGGATTTTCTTTAATGGCATTTTGAAATTGCGCGCTATTTATATGTGTAACAAGTATTTGTTTTTGTATCCTTCAAAATAGGTTTATATGATTATACACAGTTTGCTCATAAGTGCCTAATAATATAAAAATATTTGTTTAACATAATAAGCAACATTTTAATAAACAAACCGATTTAATTTATGCTCAAGCTTTATCGAGGCTTCTAAAGTACTCAATACCGTCCAGCATTTGCAACATCAATTTTTTTTGTAATTGCTATAATAGATGGACGAGTTCACGGACCTCCTAGTTTTAAGGTTACCGGAGCCTATGGACATCAACAACGCAAATGCCGCTACTCACCTTGAGACACGATTTCTATGTCTCCGTTTTTCAGTACAATGGCTGCTCCACCCTTCAAACAGAAACGCATTAGGTACTAATTCAAGGCAGAGATAGGCAGAGTGGTGGTACCTACGCGTGTGGGCTTTTAAGACGCCCAACCACCAATACCTAAAGTTTTCGTAATGGTAAGTCTTCATTATTATTTACTGCGTATATGTATAAGACAAGCTCACAATCTACTTTGTGGTAAAGATTACCGGAGCCCATAGACATAGCAACGTGAATGTCACCTAGAGACATGACGTTTAGTCCTCCATAGAATACTATAACAGCTCTTCACCCTTCAATTCGGAACATATATACGCGGTCTAAGCCCTCCCCAAAATTGTCCCTTATTATCCCCTCAAAATCGTCTTCACCGATCATTCAGCGTATCCCAAAACAGCATAGCCAAAGAACAGCTCGGCTATTTTTCATATGCCCATCTCTAAAAACCAAGGGCTTCCCGGAAACCTAAGCTGTACCAATACCAATTATGGGACCAGATAACGCGCCCTGTTTGTAACACGGACCGACAGACTCGCGAGCGCCCGTCACCAAACACTGACTCGTGTTTGCGTGCAAACAGTTGATAAGATAACCTTTAGTTTAACGCCGACACAATAGGCACGGTGCTTTGTAAATATTAGCTGTTGGAATACCATACCGAGTGCCTAGCGCGTGCTAGGATTCAGGCTGCGTTACACACCGTAGTGTAAGACTGTGACCCGATGCCGCAAGCCATAAGATAGCATCAGTTTTTCCATCTTAATAATATCACAGTTATTGCCTTACATTATATGTATGTGCTAGGGAATCTATTAAATTAGAAGCTTGGGGCTGTTGTATCTTATATCTTTAAACGAGCAATTCTTGTATATATATAATCTGAATCTCGGAAACGGCTCCAACAATTTTCATAAAATTTTGTACAAGGGATTTCGGGGGTGATAAATCGATTTAGCCACGATTTATTTTCAGAAAATGTTGTTTTATTCGTGTTGTCAATAACCAACTTTATCGATAATCAACTTAAACATGAATTTATTTGTTTTTTATTGAAAGAAAATAACAAATAATATAATATAATTTAATATCAATATGTAATTCGTATTTAAATAAAAAACACAATTTATAAAAAAAAAATATATACCGAGCAAAGCTCGGTCATCCTCTACTGCTTATTTATTTGTTACATTCTGTTCTTTTTTTTTTATTGCTTAGATGGGTGGACGAGCTCACAGCCCACCTTGAGATATAAGTTCTAAGAGACCTTAGTATAGTTACAACTACTACTACCCGTGCGGACTCACAAGAGGTCCTACCACCAGTAACGTTTTGGCATACTATATATTTTCCAGCTTTATTTGGCTTACCTATTGCCTGGCCATCTTAATCCTTACTTTACGACCGTAAGCGCAGAATTAGCACACCCTAGTGAACTGCTTGATAGTAGTTCCACGGTTCTGTCGTCCTCGGAACTGCTTTGAAAGAGCGACCGGTTGTTGGTTGACCCGGCAGACTGGTTCTGGTCTAGCTCCATTCTGGGATTACCCGGGTTCTGCCTAGAGTGGGGATCGGTCGTCAGTTAGGGTGCGGGGAGTCGCTAACAACTTCGGCCCCAGACCTTACAATCATTGGTCATCATTCGACGTTCGGCCCCCGATAATGTGGTGACCAAGGAAGAAGTACTCTGGAAGTAGTTAGGACCTTTAGGTGGCCTTAGGCTAGCCTAAGGTTAGGTTAGTTAGGCCTTATGCTTTCTTTTCTTTTATTGCCCTAGATTGGTGTATTAGCTCATTTCCCAAAAGCCTAATAGGTACTCGGAATATCCAAACCGAATATTACCATTTATATTCTTAGATATAATAATTTCCGGTAAACATTATATCCTTTATTGTAGTATAATTTGCTACGGTGTACTAGAGGTCCATTTAATGCACAAACGAAGCACTCAATATTGTTACGGATGTCAAAGATAATATAATTTATTTTTGAATGAGACGTACGTGCTTTTTTGATGATGTGAACACGATTTAAATAACAATACCTTTTAAGCGCCATAATATAGCCGTTCTGTGTAAATAATACTTAATTAGGTGAGACGCGTTTTTGTTAGGGTTCTGAACGAGCCTTTATGAGTTAGACAATAGGGTTGTTAATGCCTTAAGCATTAATGTAATTTCCTAGATTCTTCTATTGTTGCCGATGCATTGCAGAGCAAGACCGCTATCTCCTCTATTTCTATAGAGACACAGTTGCGTTCCAGTTTGAGAAGTGGAGCTGCCGCTGTCTGATGCAGTTGAGTTTTTGATCTTGAGTTGGTTTGCGATAATTACTTTGTAGCACTGCGATATCTATAGACTACGGTAAGCGCTTAACAGCTGGTACATTGTGAGTTCGTTCACTCATTAAAGTAATAAAAAACGAATAATATTTACGACAACTTTAGCATATTAGTTTTAGTTTATGCGAATTGATTAATCAATTAAAATAATTGAAGAATAAACATTATGAGTTTGATTATGACGATACGTTTTAAGGCGGGTGATTCTGTTACCCAAACAAAATGATTTTTGTCTCATTTAATTATATTATGTTATAAATCAACTAATTTTAATGGAGATACTGTGTTAGCTTTGGGTTTATTATCGGGCTGATTCATTTATCAAAAGTGCAAGTAACAGGTAGGTGCTTCGATTTTTTTAGCATCGATAGTCAGATGCGAATCTGGTGCTAAGACATCATTGAACCATATAGATAGATACATTTGGCTTTGGATCTAGAATAGCATAGTCGTAAAGCACGCGCAGGTAATCTAGTTTTTTGCGAATTTATTCACCAAATAAGAGAGTAGAAAGAGTAGGAAAACCGTTCACGACACATTTCGTTGACTAAGGGATTCGGTAATCATTCTATATTCCTCACGACAAATCAATCTATAGCTTTGGTATGATTAATTTGATCACAAGCTCCAAAATATGTATGTGAATGTTCAGTATTGACCAAAACATCAATAAGCCCTTCAACGACTGTGTAGGCAGCGTACAAATTGTTAAAGTGTCTTACCGAATCTCCTTATGTTTTATGATCTATAAGCTGTTTGTATTGATTGTCGTAGGATTTATATTACAAGTGCTTTGCTGCCTTTTTACATTGATCAAACACATTTGCGTTTTGTCTTACGCATTAATAAATCTTCGAACTAGATCGAATTGAAATACTAGTGCCATTGCAGTTAAATACATTGTAATCAATATATTTCATGTAATTATTTCCCTACTGAGTTTCTCACCGGATCTTCTCAGTGGCTCGCGATTTCGATCTGGTGGTAGATTCAACGAAGCACAGCTCTTGTTAGGGCTGGTGTTAACAAATTCTCTCAGGTCACGGGCTCACCCGTGAGCTCACTTAACCGCCAGGGCGTAACTGAAAAATTTTTCTAGACTACTAGCGAATAGAAGAATGTAGAGAAATATAGAGCTCGTAGAGGCCCCGATAACTTGGAGAAGCTGGTCCGCTGGTCTGATCTGGTTAAGATGCTCACCGGCCTGCCAATAACCGAGGCTATAAAGACCGCCGTGGACAGGAAGACGTGGGGAAGCATTGTGCATCGAGTGTTCCACATTTTAGATTAGACACGACCTTCAGTAATGAAGAGACCGACTCAGAAGAAGAAGATCCAAAATAATATAGGGAGTATGCTTTTAAAATATTTCTCCGTCGAATAGATTGTGATGCAACAACTTTATCAGCTACACCTGTTCCGGGTATGTTTTAATAGAATTTATTGCGACGAGTTTGGACGAGACAGGGCTTTCGCATTTTTTTTTTTTTTTGTAACCGCACTTTTATCTTATTTCATCATTTTAACCCACTTCATAAAAAGGTGGATGTCATGAATTAGGCTATATTTTTTATGTGTGTTACTTTGATGATTTATTTATTTATTTTAGTGCTCTTGCTTCTGTACTGTCTTATTTCTCAAGATCCGCCTAGTAGTTTTTGAGTTATTTTTAATTGACAAGATTCTTGATAATTTTATATTATTTGTGTTTGCTATCCGTGTATTTAGTTGATTAATTTTTTTTCATTTTTAGCTTTAAAAATAGGTTTTTAATTCTGTTTTATGTTGCTCTCGTGTTTTAAATAACGTGTTTTCGGTTTTATTTAGGTTTGAACATGCCTGGATATCACCTTCTTGCCTATTTCTGCTATGAAACATGAATAGGTTTTAATTTGAATGGTAGGACAAATTCTATTGCAATACAATATCGATGCTACTGGTAGGCAATGGGGTAGCCATACCATCAGAGTTCCGTGGTTAATTCATTTAATCCTCATTAGGATCCCCAGTAAAATACTTCAAATTTCGTTTTAGATAAATGTAATCCATTGTAAAATTTGTTTTTTTTTAATGAAAGCGTTTAAATTTTAATAATTTACTTCAATTTGTATACGATCTTTAGTGATGTCTAACTTTAATCGATTTTAAGTACCTTGGTACCTACGTATATTTTTTTATACAAAATCTTATTTCAAATGTTACGTTAGGAACTTTGACCGACCACGGTCCGGTGGGGCTATGCCAGGCCTGCCATCCTATAGCTACACTATTGTTAGTAGGTAACTGCTCAAGATTAAGAAGATCGTAGCCTTAATGCTCATCTATGGTATTAAAACGGCATCGTATTGATTTGAGGTCGCTCTTATGATTTTTTTCTTTCGTAGACCGATTACACTTAGTCTACAATAAGAGTGGACTTGAATTGAATTTCTTTGATCGGCGTTTCAAGGCGATGCGTTTACGCCGCGACCAATCAAAGCCGACTTTGGGCGGATCTGGGTGGGGACAGCGTAATACCGCCCACCGCCCATTACGATGTAGAATATCATATTACAGATAGTACACTCCGTTTTTATTCCAAGCCTTTGAATTTTTTCGACAACATTTTATTCAATAACATCACAAGGGATTATGTTTCGTTTTTTTTTTTTTTGTGACCCGAAGCTTACAGATATTTAAATGATCACGTGTGAACTTATTTACATAATACATTTGATGTTTGTGTGCCGAGAACAATCCTGCTTTGGCGTTTTAAAAAAAACCCTAAGTATCTCAATAAAGCCAGCTGTCAGAGGCGATGTCAAAGAATAGTTTATTGTAGAGCTTAAACGCGTTTCATCGCAATAAGAACAATAAAATAAATGGAGGATTGTGTTCAAAACTGCGCGGTCGTCGTGTGCGGGCGCTATCTAGCGGCGTATCGTGAGGATGCCGTTACTGTCAACAGCCACACGATAACTAGCCGTAGGCTAAAGACACAGATTAATAAAACGCAGACCGGACATTGCGATCTTCTTTATATAAGGAAACAAATGAAAACCGTCAACAAATTTCGGTAATAACATACAAAGAACAGAGCGTGTTAAAATATGCCTTATGAGGACCTAATAAGATTTCTATTTACACGGAGATAAATTAGTGATAATCGAGGTGAGGGATTTCGGAAAGATTAAGCACGATGTAGAAGGGATACTGAATTTCGTTGATGGAGATCGTTTGCCGAGTGTCCCGAAATGCGAGCCAAAATATGGACACGTAAAACTAAAGTCGTGTCATCGTGCCCTGTATTTATTTGGAGGTCGATTCTTGAAGTTTTTTTTGAGAACGCTTATTCAGGACAAGCCGATTAGTATTGTCGAAGTTTTACTAATTCGATAGAGGTTTCAATGAGGTTCTGTTGTGAGGTTCAAGGAACAATTTAAATCACGGAATTGTCCCTTCTGCGATTCGTGATCTACACGCGCAAGATGCACTTAGCATCAAAGCTCGAACACAGACGACATTCGCAATCGCAATTGTCACCGTTAATTCGAGGCCCCGATAAGACGTCGGCTGTGGCTCCGCTGGTAAAATAAATGAAATGTACACGTTTAAATAAACTCGTGCGCACATTACGCTGGCGGTAACTAGACAACTTTGATATGTGTGTTTGTGAAAGTATTTGAGCTGTGGAATGTTGAATTGTTTATTTCGTGCAAGTTCGTTTTTAAGTATTTTGTCGATCTTCTGTAATTCATTCGCACATAATATTTCTTTCATTAGTCGCCATTTTTAGATGGTGGTTTGTTGTGTGTGTATATTATATTTTTTTGCTTAATATGTTTGATGAACACACGGCTCAACCTGTGTTAACAAACTACCGGAGCCCATGGATATATATATGTATATTTTTTATAACAATCACGCCACGTTAACTGGTCCCATGATAAGTTCGTAAAGAACTTGTGTTACAGGTACCAGATAACGGAAATAAATGTAAGATTTTTATTATACACATACATATATTTAATATACATCCATAACCCTGGAAAAGACATTTATATTTATCATACAAATATCTTCCCTTGGCGGGATTCGAACCCGCGACCCCCTTGTGTAGTGATCATGTCACTTACCACTACACCAGACAGTCGTCGGATTACATTAACAATGAAAATGTCGCCAGCCACCTTGTGACATGTATCTAGATTTCTAGTATGATGGAAATAGGCATACAGGATGGTCATAGTTCCAAAAGAGCAATTTTCTTTAATATAATTTCACAAGCATTTGTTTATTTACTGTGTTTGTATGCAGACGAACTAAGGTAAAGAAATGCCGCACCTTAAATTTATTATTATTGAGGCACTAGACAAATCTGTAAGTGCGTCATATAATTATACACTTTTTTTTCGATTCCCAGCTGTTATCAAATTATTTGAAAGCCAAATTTACAAACATAATAATGTACATTTTACATTACCTTACCGGTTCGCTTGGTATCTTTGGACCTGGGAGAGGTTTTACTGATCTCTGTTGTTTGTATATTGTAATAAAATTTGTATCACCGAAATATTTTTCAAAAAAAAGACCTAATGCTTTAGAAGCCCCGTATACTGAAATGGCAGTTCTAATAATTTTTGTATGAAAAAAAAAACTTAACACGTAGACACACGTTTGACTGGTGGCAGGACCTCTTGTGAGTCCGCGCGGGTAGGTACCACCGCCCCGCCTATTTCTGCCGTGAAGCAGTAATGCGTTTCGGTTTGAAGGGTGGGTTAGCCGTTGTGATAATACTGAGACCTTAGAACTATATCTCAAGGTGTGTGGCGCATTTACGTTATAGATGTCTATGGTCTCCAGTAACCACTTAACACCAGGTAGGCTGTGAGCTCGTCCATACATCTAAGCAATAAAAAAAAAAAAAACAGCTTCCAAGATTAAGGAGTGACGTTTAATAAAAATATGATCTTTTCCAGAAATAGGTAAGAAATTCTCTTCTCTGAATAAGTTTATTTGCGTGATTATTGGTACAGGTCGTATTAAATACCTGATCTTTACCATTTTAGGCCGGAACTTCTACCATTGTTGGCCCCTGACTCCCACATACCGTAGGGGGCGCGCGGGGACCTCAAAGAGGATTCGGTTCCCGGTACAAAAAAATCCCGTGCTATTAACTCGCCCACTTTAATCCTCAATTGAATTGGTTTTTTAGTTACAGCGGTGACATGAATGAAGCCAAATGTCACATCAATAAACGCGTCATTGTTGCTGCTTTCACCTATATAACACTATACTATTAGTATTATTTAAATACTATTCAATAGCAGCTAGGATAGGTTGACACTGCCCCTGACCTTGCTGACGTCCATGGGCGACGGTAGCTGCTCACCATCAAGTGGGACATGTGCTCGCCTGCCCAGAAGGGTAATAAAATAAAGTTTTAAGGCATTTGTTCATATGAAAGCCTTTTTCTATATTTCCGTTTATTTAATTAGGTACTTATCGATATAGTTAATTAATCTCTTATATTTCAGTCTTCTGTTAGACAAGTAGTGTATATGTATGTATGTATGTATAATTTAATGAAGCGTAATATAAAAAAAACTTGGAATCAATTTGAAAATTTGCTCTCTAAATCAGATGATCAGATACACAAACTTAAGTCCTATTTTCTTAAATATAATCTCTATTTCCTGTTCTAAGTATTGGAGGTAGAGCATGTTTGTGCTCAGAAAGCTCATTGAAGTCAGCCATACCAGGGTCACATTTAAGCGCTTTGGTCTCCGAATAAACTTTTGTCCGCAAGCTTCGTAAGCATTCACATTATTAGCGTAACAAAAAAAAATTTAGCGAAATGAATCTGTACCAAATTTCCGAAGCCAGCCTGCGAGGGACCGTGCTTAAAATACGAATCGAGAAAGACGCACGTTCGCGCTCATTGTCAAAACAACTTATACAATTTCACGGTGTAAAGGCAACACAGAAAAAAAAAATTGCCACGAAAAACTTTTCAATGAAGGTTCCGTATTTAAATTTTATCAAAACGAAATCGACATTCCATTAAATTTGAAGAGTAAAAGAAATATAGTTCAAAGTGTATGTTACAATCCAGCTAACCACTTAAAGACAAATAAAGGTCATCTCTCTCTCTCTCTCTCTCTCTCTCTCTCTCTCTCTCTCTTCCCAGCTATTTATCCCACATGGTGGTGGGTCAGCTTTCCTGTCTTTACTCCTCCACTTCGCTCTGTCTTCGACATCCTCGTGAGCAACATTGCATTTTCTCTTCTCCTTCAGCACTACGTCCCTCCACCTTGTCTTGGATCTATCTCTAGGTCTCCGACCGAGGAGGTCGAGCAGTAGCGCCAAATTTCCGACGTAGTCAGGCGGCTTCCTTTTCACGTGAATAAAGGTCATATATATTTGATTAAAATATATATTTAAGTAATTAAAGATCTCGAAACAAAAACTATCAATACACCCACAGATACAGCCCACTGAGTTGCTCGCCGGATCTTCTCAGTGGGTCGCGTTACCGATCCGGTGGTAGTTTCTGGAAAGCACCGCTCTTGCTAGGGCCAGTGTTACCAACAACTCCAGTTTGAACCCCGAGAGCTCAGCTACACGCTAGGTAAAGCTAATATAGCCTCTCAAGGCTATCAGCATAGGTAGGGAAAAAAAATCAATACAAAAGTAAAGTATGACGGAACCCTAAAACCGTACTTGTGTGGTCGTCGCGACCAAACTTCAATCACACACTCGAAGCATCAAAAAGCAAATATTTTTCAAACACCTTCCCCATTGTGATTCTTTGTGACACCGTAATTTTAGTTTCAATGACACAATGTCTTTAAAAAAAAGAACTTACAAGGTACTGTTTATCGCAGCGGGCGTGCTATACGAGAATAATTCCAGTATAATGAAAGTTTACGCGAAAACGGGACGAGACCTATTATTATGTTGTCAAACTGCTTAATAGTACTGTCGTATCTGTTGTTTTGTTGATCTATGACAATACGATCGCTTTTATACGGAACCGGAGAGATTTTTAAGGGAAAGTTTTGGTAATTGAGAATGGCCTGCTGTGTGAAAAAAGTTATATCAATTCGGTTTGTACAGTTTTTTTTAGTATAAAAGTATTTTGTGTACATAATAAATCCAAATATCGTGGTTTGAAGAAGTAAATTTGTAAAAACGCCTGATTAAATTATAATCATGTAGAAATAATAGGTAGAATGATGTTATTGATAATTAAAAAAAAAAAAAAATTAACAACTTGTTGCCAGCCTTCGTACTGAATAAAACTCAACATTTAGAAAGAAAAAAGAATTAAAGATACTCTTACAAAAATGAGATTTTGTTCGCAACATACACAAATAAAGCTAAATATCGAATATTTATAGAAAAAATAGCTGGCCCGGCAAACGTTGTTTTGCTATGCAAATTATTTCTTGGGAAGATAACTAACCTAGATGCCGTCGGCAGCGCCATCTGCCGGGCTGATTTGTAAATCTAAACCATCCTCGAATCCACCTGAAGTTACACAGAAAAATTCATTCAAATCGGTCCAGCCATTTAGGAGGAGTTCAGTGACAAACACACGCACAGAAGAAATATATACATAAAGATATTAACAAATCATTTCCATTAACAGAATGTTTAATTTCTTTCGTTCATTCTTAGACATTCTTATTTTATTCGTATTTCATTTCAATACCGACAAATACGAGTTGTTAATTGGACGATATTTGTAAAGTTTAACGCATCAAACTTTTCTAAAATCCTTTAAAAAAAAAAAACAAAGAACCTAACCCACTATTACGAATGTGAAAAGAATCAAAGCTTTATGTCATTTTGATACACTCTTAAAGAGTCTTTGTGAGGGGTTTATCCGACAATAGCAAGTTTTTGTTAGTATGAATCGTGGCTTTGCTTAGATTTTATGTTGATTTGAATCGATTTTTCAAGCTCAGTAGTCGCCTTTTGTTGTTAATAGACATTTTACATGTCTGTGATACCCGAGAGTGCTTTCATGTTTATTAATAGGGCGTATTTTTAGTTCAGTTTTGTTAAGAACTAGAATTTAATACACACTGGTGGGTCGTGTACCACAGACAAACTTAAACATGTTTGATTATCTATATTCTATCTTTATATATATATATTTATATTAATACATGAACAAAAATTTTTTTTACTCCTTTTTTACAAAAATTGCGCGGACGGAGGAGTACGAAACTTCCCACACTTATAGAGAATATAGAGGAGGAGTGCAAAATGGTAATATTTTTTATTAATTATGCATAAAAAATACATTACCTCAATAAAAAAAACCTTACACACACTACGTACCATGTATTTGACACACACACGCATGTATACTATGTTATTGCTTATAGGCTGTGGTCAAATTGAGAATAGATTAAATATTGTTTGTTTTTATTAACATTTGTCTATAGTGTAGTCTTGGTGAAATCTGTGACTATAGAAGTATATGATATATTATGATGATAATATGAATATAAATAAAATAAGACATGACTTAAAGGTTTCAGTTACCAGGTCATAAAATCCATTAAAAATAATAAAAATGATATGATGATTAAGTCTTTGACAATAGAATTATAATAGTGTATAAACTTATAATTTCAATTAATAATAGTCGAATTGCGACTACCGGCGGGCCACTAGTTTTAATTATTCTCCATTCATTTATTGTACAACATACTTAATTCGTTCTCCATCATAGTTTTTGTTATTTTTATTTATCACTTTAGAGATTGTCTGCCGCATGAGCTGGGGCATGGATGTGGTTAAGGGCGGCTATAATAAGTACATTATCATGTCATTGCTATGCAGTATCGGTCCGTCGCTGTATTTGTAAAGTTACTAATGGTTTGCTCTTAGTTTCAAGGGGTAGACTTTATTGGATGCATTGGAGACTTCAATCATATATCTCAATTCACGTTGTTAATGTAGGTAATTCGGAAGCCAATTGATGCCATCTTGGTTAATGAGCTCGTTCTATCCAATAGAAATAATTATAGAAGGATATATGTATTTAAATATATTTTTTATTGCTTAGATGGATGGACGAGCTCACAGCCCACCTGGTGTTAAGTTGTTACTGGAGCCCATAGACATCTACAACGTCAATGCGCCACCCACCTTGAGATATAAGTTCTAAGGTCTCAATCTAGTTACAACGGCTGCCCCACCCTTCAAACCGGAACGCATTACTGCTTCACGGCAGAAATAGGTAGGGCGGTGATACCTACCCGTGCGAACTCACAAGAGGTCCTACCATTAGTAACCATTACTGACATATCACTAATTGTAGGTTGTAGGCATTAGGACAAAGTCCTTCGACGACGAGTCGACTTTTGACATCATGTTATTACATATTTAATAACGATTTGTAATTTTAAAGAATGGACAAATATAATATAAGTATGATATTCCAATTTATGTAACATTGATAATCGTGTATTGTTTGTCAAATAACGGTGTCAGGTATCTACCACTGTGATCACACGTGCCATGCAAAAAGCATTGGTGCTGAGTTTCGTTACGGCTTTATTGTTGGACTTCGGTAACTACATGACATCGGGCGAGCCTGACTCTGAACTCACCTCACACTTTAAGGGCTTGGCCAGAGATGTTTACGGGTCAAAAAAAAAATTGCACACGAATTAACGCGCCAAATATAATAAGTAGGTAAATGTGATCCTGAGAAAAAATAAAAGCCAGCTGATTGTATTTTTTATTGAAAAATAATCTTTAAAAGAAGTGTAATGAGTTTAATTTTCTGTTTGTTGTAACATGATTTTTTTTCCTATCTACACTGATAGCCTTGAGAGGCTATATCAGTTACCTAACCTAGCGTGCAGGTCAGCTCTGGGGCTCAAACCGGAGGTGTTGCTAATACTGGCCCTAGCACGAGCAGTTAGTTCGCTGAAGTGGTAGTAGGAGTAGATAGTAGGATGGTGACTACTCCTTGAAAAGTCTAAAAGCATCGAAAGTGAATCCGGGGGATCCGACAAGACATATTTCGGGCGACGGCGGTATTGCGTTGCCCCGTCGCGGTCGGATAAGAGCCATCTGCGTTCTTGTTCATTACATCATATCAGGCGTGGCCAACTTGATTAGTACCAAGATCTAGTGACGTCTACTGACGAAAGATTGCGAACTACTGATAACAGTCCCGCCTATTTCTGCCGTGAAGCAGTAATGCGTTTCGATTTGAAGGGTGGAGCAGCCGTTGTAACTATACTGAGATCTTAGAACTTATATCTCAAGGTGGGTGGCGCATTTACGTTGTAGATGTCCATGGGCTCCAGTAACCACTTAACACCAGGTGGGCTGTGAGCGCGTCCACCCATCTAAGCAATAGAAAAAAAAACATTTCTTGAAATTTTATGAAACAATGTATTCCAGTATACAAATAAGTAGAATATTTTCTTTTATTAAAAAATATTAAAATGATCCTGAAATTATATAATAAAAGAGAACTATTGTGTGGAATAGAGGATAAATAATATAATGTGTGGTAATGGTCATTAACAAATGATACAAGATGAAGATGATGCGTGCTGCAATTGGTGACTACGTTGCACAGTCTGATCTAAGTATTCATATTTTTTGTTTTGCCACGATCGACCGGTCGATCGCGATCTACCGGTTGGCCACCCTTACAATTTCAGGTTGTCAAATTAAACAATGCGTTACACTCTCATCATTTTATTAAATATCTACGTAATAATCTCTAAATAAGATCTTCAATAATACAGATTGAGGTTTACTTACAGTTTATTACTTAATACAATAGCTTTTACAAACAGAGGAAGACTTTGTACATAGCTCTCAAAGAATAGGACGGATTTTATAAAGGCGTTTTCCTTAATAATTTATATTTACATATACAAAATGAGATCAGAAAATTTACAAGTCAAGAAATATTAATACTAAACAATACGAACGTAGCCGTTTCTGCTGACGTCTCAGTATTAAAAATGTATATCCAGATATAAATTTCACTACACCAATAGTTTTATCTACAATATTTCAATTCACAAACTTAAGATAGAAACTAGAGCAACTGTAGGAATAATTTTTGTACCAAAATTTTAAATTGATACATTATCCAGAAACTAATTTTAAGGTTACATACATTATTAATTCTTAAATCTAAAAGGCACCGTTGAATAGGAGATAATATCAGTCTTTTTGTATTCTCAATTCAAAACAAACAGCTAATTTTCGTCCTCTGTATCTAAACTGTCAATTGGGAAATTCGGGTTAAGCAATGGACTCTTCCCGTTACTTCCGCTTGGAGAGGTATTAACAGAAGATATGCCAACGAGATTGTGCGTTAAACTATGGCGTCTAAGGTCGCAATTCCTTCTGAAGACCTTCCCACATGACGAACAGTTGTATGGCTTTATATCGGTGTGCGTTAGAAGGTGGGTCTTCAGGTTCGACCTTTGGTTGAAACTTCTACTGCAAACGGGACATTTGTGTGGAGATTCTTCCATGTGCAGAATCTTGTGGACCGCCAATGTTCTTGACTGACAAAACCCTTTTCCGCATTCGAGACATTTGAAAGGCTTTTCTTTAGAATGGATGTACCTGCGATTGAAAAAATAAGTTAGATAATTAATTTTTTTGTGACAGAAGCTAGAAGAGTTTACGACTAATCTGGATTGAAGATATTGACAGTTGTTATAATGGCTGGAGTGGGTAAAAATTGAAAAGATAGTCGAGCTCATACACACCACAAGGTAAAGACGATGGCCCATATTATTAAAGCATAAGGCCAAAGTCTTAATTGCAGTAAAACAACAAATGGACTCCATTGCAAACAATATACTTCAAGAAAAGAATAGAATGTAGTTCTCAATAGAATGTTTAGCGGTAGGCAGCGGCTTGGCTCTGCCCCTGGCATTGCTGAAGTCCATGGGCGACGGTAACTACTCACCATCAGGTGGGCCGTATGCTTGTCTGCCTACAAGGGCAATAAAAAAAATATATCCTATAACATATTCTAGAACCAAAAAGTTTTATCGTATTATGTGTATATTCATAAAAATGCAGAAAATGCTTTAACAATAAAACCAGCAATTTATGAATGTGGGAGGATCAATAAATATCTCATGTTTAAAGACGTTGAATAAAAGCCTCTTTATGCTCTGACCAATTTTAACTACAAATAAGTGCCCTTAGGATATTGACGGCTTCGTATTGGGAATCTGTAAATAGAATATTTCAATTTTTATTCACACCTGTTGTTTACAATAAAACAGTGAAAGCCATCGCTAGGGAATGCGATCACCATTTTACTATTATTTTATAATATGTACAGAAAAATGAAGCTAATTATCGCTTTGAAGTTAATAGCAGAAAAAAAAAACTTTCTCGAATGGCCACACTAATTACGAAGAAAAAAAAAACCGTTGAACTCCGTGGCTTACTCTCCAATTTCGATGATGACTATCGTGTAGCTTATTTGAAATTAAATTTAAACATACAACGTATAATTAACACCGAACAACATGTAATCAATAATAATACGAACCAAGAACCCGGCAATTGAGTTTCGAATCCGAGAAATCATGTCTGACATCAAATAAACAAACATACTTGCAACAAGTAAATTACAGCTAAATTGAGATAACGTCATATAATATGTAGTGTAGTTATCGAGGCTCGTTACTGCAATGACAATAAGTACGTGATGATGAAATAGCCTTTGAAAATTTAAGCAGTATATCATAGTGGTGATTAATTAAAGACTATGTGTAGTTAGTCAAGCATGAGCTGAGACCGACGCGGGCGCACATTAGGCCTAACTCGAATCAACACCGTTCTCTGATTAATTAAGCCCGCAATGCGACTTGATCATCTATGAAATTAGTGACCGCACGATTAATTGTTGCAATTAAAATTATACTTTGGTCGTAAATGAAATTAGCGGCACCACATCACTAAACAAGCAACGAATTAATTTAATTCCATTATCTGTATTTCGATCGACAAAAAGAAAAAAAAAAACAATCTCGAACATCGAAACTTGATTCTGTAACCGAAGGATATTTTCGGAGGTTTTTTATTTTTTGTCAACCGTATTAATCCTCACGTCAGGATCACCACGTGCTTTGTCGAGAAACCCGTCGAAGGCCCGCTCCGGTCCATTATAATGTATAGTGTCAACGGACATCGATTGAACATCGACAGCTCGGGACGGAGTCGGGTTAACCCTACGGCGTCTACACGAAATTTATTTTATTGCCACAGAGATACGGTGATTTGGGAGGAAATCGCCCCGCGACAGGTGTTAAAAATTCAACACCTTTCGTTCTTTTTGGGTGGGAGTCTCGGGTAGATAAGCAAAGAAATAGATTGAGAGCTGTTGTAATACTATTATCATATTTATTGTGTTCGATTCGAGATCGTTTGGAATTCGAATTCTTGTAACGGTTACCTACATCTTATTTAGGAGTATTGTAGGCGCTTCTCTTTTTGTCGAGATATATATTTGATATCAAAAAGGTATGCGCCGTGATTCATTTGGAATGCTATGGCGTTCAGACGGAGAAAAAAATCGAAAAACTAAATCTCCTTATCTCTTAGGATTAAAGACGATTTTGTGAAATAATTTACGAGCGTGACGAGCCGTTTGCCGATACGATCTTCTTGATCCCTAGTTGAACCTTTTGTTTTAGGTATATGGTCTTTACCGCCATTATTCAAAACGCCCACTTAACCTTATATTATTTCGTTGAAAAGTGACAAAGTGAAACTTTGCAGACTGCAATATTTATCACGATATTTGGAATGGAATTAATCGACGTCGTTAGAATCATTTAAAAAATTTAACAATCCTCTTAAATATTTAGTACACAATAACAATATTAATCACTCTGTTGATTTATCAACATGTCAACTCACAGTGAGATAACATTTTCGATATGCTCGTACAAGCGTTGGATTAGATCATAAAACAGACTTTAATGAAAAATAAACTAAAAATAATTGAAGTTGAACATTGACATTTTATTAGTCCATTAAGATTAAGATACCGGGATACGGATATTCCAAATCTAAATGATCGTTTAATAGATTTCAAAATTAATATGGTATGCGGTAGGCGGAACTAGGGTACAAAAATTTGAGTAACGTTTTCATCAATAGATATTATAAAACTAAATTAATTGTTAATTCATAATAAATGCCAATATTTTGAATTGATTCTTAAACGAAACGATATTCCTGATTAAATTGAAATCAATTTTTCTTTTCAATGAGCTTATTAAATTTTGCTGTTACCTGTGATCTCTTAGGTGATCTTGCCGTCGGAAAGCCTTCCCGCAGATGTCGCAAGAATACGGCCTCTCATCTGTATGAGTTCGTTCATGAATAAGCAAATTATACGATTTTGTAAATTGCCGATTGCAAAATTTACAGATAAATTGCTTCTTTGTCCTAGGTCCGCTTCCTGCGGTTTTTTGTTTATTACATATGCTACTACTCGAAGAAGTGGAACTATTTGTTGATTTTGACGAATTCGATGGTTGTGGTGATAGAGGAGGCTGCGAGGGACTGCTGTTCAGTTGCTGCTGGTATACTGCGTTCATTAGAAGACTTGGATAGCCATTGTCTAAAGACGGTGGGGAATTGTAGCCGTATCCTTTCGATGTTGATTCCAAATGCTGTTCCAAAGTGAACTCGTCTTCATTATCTAATAATGCTAGGTCTTCTTCAACTTCTTCAGATAGATCTACATCTTCAGCGGCGATGGCATCAGATAACGGATATCCCTCGGGTGTTTTCGGTGAGTAATCTTTTGACGAACTGTCGATCACATCAATTTCACTTATTTTAGCACTTGCCGTTGCTATTCTAAGTATATCTTGTTTAGATGACGAATTTGTTTCTGATGTATTAGCCTGACTTGTAACATTGTTAACTGAAGAAACAGATGTCAAACGTTGTAATGTCAAATAAGACTCTAAAGCTTGTAAGTTCAAAGCGGCAGCGGCGGCGGAATTCGAAGGTAAAAGCGCGGCCTGTTGTAAAGAATTCATCATTGCGTTTTGCAATGAAATCACAACGCCTTGTAAAGATCTCTGCAACATGTTCTCTTGTAATAGTGCCGCTGATGCTATCGACATGTTTATGTTCGCGGAGGAGGAACTTGAGCTCTTACTTGCGTGTGACTTGTCCGTCTGCGGAGATACTGGCTCAACTAAAAGTCCGTTCATGTCGCTTTTGGTGTCTTGAATTTGGAGGTTGTTTTTCAACTTGATAATTGCGCTTTCCAGTGAGTTGAGCGTTGACTTATTCGATCTTGACGAACTTTGCTCTTGCATGGTGAGAATCAGATGGGTATCATGAGGTTTTCACTGATACCAGGTGCACGTGTGGGAGAGGGGAGGCGGGGTGTGTGATCGCGTGCGCGTGCGCTGTCCGTAGGGCACGCTTGATTGCGGCGTGCGAGGCGGCTGTGGGGCACGACGCGACTGAGCCGGCAGGCAGCCGGCGTCCGCCCCGCCCCCACCTCGCTCCTCGCCTGTCTTCCCGCCTCACAAAGCTCTCTATTTTAGGCAACTCTTTGTACAGTAATGGTCACCTCACGCTGCCCTAACGACAAACACGTCCATGAGAACGCTGCGCCAGATTTGTTAGTATCCCCTTTCAAGTGTAATGAGATTCTGAATTGGAACGGCCAGGCTATGGGAAAACAATGTATCCGATTGGTTTGGTATGCTTTATAATCAGCGGGTCCCGCGCGCATCATTTTCAGAAATGAGCGTGTTTCACCTTGAATCGTTAGGGAAAATTCTGGCAATCTCTTTTATTATTCAAGGACACAATAATAATTTATTTTATGCAACTTATTATAACCATTTATAACACAAACAAGATTGACTATTGTTTTTGCATATACATATAACTGTTTCAAACGCTTTTATCGTTATATTGGTGTGAAGAAATCGAAATGAAATTCTAGTTTACCTACGACTATTGTTTACGATTTTTCGTAATAGATAAACGTGTTTTGGAAGCTAAAAATAAATGTTTCTCTGGAAATTTAAAGTCATAGCATGACTCGTATTTCACTGGTGTTTTAAAATTAGATTTGAAGTTAATTAGCTCATTAGTCGGCTACCTATAACGTTTCTGTTGGGCTCGCTATCATAAACGTCACTAGTTTTTATTAATGTTCATTCATTAATTCGGAAAGTAAAATTTTAAAAAACCATGTAACTATAATCGGAGATGCAGTTCGAAATCTTCAAATGTTTTAGTTCGATAAATATCTTAGTAATTTAAATTACGATTAATAAAACGATTGCAACTGACGAGGATCGTTAATGTTCGTCTGAATGAATCTTGTCCAGGAATAATTTAAAAAAAAAACTATTTTTACAATTTTGGTTGTTTACTTTGGGTTTCTTATCGTGAGCTGTTAAGACGTGGATATTCTGAGCTCACATTAGTATGTTTAACACGTTGAATGCGAGACTAAAACCTAGACAATCTTTGGCCCACTTGGTCGCGGCGGATATCCTTAAACTGCCAGTAAGTCGGGTCTAAGGGGCCTAGACGGACACTATATGTTTGCCACACATCTTTCGGAAAATAATGTCACTGTTTCCACTAGTCACCCATTAGGTATATATTATTATCTCGACAATATTTGCGAAATAACACCTCAACGATTTTTGGACGATTCTTGATATATTGGTGCCGCGCTAGGGGATAGTATGCCGTGGACACATTGTCATCGTGTCTGTCAACATGTTAACACTCCTGCCTATTTCTGCGTGGTCTAATCGAAGGGTTATTTAATTCAATTGAGACTTAGACTCATGTTTTCAGTTAAGACATTCACTTTGTTAAGTCTAAGGGCTCCGGCAACCACTTAACACCAGTTGGGCCGCGAGCTCGTTCACCCGTCTAAGCAATTTAAGATATTACATAAATCGAGCCCGGATACTGTTATATTTAAGTAGTCAAGATTACTAATCACTTGACCGTCGAGGCACTCAAATTATGACTACAATGACGTCATTGTTCAAACAAAGCACAAAAAGCACAACAACCAAAACACGTTTTTCGGGTAAGAGTCAAAGCATATGCACTTAATACCCATCGTTTTTTTTTTCCTACCTTTGCTGATAGCCTTGAGAGGCTATTTCAGCTTCGCCCTAACGATTGTAGGTGAGCTCGCGGGGTTCAACCGGAGAGTTGCTAACACTGACCCTAGCAAGAGCAGTGCTTCGCAGAATCTACCACCGGATCGGAAACGCGACCCACTGAGACGATCCGGCGAGAAACTCAGTGGGCTGGCCATCGTAAAGTTCCAACACCTACCTGTATGGGAACTTCTTTTCTACACCTTCTGACCTTCTACTTCTATAAAAATAGTTATAATACATTTGTGCTTGCGTTGACTTGGTATTGCGCAGTAAAGACTAGAACTCTCACACTTAATACTTCATTAGACAGTGTTCTATTCGTTAGCTCGGTTACGGACAATAAGCACAAACAAAAGTGCACGAACAAAAGCTCTTGCAATGCTCCAATAGAGCGTAATAATTGCCGCAATTGACAGGAGAAACAAGTAAATCGCGTTTGTTCCGACAATCGTTGTGCAAGTGAAATGCAATATAATCATAATGCTGTATACGATATTGCAGCGTGTAAGCTTGAAGGGGTATTTAAAAAAACAACAAGACCGAAATGTGATTTTAAAATTTTCGTTAATTACTACTTTGATTAAAGCAGTAATTATCTTACGCGGTACTTACCAGTAAATTACTGCAGTAATTACTGCTTTTACAGGTGGTAGGACTTATTGTGAGTCCGCACGGGTAATCAAATCAAATGAAATCAAAAAAATATTATTCAACATAAATGAAAGTACATACTTGTTGAACGTCAAGAGAACTACCGCCAATTCACAAGAACTAGCCTCCGTCCTGAGAAGAATTGGCAAGAAACTCAGCGGGCATGTCTTTTTTTTTTTTTTTTTTAAATATGAAATTGAAATTATTATTTATTTATTTTTTAATATTAGATTATAATTTTTTTAAATATGAATTTTTTACAATGAGTATTATAACGTAACAATTACTACGATATTGAAATGCCCGGAGCGAGCAACCACCACCACCCCGCCTAGTTTTGCCGTGCTGTTTATGTTTCGGTTTTGAAGGGTGGGGCAGCCTTTATAACTATACTTGAGACCTTAGAACTTATAGCTCAAGGTGGGTGGCGCATTTACGTCGTAAATGTCTATGGGCTCCAGTAACCACTTAACACCAGGTGGGCTGTGAGCTCGTCCACCCATTTAAGAAATAAAACTAAAATAAAAAGCTATTGTAGGTACTACATTCTCTAAATTTTTAAGATTTAAAAGCCCACGATTGTAATTGAAAAATAAAACGCTAAGAATTTTATGTCGCCTACGATGATGAAACCGAGATAAATAAAGCAATAAAACCAATGAAAAATTGCCTGTTTGCGTTCCAACTGATCTGTATTTGGGTAGCGGTAACTGTCATAGAGCAGAAGATATTTGTGATACACGAATCGCACCAATGACACTACCAAGATAAGTTTGCATGTACATACATATATCGTCTTCTCGCATTAAAACTGTATAATCTCAAAACTTACTAATTTTACAGGAGAGTGTTTTAAAGGTTTAAAGATTTTACATGTAATATTTTTAATATTAATCATCTTTGCAACATTTATTTTTTATTTTTTACCAGCTCTGTCTTGGAAAGTAAGATAAAATCACGTATTCATTTTGTCGAAGCAATAGCAGTCAAAACATACGTAAACTAAAGTAATAAAGATAAAAACTAAAACTAAACTACGCTCTTTTGACAGTATTTACGAGAAAGATATTAATTTCGAATATTTTTGGAAATTGTACAATGCGAAAAGGCGATATGTACCTACAAGTACAAAGAAAAATCTATACAATACACTTTCTGAACGATGACGTGAAGCAGACACCCTTGAGTTGTCAGGTCTCCTTCGGAGGCGCTCGGGCGGCCTTCAGCTAATCCCACCCATCCTGGTTGGACCCTGTACTCCCCCACCCATTCTGCTGTAACTGGAAAGGTCTTCGAGCGAGGACATTTCCATCCTATAAATAAAAATCCGATCCATTGGTATAACGAATTCCAACTCCAAACATGCATTACAATTGAAAAGTAATTTCTGATGAAAAATTATATTCTCTCTGTTCTTCGTGTATTCCAGGCGCAATGCTCTAAATATTTTTTTCATATGATTTCATCATTATTACTCCTTACTTTTTTTTTTTATTGCCTTTGTAGGCAGACGAGCATACGGCCCACCCGATGGTAAGTGGTCACCGTCGCTCATGGACTACTTTTACTTTAATTACCTAGAACCATTATGCTATTTTTGCTACATACTATCTGGTTCAAATAACTCGCATATACATACCTACGCGCTATCATACATCCTTCTTGATATAGTCCTAATCAAAACATCGATTTATCTATTTTCCTATGAAAGCAATTAAAACAAATAAAAAAAACCATTCCACAACTACTCTTCAAATTGTACCAAAAGAATATTCTAAACTAAAAAAACAAAAATGCCCACAACAATATTTTCAACTTGAACATATTGATTCATATTATTCTAAAATAACCTCTCACCGAGAGCATTGTTGCGTCGGACGGATAGTTCAAGTTAATCTTGTCAAAACTCAAGAACAATTTCTACAAAGCACACACGGGCCGTAACGTGCCGGATCAAAACATGACACGTGTCCAGAACAGAACACGACATACATCGTGGCCAATCGGCGTCAGAGGCTAGGCGCGAGCGCAGTATGGTTCTCACGCCGCCATTGCCCGGAGGCAAAAACCGACCACGACTCACCTATACGTATAAAATTAATTTATCTATCACTAGTACGACCATTTAGCAATGTGAACTTGAAACAACTAAATTAATACACGCTCTAAAGAAAACATGGCAGATTAAGAAGAACGTAGGATTGAGCTTAAGACTGCCCTAAGGCACGAACCAACATAGATTGTTCAGAGGAATTTATTTTGTCTATCCTTAATGTGCCCATTCAAGAATAACAAACCTGTAAGAAATTAACGAGAAGAAACAGACGTGTACCGGAAAATTTATGGAGCATGGCCTAGAAATTCACAGATGAAACATACTGACATTATTTATAATTTTGTTACTTCGTAAATTGTTGGATTATCATTGCTAGTGTTTCTAATTTCGTTATATTAAGAACAGTTAAAGTGTAACAAAATATATATATTGAAAATGAAAATTAAAGTTTGATGGATATTGCTGTTTTCAGAAAAGTCCCTCCCTATGGCAACTTCTAATCGACATTTGGAGATATAGCCGAAGGAGGGTTGATGTCAGGCAGGCGGCTGTTGAAAAACTCATCCCAAATCCTATGCAGTCTGATAAGATGACATGCTGCTCTGATCCGACATAATGTGGTGTAAAGGCAAGAAGAAGAATAAGAAGGATATTGTTCTTCATGAGGTCTTATTTCCCCACGATTAGATAAAAAAATATCCATTCATTACAATTAAGCAAATATAAAATCAAATCACCTAATTTATGCAATTGCTATTTTTCAATATTTCATTTTTTTCTTTTTCTGGGAACCACTTTGTGACAGTTACAAATTGAACCCTAACCCGAATTGCGAAAGTGACATATCTAATGTCAGCCAAAGCTCTCGAAAATGTCCCAATGTTAAATATGTATGAATTATTTTACTACAAATGTTCTAGTTCGAAAACCTGTTTCATGGGCATACTAGTTCATACTCTTTATAGTATTGGCTTTCTCCGCGCGATCACGTGATTTACTAACTCACCAAACGTGCCCGACGCTTTTCGGATAAATTATGGTTTTATGGTTTTTGTGCTGAATTTGTAAAACTGTATTTTATAGAGATGGTTACAGTTCCCCAATTGTTCGTAAGTAATGATGTTTTTAAAAACGATAATAATTTGCTATTTTGAAAAGTCCTTTAAAGAAACTTTGGGATTTTCTCTTCCTTTTCGTTTGTAACCTAAAGGGCAATTCCAGTAGCGTCAGGCTCAACCTGAGAGAATTTGCTAACATTAGCTCTAGCTGGAGCAGTGCTTTGCAGAATATAACACCGATCGGTATCGCGACCCGCTAAAGAGGATCCGGCGAGAAATTCAGTGCGCTGACTCGGAATTACTTTTCATTAAAATCTTCAATGTATTGTTAGTACATTCCTAGTTATAGTTCTACAAGAGCGATTTCTTATATTCAATTTACATAAAATATAGAGGACTTTACTTAATATTAATAGTTTGAAAAGTGAATTTCATTAAAATTTGGTACGTTTAGAAGATGAACATAATGAATTTGAAGATTCGGGACTAACCACATACTATTTATAATCTCGTCTAAAATCTAAGTAGTTATGTAGCATCCCCTTCGGTATTCGCCAGTTGTGGACGCAACTAAAACAATTTTTACTATTTGATCTGATATAATATATTATGTGACGTCACTGAACAAAGAAGATGATTGGCTGGTATTATATTATCTAACACCTGGGATACTTCTATTGTTAATATTAAAATGTAATACAATTATAAATTTAGACCTCGTTAAACATACATATCAATGAATCATTTTATAGAATACTAGCGACCCGCCCTCGCTTCGCTTCTGAAACATTAAAACACACATGAAACAAAAAAAAAAAAAAAAAGTAGACTATGTTCATCACGGACAATGTCGGCTTCTAATGGAAAAAGAATTTTTCAAATCGGTCCAGTAGTTTCGGAGCCTATTCGAAACAAACAAACAAACAAATCTTTCCTCTTTATAATATTAGTATAGATTAGATCGCAGTTAGCACAGTATTTCAATGTCGACGAAGATAAAAAAGAAGCGCGAAATTAAGCTGGGAAAGTTATTTTAATCAGATCTAGCTTAAATAAATTTAGATAGGTAGGTAGCGTGAGTAAATTCGATTAAACTCGAAACTTTAGAGGGAAAATAATTGATTATATTGGAGATTTCAGGAATAATGAGAACTACCCTAGTATATTCAGTTTTAAGCAAATGACGTCATGTATTACGTACGAATAGGTATAAGCGAGTGCTCACTATTGGCAGTCCGTTAGAAAACTAGAATTATAAATTCAACTGTCAAATATCGTTATGTAGATCTATCTTTATCGAAAAAAAAAAAAAGATCCGAATGACAACTTTAGTTTTTAAGGTTATGCATATAGGCATTCATAAAGCCAAATAAATATTCACGTCATAAAATTTTAAACTACCGTCATTAGAACGGGCGGTTTCGTAACAGCATAGCATCGACATAATTTTGTCAAAATCAATTTATTTTAACAACATAATTTAGGTTTGAGATCAGTTCGTTCAGTAGATCATTGATTTGAGACCGTTGGTATTATATTATGATGATGCAGAACAAACATTGTGTACCAGCGAACACCTGTTACGTTGGACGTTTTAATTTTTTTATACAAATTGAAAGACTGTTATAATATATTTAAACAGTATTTAGAAGTTTATTTTTTCCTTAATTTAGTATATACTGAGCTAAGAGCGTTCTTTGAGGTCACACGGACCAATCTCTTGACCCTGATGCTTATCAGGTACCTAATGATAATTTTTTAATAAATTATATTTAATATTTAATTTTTTTTTTTAAATAATCATTAGGTCGGTTTGCTTTGTAAAAATTTTTTTTTGTTTTTATACTACGCGTCATTGTTAAACAGAAGTTTCATCAAAAAACATGCATAGAATTTAATTTAATTAATAAAAGAACTGTGGTATATATACCATTATTTATTTATGTAAAAATACTATTTTTGTAAAAAGAAAGATTATTTTTAAATAAAATATAAATAATTATAAGTGATTATTAATTATATAATTAAGTATACCATATCACAAGATGCAATAGGGAATAAATTGTATCATTCGGCAATAGAGTTTTTGCCCTTGATAATAGAGGCAAAGGCGCCAGCCAGTATTGTATTTTTAGTCCAAGAACAAACAAGTTCAATTTTTTTTATTGCTTAGATGGGCGGACTAGCTCACGGCCCACCTGGTGCTAAGTGGTTACCGGAGCCCATAGATATCTATAACGTAAATGCCGCCACCCACCTTGACACACGAGTTGTAAAGGTCTCACTTTTAACAGTACAACGCAACGGCTGCCCTATCCTTCAAATCGAAACGCATTACTGTTTCACGGCAGAAATGGCAGGGTGGTGATACTTATCCGTGCGGACTCACAAGACGTCCTACCACCAGTAATTACGCAAACTATAATCTTGCAGGTTTGTTTTTTATTACACATTGTTATTCCTTTGCCGTGAGAGTCCATCGTGAGCATTTGATAAGTACGTATTTTATTGGAAAAATTGGTACCCGGCGGGATTCGAACACCGATACATCACCACACACGAATGCACCGGACGTCTTATCTTTTAGACCATGACGACTTCTCTATCTATTGCAGTTAGTTCCTCGAGAATCCGATAATGTAATTAGTATGGACATAAATTAATACCTCGTATAAAACACGGAACGAGATAATTGAAATAATAGCACCGGACAAATAAATTCTTATGTAAGCAGTTTCTTACCGGCACTGTTAGTGTCTAGCGCCCACACTGCGCATGCGTATGCGATAGATAATCTTACATCCACACGTTGATACCAAACAACGGTTCCGTGCTCTGAGAATGAATGTATTAGTAAAACTTTACAACTAAATATATGGTTAAATAATACAATTTAGTACTAAACAAGAACCATTTACTAAATTACTTGAGAAAATAAAGTGATTATTCAGTGATTGTTCAATTTGTATTTACAGTTTCATGTAACCATCTATGTAATTAAGGATTGCAAAATTGTTATATTAATAGAACAAAATAAACTATATTGTATCAATCAATGGGTAGGTAGGTATTTTGGTTGTATCGATTTACTTTAAGTACACACCGAAGAAGAAATGAAAGAAATAAAGCTATTCATGAGTGTGGATGAGTTTGGGTGTTTTAAAGATGAAACTGGCTGTGACTGAATTTCAATCGAGTTTAATTTCAATGAAACGATATTCGTTTAATTTAAGATTTATGTTTTAATATTTTATTTACATGATGTATCTTATTAAATAGAAAGTATTCATAAAATTCTGAACGTTTTCAGTAAAAATACATACAGAGTACAAATTTGAGGTGATTATCGAATTTTTAAAATCAATCATCATCATCATTTTTTTTTTTTTTTTTTTATTGCTTAGATGTTCTATAACTAATTAAGTTCTAAATAACTAACTTATATCTAACTATGTTCGTTAGTCTCGCTAAAACTCGAGAACGGCTGGACCGATTTGGCTTATTTTGGTCTTCAATCATTTGTGGAAGTCCAGAGAAGGTTTAAAAGGTAGATAGATAAATATGAAAATGCTCGGAATTAAATAAAAATAACAATTTTGTTTTTCCTTTGACGTGTCCCCCGTCGGGCGGATTCCTTTTGTTTGTTTTAAGTTTATTTTATACAAAAGTTTAGGTCTTTTATTTATCGATTGAGGCACTATGAAGTCTGCCGGGTCAGCTAGTACACAATATAAATCTGAGGCGATTATCGAATTTTTTCAATCAACTACCCGTAAATAAATACAAAAAAAAACCTCTTTAAAAAAATTAACGATAATCACAAGTAAGTGATAGAGTATCGTAGAAAGGGAAACAATATCTTAACTTTCTAAATGCGTGTAATCTCACACGTCCTCGGATATAGCTTTACGTTTCACCGACTAAACAGGTGTGACGAATGTACGATTTCTTGTGATGAAACACGCTTTAGAACATAACGACGACTCATTATATTCATTACATTACATTTGTTTTGGTTTAATAAGTGAACGAAACGAAAAAACAAAATACTTCAGAGGTGTCAAGGGACACCCGGATGGAACGAAGTTCCTTTCGATTAATTAGTGAAGGAATTGTATTTATTTATTTTAAGTTATAATAATAAATTACGGCATTATGAAGAAGAAAAAAACAATACTATGAACTAAATTACTATTGTTGAAACGCTATCTCGAGAAACTGTACTCATTACGCGGACCAATCGGATACGAGCAATGTCACGCGATAAGCGTTGATTGGTCAGAATGACGGATCTAAAAAGTGTCGTGACAACTTTTCGTAAGAATTTTTTCCGTCTAGCCCCCTTTCACAACGCGCGATAAGGAACTTCGTTCCAAAAACAATCGACTCTCTCTGACTTTTTAAGGCACCCATCCGATCGCGACTGATTACCGGCGATTTTGTACGTCAGTAATACTAGAGCTATACCTGAGCCACTACTTAGGACTTAAAAATCTTATAACGTTTCTGAAAGGGCATATGATAGCATTGCCCAACATTGCAAAGGCTAACAGTCGACGTCGCCCTAAACACGTCATTACGGATCCTCCCGATCCATTAACGGTGCATTTAGGTACCTCAAGCACTGGTAACCGTCCTCGCCGAACCCGTCATTTGCAACGAAGGGCTCGACGAGTAAATTAATTCATAGACACAGCCCACTGATTTTCTCGCCGGATTTTCTGAGTGGGTCGCGTTTCCGATCCGGTGGTAGATTCTGCGAAGCACAGCTCTTGCTGGGGCCAGTGTTAGCAACACTCCGGTTTGAGTCCTGTGAGCTCACCAACACGTCAAGGAGAAGCTGAAATAGCCTCTAAAGGCTATCGGCATAGGTAGGAAAAAATAATTCCAATAACAACGGGCAGGTCCCACAAATCACAACTCAGCCGATTTCTGCTGTGAAACAGTAATGCGGTTTGAAGGGTGAGTCAGCCGTTGTACTATAAAACTGAGATTTAGTGGTAATGTCTTAAGTTAGATGGCGGCATTTACATTGTTGACGTCTTTAGGCTCCGGTAACCACTTAACACCAGATAGGGCGTCCGCCCACCTAAGCAATAAAAAAATAGTAATGGGATTTCAAAAAATTTAATCCAAATGCTCTGACGAGTTCATAGCCTATTTGAAGATACGTAATTACTGGATAATATGGACAGCATAACGTAATTTTATCTTGAGACATTAGAATGAAGTCTCAGTTGCATGTCCTAACGGGTTCTCTCTTTAATCAAGAAAAAAGACAGAGCCATAGGTTAAGAGCTGGATGAGTACACCCTACCACGAATAATTTAAGATACATTGAGAGATTTATTTACCCATTATATTTTTCGGATTAATGTCTTAAGTGTGTATATAGAAATACAGGTAGTAGCGTGAAGATTTGGGATACGGACACATTCGTACGCGTCAATTTCAAAGAGAGTACGTAATGAGAAGTGTGTTAACGAATTTTCACACGGTTAATCTGTTAGCATTAGTAATGATTGCATTTTAACTACTTACACGATTACCAAGAGCAGATATTACGGAACATTAGTACATATATGATAGTCAATAATAATATGAACTAGACATTACGTATGAAAACAACGTATTACGGCTTTTTTTTTCATTCCTATGCTGATGGCCTTGAGAGGCTATGTCAGCATAACCCTAGCGTGTAGGTGAGGTCTCGGGGCTCAAACCAGGAGGCGTTGCAAACACTAGTCCTAGCAAGAGCAGTGATTCGCAGAATCTACCACCGGATCAGAAACGCGACCCACTGAGAATATCCGGCGAGAAACTCAGTGGGCTGTGTCTATGGGTTAATTTACTCGTCGCGCCCTTCGTCACAAACGACGGGTTCCGCGAGGACGGTGACCGGTGCTTGAGGTACCTAAAAGCATCGTTAATGGATGGGGAGGATCCGTAAGGACGGGTTTAGGGCGACGTCGACTGTTTGTCATTCGGTACTAAACCACTGAGAAGATCGAGAAACTCAGTGTTAAGAATGTTAGAATGTAAATGTCAGTGCCCAAACATTGTTTCATTCGAAAGCTCCAGAACAACATTGAAAGCCTATTTTTTTTTCTGTCCGCAGCATATTATAACACATTAACGTTTTATTATAATGGAGGAGCATAAAAACATTTATGTTGGTAGCACGTGTTTTTATTTGGCCCCCACGAGGCTCAAGAGTTGTGAAACTTGAGACGTCATAAAATTGAATCTATAAAAATACGACCTGAGATACAATCGCTATGTTTTCAAATCGACTAAGTTCGTTCGTAATGCAATGAGCATTAAAATTACATTGTATGTCCCATACAACGATTGCGGGCAGCTAAACTATGGACGGCGATTTAAATGTGCTTGAGTTTTATTACTAGAATGCTGAATGTAATGAGGACGCTAAATTCCGAACGTATTTCGCATTTCGAGGGGATCGGCTTATTTGTGATGCATCGAGCTCGCAATCCGTTTTTCAAATTTAAAGTAAATCTATTCTATGTATAAGTATATAAAAATGAATTGCTGTTCGTTAGTCTCGCTAAAACTCGAGAACGGCTGGACCGATTTGGCTAATTTTTGTCTTGAATTATTTGTGGAAGTCCAGAGAAGGTTTAAAAGAATAAATATGAAAATACTCGGAATTAAATAAAAATAACAATTTTGTTTTTCCTTTGATGTATCCTCCGCCCTCGTCGGACGGATTTCTTTTGTTTGTTTTAAGTTTATTTTACACAAAAGTTTAGGTATTTTATTTGTCGATTGAGGCACTACTAAGTTTGCCGGGTCAGCTAGTTTAAAATAAATTTAAAGTATTGAAATAAACGTCTAGTTTGTCAGTTTAAGTAGATTAATTTACGCGACGTACCAAGCACGGACGGGGTTGACTGGCTCAGTGGTGTAGTAGATAGCGACCCAGACTGTGCGTCGAGGGTCGTGGGTTCGATTCCCACATCAGACAAACATTGGTGTGATGAACAGATTTGTTTGCTCTTCTTCTGTTTTACTAGTGGTAGGGCGTCGTTGTCGATTCCGCACGGGTAGGTACCACCACCCTGCTTATTTCTGCCGTGAAGCAGTAATGCGTTTCGGTTTGAAGGGTGGGGCAGCCGTTGTAACTATACTGATACCTTAGAACTCATATCTGAAGGTGGGTGGCGGCATTTACGTTGTACATATGTATGGGCTGCGGTAACCATTTAACATCAGGTGGACCGTCGCCACGTTAACTGGTCCCGTGATAAGTTCGTAAAGAACTTGTGTTACGGGTACCAGATAACGGATATAAATGTAAGATTTTTATTATACACATACATATATTTAATATACATCCATAACCCTGGAAAAGACATTTATATTTATCATACAAATATCTTCCCTTGGCGGGATTCGAACCCGCGACCCCCTTGTGTAGTGACCATGTCACTTACCACTACACCAGACGGCCGTTAAGCAATAAAAAATATATCTAATCTATCTAAGCAATAACAAAAAATCTTCGTCTGAGTGTTTATTATCTCCATATTATATTTGTCGGCATTCCCATCCTCAGGGATCGTTTGGAACCTCTGGGTCTGCGGAGGGATTTCAGTACCATCTGTATTTTGTACCGTATATTCCATGGGGAGTGCTCTGAGGAATTGTTTGAGATGATCCTATCCTCTTTTTAAATAACTTTTTAAATTTTCTTTAAATAACCAGTTCATATTTTTTTATTATTCTGTCGGTAAGATCGAAAAATATTATTCATATTTCATCATTTTATCAATATTTAATTCGTATTTAATCATCATCGGTCATTATCTAGTCTTAATTTATAAGCTATCGATTAAGAGACAGCCAGTACGTCTCCTAGAGGCTTTAAGTTAGAATTCATCTCGCAATAATGGTCCCGGGGTTATGTTAATCCAAAGGATAAACTATTTTCTTTTGGGGTGGTTATCTTTGCATTATTCCTTCTACTGGTTTGATCCCATTTTAGTACAAATTTAATATGCTAATGTAGTAGTAGTATATTTCATTGTACTTATCAATAGCTTGGTATTATATCAATTGAATTGTATTTAAAAGTTAAGCTATATTTGAAATATTGGGAAAATATAAAATACTTTTTATGGTTTTTTTTTGTTTTCATACAGTACTGAAGTGAATTAGAATGTATTTGCATATTACGTGTGTATTTATAAATTAATTAATATTATTTATCCGTGAATTTGATTATTTTATGTATTACTTATTATTTTATTATTACTATTTATAACATTAACAGGATTACACCGAATTAATATATATATGAAACTAGAGATATTTAACTAAGATTTGCGACAATGGGATGGTAAACAATTATATTACATCTATATAGGTATATATAAAAATGAATTTCTGTTCGTTAGTCTCGCTAAAACTCGAGAACGGCTGGACCGCTTTGGCTAATTTTGGTCTTGAATTTTTTGTGGAAGTCCAGTGAAGGTTTAAAAGGTGAATAAATATGATAGTGCTCAGAATTGAATAAAAATAATAATTTTGTTTTCCCTTTGATGTGTCCCCCGTCGGACGGATTCCTTTTGTTTGTTTTAAGTTTATTTTATACAAAAGTTTACGTATTTTATTTATCGATTGAGACACTACGAAGTCTGCCGGGTCAGCTAGTGTACAATAAAAATTTGAAACATTTAAACGCAAAGAATCCAATTGTGTTTGGTTCGATTTGTCGGTAAGGTAATTGACCTTTAGGGCGCAGTTACTGCTGAATAACGACATCGGGAGAGACGATACTCTCGTACTGCATTTTACAGGGCAAATGTGACCCCGGGCCGACATGGCCGTAATGTTTTATGAGCTCTGTTGTGCTTTACGACTGTCACATTTAATTACTTCATTGCCGGCAATTAAAGTTTGGTGGAAAAACGTTTTTTTCGAGTTTTACAGCTGCATTTGGGTAAATAAAAACTCGAATCACTTTATTTGTTTTTTACCACACACGTTTTTGTTTAGTGTGTGCCCTTAATGAGTTGTCGATGTGGTTTTTATTCGATTAACTTTTTTAAAGCGTATCACAAGTGTCTTTGGAAAAACAAAATTTGTTATTTAAAAAAACTGTGTTATTAATAAGTAAAAGTTTATCATGAACGGCCTGTGATGTCCAATATTGGATATAAGCTGTTTAACGAACAACATATTTACTACTCACTATCACTCCAACCACAAAATCTTTCGGGTTATATAGTATTTAGTTTATCATGGTTCTTTCCTACGAAGCTCGTCACTTGACCTCAATCGCGGAGGTAACCCTCTAGATTTGCTCTTCGACTTTGAGTAAGAGTTAATCAGATTAAATATAAAAATATTACGCGTAGTTTTTAAGAAAAAACGGGTATGGTAATACTGTATATCTTTTCATTAATGACTTCATGCCTGAAGTGGACAATGGCACTTACGTTAACGTATCTCACTCTTACACCTGACGTCAACATATTCTTTCCATCTTAAGGATTAATAAGACAAAAGGTATGTTTCGAAATAACCAAAACTTAGCGGGTTCTTGATACAATTTTTAGTCTTAAAGAGTTCCCGATATTTCGGCGTCTATGATCACGTGTAGACTATCACGTGTAAAATCGATGCACTGGAGATGTGGCGCTGGAGACGGCTCCTAAACGTCCCATAGATGGCATTCCGCACCAATGTATCCATCCTCAAAGAATTCGGTATCAAAGACCGACTTTCGTCAACTGTGCAACTGAGGGTTTAAAAGTTCTTTGGTCACACCCTCAGAAAAGAGCACTTGATGGAGAGACTGGTAGTCCAAGGCCAGGTGGAAGGCAGGAGAATACGCGGCCGCTCACCGACCCGCTGGACTGACCTAATAAAGAGGGCAACTGAGTCCACTATGGTCGAATGTACTCGAAAAGCTTCGAACCGCCAGATCTGGAAGCGCATAGCCTGGAAGGTGGTCCTTGGGAGCGTGGGTGACCTAACAGGTCCTTCTACACATACAGCATCAGCGCAACCACGCCACTCTGACAAGAGTGTCCGACTGCGAAAAAGAAGACTATCCGTAGACCCCTGATCATAGCATAATTGAAACCGTGGTAAGAACATTTTTTTTTTTTTTATTTTTTTTTTTTTATTTTTTTTTGTCAGGTGGAAATCGGTATGGAGGGCGGGGCATGTCGGAGTCGAACCGACTAAAACCTCCTGTCTCTCAACAACCAACGTCCAAACCTCGCATGAGACAAAACTCATGAAAAGGCAAGGGGGGGAAAGTGAAGCGTTTAGTGCGGAGCACATCTCTCCCATCACCCTCCCCCTCGGGACGCCGGACTGGCAGTCGTCGGCGCCACGACCACCAGCCCTCTCGGTCGGCAGGCTATCCGAAGCCCGCCTAGATGGCACCGGTTAGAATGGTCTATTCTACGGAATACCCCGCTGGGTCAGAACCAGCGTGGATTGAGGATAGCCGGCCTTCCATCACCCGGATGCTCATGCATAACATGCGTGCAGAGCAGCTTGCACGTCGTCTTCTTAGGCCCCCTTCGCCGGTCCCCAGGCCGACATGTGAGGGAGACCCGAAACACTTAGAGGGCCAGGGCTTGGGCGAGATCCGCCTCCCTGGCCCCCGCTCGACGGCGGCGGGCCTGTGCGTCTCTCACGCGCCCCGCCGCCTCCTTCTGCGAGATGGTGCACTCGCAGAAGTCGAGCATCGCCTTCCACGACTCGTCGTCGCCGAGCATCGATGCCACAACACTCGGCAACGACAAGTCGTTTCCTATTTTTGCGACGAGGACACGGCGCCACCCCTCCCATGCGGGGCAGGCGACGAGCGTGTGCTCTGCCGTGTCCAAGTCGCAATCACAATGGTGGCACTCTGCCGTCGGCTCGGCTCTGATCCGGTGCAGGAACTCACCGAAGCAACCATGCCCAGTGAGCACCTGCGTGAGCCGGAAAGTGAGGCGTCCTCTGTCACGATTCACCCAGTTCACAAGAACCGGGCGAATCGCCTCGGGGTGCTACGACCAGCCGAAGGATCGGCCAGCCGTCTGGACCGTGGTAAGAACCTGTGAAGTATATTCATAACGTGGATAAGCGCGAAAGCTTAAATAACATGTAAGGATATATTCTTTGGATAAACAATTCAATAATGAAGTAAGTAAGTAGTATTTGTATACTAGTATTATTCTATGGCTTACGGAACGAACAGCTACTATTTGTATTTTGCTTGTCTAAGTGTCGTTCTTACTCTTCTCAAAAAATTTTATTACTCTGGTGTTTACTACTACTTACTTAATAAAATCTATCCAGCCGTTACACTAATATTATAATACTATTAAATAATATTTTCCGATCGTGTCTCTCATGTATCGTAGGAGTATATGGTCTTCATTTCTTTCTACCATCGTCTCTAAATTTCTCTGTTCCTCTTTCTAATTCTATCACTCTAATCTTTAGTACGTCCACGAAGTATACTACTGAGTCTATCATTTGAGGAATTGTTTGAGATGATACCGTCATCTCGATTTTATCATCGCGCCGCCTGCCACCAGAGTAGAGTTCATCCATACTAGCTGGAGCCACTGTGGTCATCCATAGTGCGTTTCCAGAGGTCTTTTGTGCCACGTACCATCCGGCTATGGAATGAGCTCCCCTCCACGGTCTTTCCCGAGCGCTATGACATGTCCTTCTTCAAACGAGACTTGTGGAGAGTATTAAGCGGTAGCTGTAATACTGTTGTGTTCCACCAAGCAGTAGTAAAATCATGAATTCACCTCGTAAGTCTAAAAGATAATGATGTAGCATCACACTGAACTCCTTGGCTTGTGATTTGTCAAGGATTTGGAAAAACACATAGGTCAATAGATCAATTCCAGAACGAAAGGGAAACCCAAAGCTTTCTCGAAACCATTAAATTTAATTGGATTAAATTATCGATACTTGTTCGCTTCTATCGACAACACAACATCGTCAGCACATCACAATAATTCTTACCGGATCGCCCATAAAAACTTAAGGTTCGTAAATTTAGCGGGAGCACGCTTCGCTCCATACCTATCGATAAGTGATTTTATCGACATACCTCTGTACGGTATTTTTTTATCGATAATTGATTTTTGTGACATCACTGTAATTTTTGTTGCGATTTATTCGTTATGAGCATTATCAGAATTTCGACGTTTAGTACTTTAATTAGTAATTTATTACTAGCTAGTGATAAAATTAATTAAAGATAATGTCATTCTAATTTAGATGGATATAAAATACTGCAACGACATCCTGCCTTGTGTTTATCAAGTTAAACGAATTTATATTGATACACGAATATTTAATTAATTATTTTAACTGCTTACCTCTGATTAAAGTAAAATTTTAATATGGTTATTTTTTATTTCTCGATCTAATCTTTATATTTTCATTATGAATTAGAGATTTTTTTTCGCAATTTGCTTAGAAACAGACGTGTTCACAGTCTATCTGGTTTTTAGAGGCAATAGGTATCACAACATTCTATTATTCAACTAAGCCATATATATGGTCGAAGCCTTAGTTGTAGTGATATAATGCAGTAAAAGCTCCTTATTCGGGCCTCCTTCAGACGCGTTTTCACTATTCGCGAATAAAAAAAAATGTGAATCATTTCCTGTGTACGCGGCTAAAGATTTTTTTTTCGCCGATGTAATCGGTACATCGGTACATACAAATTAATAAAAAGATTTCCAATATGTAGGTATCCAACCGAATATCCTCTGTAAGCGCGCTTTTCCATATTCACTATTTCTGTATTTACGGCATATACGGTATTCCTTTATATACGGAACGTATTTCTTGCGAAAATAGAACTTTTACTGTAATACTAATAACTAGAGGTCCCGCAGTAGTCGAAATACGACTATAATTTATTGGATTTTTTTTCTTTTTTTTTTTTTTCTTTTTTTTTTGTCAGGAGGAAATCGCCGGACTTCCGCCCCCTTCACTGGGGATGGAGAGCGGGGCATGTCGGAGTCAAACCGACTAAAACCTCCTGTCTCTCAACAACCAACGTCCAAACCTCGCATGAGACAAAACTCATGAAAAGGCAAGAGGGGGAAAGTGAAGCGTTTAGTGCGGAGCACATCTCTCCCATCACCCTCCCCCTCGGGACGCCGGACTGGCGGTCGTCGGCGCCACGACCACCAGCCCTCTCGGTCGGCAGGCTATCCGAAGCCCGCCTAGATGGCGCCGGTTAGAATGGTCTATCCTACGGAATACCCCGCTAGGTCAGAACCAGCGTGGGTTGAGGATAGCCGGCCTTCCATCACCCGGATGAAGGCTACACTATTAAAAATATTAACAAAGACAAACCTTAATCTATTCTCAATTTGACAACAGACGTCAAGAACTAACATTTGATAATAAATAGTATGCATGCGTGTGTGCGTCAAATACATGGTATGTAGTGTGTGTAATGTTTTCTTAATTGATTTAATGTATCTTTTATGCATTATTTTAAAAAAATATTAGCATTGTGCACTTCTTCTCTATATTCTATATAAGTCTGGAAAATTTCATACTCCTCCGTTCGCGCAATTTCCGTAAAAAGGGATACAAAGTTTTTGCTTCACGTATTAATATATAGATAACATCGTTGTGTCAACTTGACAGCGAAAAGCTTCGAACAATACCTTAAAAAACTTTCGCTATCCAGCTGGGATAGGGGCCTTGTGAAGAATTGTGAATAATATTTATAACTAGCGGCCCGCCCTTGCTTCGCTTCGGAAAAATTAAATTTTATTATTGATAGGCGAGTCCCGCCATGTTGCGCGGTACGACAATAACTGCGGGTGACGCCGCGAGACGAAGCTAGTCTAAAAAAAGTAGCCTAAGTTATTCCTTATATCATTAGCTACCTATCAGCGAAAGTCCCGTCAAAATCGGTCCAGCTTTTCCAAAGATTAGCCGGAACAAACAGACAGACCGACAGACAGACAAAAATTGTAAAAAATGTTATTTTGGTGTATGTACCGTATATATATATTCATATACATATAGTAAAAAGAGGCTATTTCAATATTACAAACAGACACTCCAATTTTATTTATATGTATGTATAGATAAATATGTATTGTTTCTGTAGTAAACAAATATGTTACTTTCTGGTTTATATAGTACCGAGAATCCTAATTTCCGACCCTATGTGATTTTATTTATGATTATCATTACATAACTTTATTAATTTATCGTTGTAATTTACGAAGACTTGTAGGTACGTGTTTACTTTGAACAGTATTGCATTATTCCAGACGAATGTATCAGGTGTCTCACGCATTTAGGTTACATAAATAAATACGTATACCTACTGTGATGAATTATGTAAATAAGGACCACAAGTTATACAATTTCACCTACATTACGATCCAAACGTTACATTTAAACAGCTGTTAAGCCTGAATGTATTGAATAATTGGTACACAACTATACTAACCGTAACCTAATAATTGCATAGCAGTGTTCAGGTACAGACTAATCTGAGATTTATACTATGTTTCGCATAGATTAACACGCTATTTACTACCCTTCGTGGTATTAATGCATTGATATGTATATAACACAGAGTTGATACAATTTTACCGAATATGTTTTTAAACGACCTAACACGTGTTATTGTTCTGAAATTATGGCGAATGAATGTGTACACTACAGTTAAGTTTAAGTGCCAACTGGCCCTCGACTACGGATTTGAGGAGCCCCATTAATCAACTCGCTACATAAAAATTCTTTTCAAATGTCGATTGAATAAGGACATGCCTTAACATCCGGGAAACACAGTGAAGGCATTCATTCCAAAGCTGAATGTAAATAAAACGCTCTGTAGAGCTGTTTCCGGAGAAAATGAGACAGTGACGGGTGCTCTGACGCTAAGAAAAAGATGATAGAATCAACTTAATTAATTCCTCAAATATGAAGGAAAAACTCGAAACATTTCGTGGTTCATAACGTTATTTACTGTGGACTCCAAAGCTCCTCAATTCTTACCTAACATGTACGTATTTATCATTAGATTAAATAGTCAATGCCTTCGCCAACGAAACCAAATAAGAAAACTATAGGATTCATAATTAATAACCGGCAAACTGCAATTAAGCGCATCCGTTTTTGCTTTACAAATTGACGTCGAAACAAATGGAGCGGTATTAACCACTCTATACGACTCCACGACGGCGGGCAACAAATAACGTGCAGCGCTAATCTAATTACTTAGCACAATGTCTTATTTGTAAGTTTTTGTTGCGCAATTAAAGTTTCCTTTCGTGTAAACAGAGATCGTAGCGAACCGAACGATTCGTAACGTGATACAGTGATTTGGAATCGTGTTTACTTGCCTGTTATTGAATGTTAGACGTTTAGATTGGCGGTGAGCTTAACACAGATTTTCTATTTATAAGTAGCCTTAAAATAATTAGTACTATAAATAATTATTTTATCTTTTTTATATGAATTTCAATTTGAAATATTGAATTGTTATGTATGTAGTAAAATTATAAAAAAATATTATTAAGACTTTTATAGTTATTAGATAATTTAATTATAATTGAATATTTCGATTTTACAATACTGTAGCTATGGTTGGTTAGGATTCGGGGTTGATAAGATATTGTTCACTTTACGGAAAAGCACATACCGGTGCATTTTTTATGATGATTTTCAAAGCTTCTAAGGCTTACTGTTAATTATAATTCACACATGAACATAATTCAAAACGTGTTAATGCATAATGTGTTATGGCGATTACATATCAACTTCTACTTTGAAAGCATTGCTGTGAATATTATAAGCATAGATCACATACAACAAGTACATATTAGTTTTATATATTAGACAAGTTAAAATACAAGTCGGTTGGATGGTGTGTTAATGAATTAACATTAATGATTTTTATAAATCAACATTACCCTATCTCTTTCTATGAGTGTCATGAAAGGCAATTAAGGGATTCCCCGGGAAAGGCAATTAAGGGATTCCCCGGAAAAGCATTATCGTGGTCCAACCATATTGCGATCTCCAACCGGCACTTAACAGCATCTATAGCTTTTAAATTATACAAATTAAAGTCCGTCAATGATTACTTAACAACAACAAAAAAAACCAGTTGATAAACGCTTAACAAAGAATCACCGAATTGCTTTGTCTTTGCCTATTTATATATTGTCAGTCTCGGATTAATTGACGTTAAACAAAAAAAACATAAAACAAAAATTTCCGTTGCCATACAAACAAGAATCTTAGATAGAATAAAACTTAAATCAATTGAAGCATAAAGAAGCGCGTGCGTCTCCGCTGTGACGGCAATTAAATTGATTTGCACGCATGGTTTGAGCAAAACATGTTTGTCTCACAACTTCACCTAATGGTCATAGACGATATAAATACTGTTAATGCTATTATAGTCAAGCAATTGAGGAGGTGTTTTAAAAAGGTTTTTTTTCTATTTTCGCTGGAAACGTTTTTTTTTTTTTCCTACCTAGGCTGATAGCCTTGAGAGGCTATGTCAGCGTAATCGGACGAGTAGGTGAGCATACGGGGCTCAAACCAGTAGTGTTGCTAACATTGGCCCTAGCAAGAGCAGTGCTTCGCAGAATCTACCACCGGATCGGAAAAGCGATCCACTGAGAAGATCCGGCGAGAATCGTTTATGATTTTGCGTCGTAGTATGAGTTTTTGTTTTTATTGTAACGTGGTGGACTAGCCCTCCTGGTGTTAAATGGTCACCGGAGCCCAATAACATCAAAAGCGTAAATAAAATCATCTACCTTGAGTAGCATCTACATTAAGTTCTAAATCTCCATTTTATAGTACAACGGCTACCCCACCCTTCAAATCGAAACGATTCACAGCAGAAATAGGCAGAGTGATGGTAGGACATCTTTTGACGGGTAGGTACCACCACCCTGCCTATTTCTGAGCTCGTCCACCCATCTAAGTTATAAAAAAAACTTTTTTTTTATATGTTTATTTAAGGAGATTATTCATCTAGTGAATATGTCACTCCATTGTGCAACAAAAGATAGAAACGAAAAATTATATAAAAAAATTAAGGAAATTGTTATCGTCTCTGAAGGCCCACCAATACTATTTTATAAAGTGACTTAGCCATTTCGGATTCCGGAAAGGCTCATACGCAATTTACAAAAAAAAAAAAACTTTAAAGCAACTAATCACAAAATATTAGAACTTCAAACTGTGTTTGAAACTTGTAAAACAAAGATGTGATCGAATCACATCGTGTAATAAAAATCAAACCCACAAATTTATAACTTTCGTAATAACTGGTGGTAGGACGGCTTGTTGATCCGCACGGGTAGGTACCACCACCCTGCCCATTTCTGCCGTGAAGCAGTAATGCGTTTCGGTTTGAAGGATAGGGCAGCCGTTGTAACTATACTGAAACTCATATCTCAAGGTAGGTGGCGGCATTTACTTTCTATGGGCTCTGATAACCACTTAACATCAGGTGAGCCGTGACCTCGTCTACTCATCTAAGCAATAAAACCCATTAAATCTCAATATAGCAAAATTTTAATTTGACTCTTGACACGGTACGATCTTGTGAAATTTAAATTAAGAATGTATATTTTTTATTTAATTAATATAATTTCATAAAGATAGTATAGTAATTAAAATGAAAAGTATTTAAAATGAATTAAGTATATAATTGATTGAATTTGCCGTAAACCACTCTAAAGACCATCCGCTGTGCCAGTACAATGATTAATCGAAACTATATTAGCCTAAAAAATCAAAGAGCTCTTTACTGAAATATAATTAATGGCATTATTTAAATTCCTTTATTTACAGGTTAGCCGTCGGAGCACCACGGTTCGTGAGAAATGTCGACATACACGACGACCTGAGTCTTGAATCGATCCGGAAACAACTGAAGTCAGCATCAGAACGGTACTTCGATAAGGATATGCATCATGATAATCGCCTTATCGTCGTCGTCGATGACTACTCGTATTTGGGAGCCCCGGCCCAGAGATGGGAGCAGTACTCCAAGCGAGGCCGGACTTGTGCTTTATAAAGCAAAAGCCTTTGTCCAGGTGTGAAGTACCGCTTCGCTCTGTTGAGGACTCCCAGCATTTTGGACGCCAACTTGGCTTTGCCTTCCAAATGACTCCGTAACTGGACATCGCTCGAAATGTTGACCCCAAGTATCCCAAATACTCATGGAAGGTTGTAGGGATACTCCTTGGAATTGCGGCGCCATGACAAAGAGGTCCTTCTTCGCAGTGAACGCGCAAACCTGTGTCTTCAACGGGTTGAATTGAACCAAATTCAATTCACCTCACTCAGAGGCTCGCCCCAGAGAGCTCTCTACTTCAGACACAAGTTTTGATCGTCTCTCTTGCACCACGCAGATCGTCTGTCTTGCACCACGCATATTAGACGCCTTTAGCTCTAACACTAGGAGCAGGCTTAGGGACACCGGCAACCGTACTCGTCGAACTCGGCAAAGAGTTCGACGTGCAACCTAACCTAAACATCAGCCCGCTGAGTTTCTCGCCGGATCTTCTCAGCGCGGGTTGCGATTTGGATCCGGTAGATTCATTCGCGAAGCAACTGCTCTAGAGTTGTTAGGTCTCGTTTGGAAGCGCTCGTGTAGCTGTTAGCTAATCCCATCCCTCCTGGCCTTTGCATCCCACCTGCTCTGCTAAAACTAGGAAGGCCTCAGCGCCACCAGTAATTCCTCATTCATAAAAAAAAAAACTCTCAAACCTATGTGGGGTTTTTAATTTTTTTTTGTAAACTAGCTGACCCGGCAGACTTCGTAGTGCCTCAATCAATAAATAAAATACCTAAGCTTTTGTATAAAATATTTTTTTTTTTTTTTTTTTTTTTTTTTTTTTTTTTTTTTTTTTTTTTTTTTTTTTTTTTTTTTTTTTTTTTTTTTTTTCTCTTTATCTTGCAATCAGTCAGCTAGACTATGAGCAGATGTGTTGAGAGCTGTTAGACGGTCAGAGCAAAATCTCCATCGAGACTGCTCCACTCTGTCAACCGTGTCTATCAAGACTTAGGATTTGTCGCCTTTTAAGCCTATTTATTAGGTCCGGTGTGGTTAGTTGCGTGGCAAGTTTATTAGGATGCATTTCTAGCCTTTTTCTGTATTTCATACTCCAGGTCTTGATTTCCTGTTTAACAGTCCTGATTTTGAGGTGTTCATGAATTTCCGATGTTTTTATAAACCACGGACAGTTCGATATTTGTTTCAGGATGTAATTTTGAACCCTCTGTATGATATTTATGTTAGAGTCACACGCCGAACCCCATAGTTGAATCCCGTATGTCCAAATTGGTTTCAAGAGCATTTCGTAGATGAGTAGCTTATTATCTACTGACAGCTTGGAATTTCTGCCAAGCAGCCAGTAGAGTCCTCTGTATTTCAGGTTGATTTCTTCTCTCTTCTTCTGTATGTGTTGTTTCCATACGAGTCTCCTATCAAGGTGTATTCCCAAGTATTTTACGCAGTGTTCTTGCGGGAGTTGTTGATTGCACAGAGTTACTGGCGGACAGTCTCCTCTACGGAGGGTGAAGGTTACATGAACGGATTTTGTCACACTAGTTTTTATTCTCCACTTTGAAAGCCAAGTTTCAATTTCTTGCAATCCAGTCTGTAGGAAGTCTGAAGCTTCGTTTGGGCAATTGCTACATGCCAGTACAGCGGTATCGTCTGCGAATGTTGCTAATGTAACATGTTCGCTTTGTGGTAAATCACATGTGTAAATGGTATACAAGACTGGACCCAGGACAGACCCCTGCGGTACACCAGCTTTGATTGAGTGAAATGGCGATGTACACTCTTCTTCTCTTATTTGAAATATTCTTTCTGTTAGATAAGATTTTATGATGGGGAAGAATGTACAGGGTAGAAGAGTTTTTACTTTATACAAGAGACCTTTGTGCCATACTCTATCAAACGCTTGCTGCACGTCTAGGAAGGCAGAGGAGCAGTACTCCTTTCTCTCTAGTGCCTTCCTTATCACAGAGCAGATTCTATGGACTTGTTCCACAGTGCCATGCTGCTGGCGAAAGCCAAACTGGTGGTCCGGGATTATGGCTCTTTGATGAATCTCCTCCAATAATCTGTGCAGCAGGACTGACTCAAAAAGTTTTGACGTTACGGTTAGTAGACTAATCGGCCTGTATGAGCTAAGTTCGTTCACTGGCTTCCCTACTTTAGGTATCATAATTACTTGTGAAACTCTCCACAGTGATGGAAAGTGTCCAGTTCTTAGTATGCCATTAAATAAGATGGTTAGAAAAACTATGGCTTTTTTGGGAAGTTCCTTCAAGACTTTTTTGTCTATTAAATCAAACCCGGGGGCTTTTTTGTCCTCCAATTTTGAGATTGTTGCCACGACTTCTTTCGGAGTTGTAGGCCTAATCGGCAAATCGAGCTGGAAGTCTTGACTTAGGGCCGAATCTATGAAGGAATCATCAGTGTTTGGGTCAGCATCATTAGGCGTGAATACTTTTGCTAAGTGAACAGCAAAGGCGTCAGCTTTTTCTTGTCTTGTTCTTGCCCAAGTGTTATTCTGCAACCGTAACGGCGGTTTGGGATCCATAGGCCTATTATAGTTCCTACAAGCTCGCCATAGAGAGTAGTTAGTAGCACTTGTTGCAGTTAAGGAATCTAGATAACATTCCATAGTTTTGTCCCTTGCATTTTTTATGGCAAGTTTAAGATCCTTGACTGCTTTGTTAAGAGCTCTTTTATCTACTGAGAGCCTGCTAGTATGCCATACTCTTCGCAGTTTTCTTTTGTTCAGAATCAGTTCTTTTATTTCAAACGATATCTTATTTTGCCGTGGCCTGGGATTCAAGTGCTCCGGAGAGGTTTTCCAGCAGGCAGCTTGAACTGTTGTGGTGAAATGCTTTGTGGCTTCTTCGATATCCTCTTCTGTTTTAAGTGCTATTTTTAGGCTTAGCTCCGTATCAACTAATATACTTATACTTATACTTAATATAAAATAAACTTAAAACAAACAAAAAGAATTCGTCCGACGGGGGACACATTAAAGGAAAAACAAAATTTTTTATTTCTTTAATTCCGAGCATATTCATATTTATCTTTTAAACCTTCTCTGGACTTCCATAAATAATTCAAGACCAAAATTAGCCAAATCGGTCCAGTCGTTCTCGAGTTTTAGCGAGACTAACGAACAGCAATTCATTTTTATATATATTTTTCTTGTAATTTACGATTATAAATCTTTTACTATTTAAACTCGCATTTTTTATTGTCATTATATTATTTCCGACGTTTCTGATCCTTTACTCGTCCTAATTCTGTAAAGAGACTCTAAATTAGAGCTACGATGCGCAAAGACCCGAAGAAAATAATACTAAAATAGTGAAACACGAAAAATACATTAATAAAAATACACGTTTGAGTGTGTGTTCTTCTTTCAGTAACTGATTAACGTTTGTAAGCTGACGGTTAGGACTTGAGATCTAAAGGCAGTTATAACCCAGAAAAATTACGTGTTTTCATTACGTTAGATTCATAAATCTATATATTAATACGTGAAACAAAAACTTTGTACCCCTTTTTACGAAAATTGCGCGAACGGAGGAATATGAAATTTCCCACACTTATGGAGAATATAGAGAAGAAGTGCACAATGCTAATATTTTTTAAAAATAATGCAAAAAAGATACACTAAATCAATAAAGAAAACATTATACACACTGCCCTGTATTTGACACACACACATATGTATATATACTCTTTGTTTATTGTCAAACTTTAGTTAACACGTTCACTGCGTAACAGGTCGATATCGGCCTGCCGCGGTATTTCAGCTGGTGAGGACGAAGAAAACTTTGTCCCTCTTACTTGTGCGAAATCATTATCTCAGGTGTTTATAAAAATTCGACAGAGACAAATATATATTTCATCTTGCGGTCAAAATTGTAGGTGATCCCCATCAAAACATATCGGCGGGCTTTTATCGACCTACCAATGCACTGACGGTGAAAAACATCCGCTAAGTGCATTAGTGGGTCTATTTTGGCCCGCCCTCCCAACAGGCAGCTAGCGACCCGATACCGCACAGAGCGCGCGCCCCGCCATTTAGTGTTGTGCTATCTAACTGATCTGACGTAGCGTTCGATATAATCAACGATGGCAAGCAATAAAAGAAAAATACACATTTTGGAAAATAGAGTAATTCGCCCTGCAGTTATTGACAGTGATAGTGACAGCAGTGAAGAAATATTTTCCACTAAGAAAAATAGAAAGAAGTTGGAAACAAATGTGCACGGAAAACAAAGCACAAGCGGTAAGTTTTGTTTACTACCTACATATATCAACATATCAGCCTTAGACTCATAATGACGTGGGGGTTTTTTGTGTAATACCATCTTTGTTTTTAGTGTTATAGTATCTGCCGATATATTTCGATGTCGATATTATGTTATAGTATCTAAAAATATATTTACCTAAAAATATTTTTATCTACTAAATCAGTAATCTGGTTGTCAATTTTGTAAGGGAGGGCCAAATTTTTTTTTCATATTTCGACCTATGTTCTCTGTGGAAAGTTGTTCAGTTCCGCGAGTTCTGTGGCAACCTCATAAATGGTTAATCAATCACACGGAATGAAGAAAAAAAATAATTTCAGAAAATCAAGTAAAATCTAAGAACAGTGACCATGTCCTTGAGATGAACGATAAACGAAGAAATTGTGCAGGGTGCTACGACAGTCTGTCGTAGCATAATACCCAAGCAAAAAAAAGTTTAAGGAAATAAAAAAATATTGCAGGAAATGTAACCGAAACCTTTGCGTAACATGTTTGCAAGACAGGCATAAAATATAAATGAAAACATTCTCCAGTTATTTTACGATAATTTTGTTTTATTTTCGACATCCCCTTATTTTTTTCTGTCCCATCACTACTAAAAATGCTTTCTAGTGCGGTTCAGGTCGATATCGGCCTGCCGCTTTTCCTGTTTTATTTCTCATTTCCTGTTTGGCAGATCCCGGGGTGAATCAAACCTATGGAAGTAGGTTTCAAGGTCATTCTAACAATATAAAAAAAATGTATGCATTATGTTTCCACAAATATATGGCAATTTTTAATCTATTCTAGTGCTGGTGGGTCTAGAAAGACCTGCCACGCTCTGGCGGAAATATCATTGGAGGCGCATTTTGGCCCGTCGCTGCACCAGATGAAGAATTATGATTTTACTTGCCGCAGTGAACGTGTTAAAGCAGTTTATGGTCAAATTGAAAATAGGTTAATATTGTTTATCTTTAATATTATTTGTCTGTAGTGTAGTCTTGGCGAAATCTGTAGAAGTAGTCTTTGACAATATAACCACAATAATGTTCAAACTTGTAAATTTCAATTAATTATAGTCGAATTTCAACTACTGCGGGACCACTAGTATATATAAAGGCGGTAAATCCGTAGGGCACCTTTTGTTGCTATCATTATAAGTTAAAATACTCTCGACGAACAAAATACGCCATTTCTTACCAATAAACCTTTACACGATGGTACTTGTTACACGGTCAGAGTAATATTAATAAAGAAACGGTAATGTACACCGTATATAATTCAGAAACCACATTATACAGTTGAAACACTGCGGGTAATTTAATAATAAAATAAAACAAGTGCGTCTCATAATATGTTTTTCCGCTACTGACCGTCAAACTACTTATTTTTACGCCAAAATGATATACGCGTCGAGCCGATCAAAATAAACTTTTAACTTTTATAATATTAAAGAGCTGCCATCGATGCTTCCACCACATACGGTGATGTCATGACTTAAACCAATAAACATGAAATATCATGTGATCGTGAGATACATGCACGATCCAAACTTTCTTGCTACACAAAAATAACAACACGCAACCCTACTGTGCCTGTTAAACAAATCATAGACAAAACGAAAATACATTTTAATTTCGGTTAAAAAATAACCGTTTTTTTTATTGCTTACATATGTGGACGAGCTCACAGCCCACCTGATGTTAAGTGGTTACTAGAGCCCATAGACATCTACAACGTACATACCCACCTTGAGATATAAGTTCTAAGGTCTCAGTATAGTTACAACGGCTGCCCCGCCCTTCAAACCGAAACGCATTACTGCTTCACGGCAGAAATAGGCGGGGTGCTGGTACCTATCCGCGCGGACTCACAACAGGTCCTACCACCAGTAATTACGCAATACATAATTTTGCGGGTTTGATTTTTATTACACGATGTTATTCCTTCACCGTGGAAGTCAATCGTGAACATTTGTTGAGTACGAGCTCACCAAAACGGATTAAAAATTGCCACTAATGTCGAACGTGAGCGCGCATGACGGTGCAATAAGTCGGCCCTACGTTCTACAGTTGACAGTAATCACGAGACAACAATAATAAAATCTGGCTTACGGTCAACGCGTTGCGTTATCAGGGACACGATCTCTCCGTTTCATTTGTCAGATGATTCAGCATTGCCGTTGACGTGACGCTCTCAAAATGCAAATTTTTTGAAAATTCGAATAATAACGAATCTCGTCGAGGCCATCTCGGTCCGTCGACGGCATCGCCCCGTCCGGGCATGCAATTGAATACAGTCGATCACTAATCGATGTCTTGTCCGTGATAGGCGCGGTCGGGGTCCGCGGCAGCAGGGTGCCGACTTACCACACAATCCATCGTTAACTTCTTTCATTACCGTCCCTTCACACAATATCGACCTTAATCTCGTTTAATAAAGTTCATATTATTTAATTTCTCACTTAAGTTTGTACCTTTTTGTACTTAATTTTCTACCGCACATTCGTCAGCAATTTCATTCGCTTCACCTTCAACAAGTACTTTAAGTGTAGGTAATTGAGTTGCTTTCACGATGCGTTTTACGGAGATATATGCTGTTACAAATCCAAAGGTCGAATTTAACCTCATTACCTATCTTAATAAAGGATTTGCCCTTTCGCGCCGACTAATCACAAATGAGCATGTAAAGTCAGTAAATTACGCTGCATTCAGTTCATTTTGCTGTTGTTTTTTATTTATTTATTAAACGCTGGTATTGCTTATTCATAATTAACCCCCCTTGAAGTTCATTACTTCTGTGTGAGTCAGCTAGCTTTTCGATTATTTTCATCAAAATTTGAGCTTCGAATGCCGAACGTTTATCTATTACGTGTTTTATTTTAATTACCGGTTAAGCTGGTGAGTAGAGTGCAGGCTTGGCCCAGTGGAAACCAATACTCCTGCCGGGATTACTGGCACTAATATACAAAGCTACTATGATACCTGTTTGTTTTTCAGTTTTTATACAAAACACATACCTAGTACACATACCTAGTACGAACGCAGTCTTTAGGGAAAATATTAATTGAGAACTCATAACATTTTGTATACGCTCTTGTTCCTTTATTAGTGAGCAAAATTCTTACAAAACATAATTGGGTATATGTAATCGTAACTTAATAACAAGATAAAGTATTACCACCTTCATTATATGAAGACCAATTTATCTACATAGCACAACTCACATTTCAGAAACTACATATATGAGTAATTTAAGCATTTGTTCGTTGGTTCGTTCATTTGATATGTTAAATATGTTTTTATGAAGCGGAATTAAGTGAATTATAGTAGATATGTAATAGTTGTATGAGGACTATTGTTCTTTTTTTTTATTGCTTAGATGGGTAGACGAGCTCACAGCTGTGTATTGTTAAGTGGTTACTGGAGCCCATGGACATCTACAACGTAAATGCGCCACCCATCTTGAGATATAGGTTCTAAGGTCTCAGTATAGCTACAACGGCTGCCCCACCCTTCAAACCGAAACGCATTACTGCTTCACGGCAGAAATAGGCGGGGTCCGCACCTACCCTTGCGGACTTACAAGAGGTCCTGCCACCAGTAAACAAGAAGTCCTACCACCAGTAAGTCCAACCATTCGTCCGATCTGAGTAGTGTTGGTCCAGCGGGTATCCCGGAACACCAGCCGCAACACCAGGAAGATCCACAGGCCTTCAATGGCGACGGCCTATAGGAATCCGCTTTGCATCGGCGACTCCGTAGGTCAAGGGTCCTTGGGGTGATTGCGTGTCTAGTAGAAGTGTCGAGGGCAGATACCCCTCTGAGGCGCAGATGTCCAGGATTCAATTTCCAGGAAAAAGATACCTGTTGTTCGTCTGAAATTGAATTTAGGGGAGCAACAATATATTTGTACATATTATTATTGTGTATCAAATCAATTTCACATGTACGTATGTATGAGCTGGTACAAATGATATCTTCATAATCTTCATAATCTAGCTTGCAATCATTTAATAGTATTTTCTCAACGATCGTTATCTCTACGTAACACGAAACTCTGGAATGAGCTATCCTCTACTGTATTCTTGGCGTGGCTTGCTTCAAAAGAAAATTAAGGTTTCACCATACGGGCTGTCTAAACTTAAGTATTGCATTAAAGTTAATTTAAATAAAATTATACTTCTGCACTTCACTAATGAGGTCTAGTAATGAACTTGACTGGTCGTAATAGTATTGCAGAATCCTTTACGACGGAGGGAAGACCTTCCACCGAGCGGGTGATATTGCTCGGTAGACCGACGGTTCAAATGTTGTTGTCCCGGAACTTGTATATATGCGCTTGTATATATGCTATATGCGCTATATGCTTATCTTGAAAATGTCGTAAGCGAGATTCAGGCATTTGTGATATATCTTGTGTCGTATGATGGCTACCGCCCTAGTAGCTTTGAGTGTCTACTAGTCAACACCACGTCATTACGGATCCTCCCGATCCATTAAATGTGCTTTTAGGTACCACAAGCACCGGTCACCGTCCTCGTCCAACCCCTCGATGAAGGGCTCGACGAGCGAATTAACCCATAGACACAGCCCACTGAGTTTCTCGCCGGATCTTCTCAGTGGGTCGCGTTTCCGATCCGGTGGTAAATTCTGCGAAGCACTGCTCGGGCGAAGCTGAAAAAGCCTCTCAAGGCTATCGGCATAAGTAGGAATAAAAGTCAACATATCGAGTTCGATCACGAAACACACATCCTTTTTGTTTTTTTAATTCCAATTTTACATACGCGCTTTGAGAAGCTCTACGTCAACGTACAATTAAATGAACAGTACAAAAAAAAAGGGTGCGTGTTCTTATGTATACTTTATTTTTATTAAATTTATTTCCTTTTTTTTATTTAAATTTTAATCAATTTGAAAAAAAATCGATTAAACAACATCCTCAAACACACATATTGGACATCCCTTTTCTTGACATCGTATAAATTCGGTAATTCTCGATACGGTTCGGAAAGTTCACCTGTGGCTATATTCAGACTCGCCAAGTTACGTCGGTCGTATTGTAATGAGCGATTTAGTGGGCAACTTCATTCTGTTAATTTTGTGTCACGGTGCGCGCGCATCGTAAAATTTCACTGTCATCAATTTTTCATAACGCGCCTAAAGAAGTATAACTTCAAAAAAAAAGAACTTTACCGGTCGGTGAATTTCAAGTTGTAATATGATTGTTTTCTTGTTGTTGTTAACGGCGTAAATGCCAATATCATGCTTCGTTCGGATGCAGTACATAAGCTGCTGAAGTTTGACCTGATGATGCGTACAACAACGGAGCTCAGGCGTGCTCGCGGTAACCCCCTACCGCCGCACCCCGGGGGCCGACTCCGCTCCGAACTAAATCAAATAATGACTAATCGATTTTCTCTTATATTGCACAGTAGGAACACGTCAAACATCGTTCGTTCCCTTAAATTTTTAAAGGTACATTCTTTTTCTGTTTGCATAAATCCGAATTCGTTATAGACAATGCAGTGATTGATACGTTTTAATAACGCTTTGACTCTTGATTGATGTTTAATAGTACGGTAGTCGGAGTTTTTGGTATCATTAGACGAGTGCGGTGTCTTATGAAGAGTAATGGTCGCGCTGCTTGAGGTACTTAACTTAATTCGAGATTTGACCGTTCGATTATTTATGAGTTGCGGTACGTATGTACTCTTAAATATCATTGTTCGATCGTGATTCGTTTTGATACCATTAAACTTATTTAATTATGGTACGTTCCTTTGGGAGACGGGTAATAAGTTTAGTTCTATTTTTAAATCACATTTTTTCATTTATTTTTTATTGCTTTTTTTTCTTTTATTGCTTAGATGAGTGGACGAGCTCGCAGTCCACCTGGTGTTAAGTGGTTACTGGAGCCCATAGACATCTATAACGTAAATGCGCCACCCACCCTGAGATAAGTTCTAAGGTCTCGGTATAGTTACAACGGCTGCCCCACCCTTCAAACCGAAACGCATTACTGCTTCACGGCAGAAATAGGCGGGGTGGTGGTACCTAGCCGCGCGGACTCCCAAGAGGTCCTACCACCAGTGGTTACTGTTTGTTTTTATATAACAACAGTCAAAGGTTTGACTTGTGGAATATTGACAAATAACACTCATTTTGTTTCGACAGATCAGGTATAAAGTGAGAAACGCTGAATTTAAGCTACAAAAAAAAAATACAACATGCACAGATCGAAACACACATAAAACTGCTCGTAAATAACTAAAAGATAAACTACAATTATTCCTGTCGTCATTCGTCTAGAATCGTTTGTTTCGTGGTTAAACTCCTACGCGACGTCAACGGAAAGGCAACGGACCAACAGGTTTTCTTGTCTTCGAAAGCGACATTTTTATTATGCCGCGTACAGGCTGATGCAATGCCATAAAACATTAGACAACGAAACCGATGCACAGCGCTTTTAACCGACGTATGTACAACGAATTTTTATAGATCTTCTTCTTTCTACTGAAGCTAAGACCTTGGAAGCGAAAGCCGCATGAGGGCTGGCGGCGTGAGTTGTCGTGGTATCACTCTAAGTCAGAACATTCCGAACTGAATACTTAATGCTATTTATAACATTTGAATATTTAAAAACAAAATGTGTGCAATTCACACGTGGTAGAAGTGAAACCTTCCAAAATTAAAATACAATTATCCTAAACGTCTTAAGTATATGTAAAAGTTTGTCATTAGTAAATAATTGTAAGGTAGCGCCCTCTGTGAATTGATATTTTAATTTCACGTATAATCCTAAATTAAAATTCACTACAAGAGCTTTCATACACACGTTAGTATTAAAAAATCTCACAGATGGCGCTGTATTAAATAGTATGTATATTTCTGTCTCATTCTTTGCTGGCTTCATCCTACACATTTTTGTATNAAATTTTGTCATTAGTAAATAATTGTAAGGTAGCGCCCTCTGTGAATTGATATTTTAATTTCACGTATAATCCTAAATTAAAATTCACTACAAGAGCTTTCATACACACGTTAGTATTAAAAAATCTCACAGATGGCGCTGTATTAAATAGTATGTATATTTCTGTCTCATTCTTTGCTGGCTTCATCCTACACATTTTGGTATTTGTGTCTCTTACCTGTCGTTTTTCCGTTGCATCCGGTTTGAAATCACAACGATTCTAAAGAAGTTTTCACTTCAACAGAATTAAAATACTTTCATTTGTTTTTCCTCGATCAGCTAGTAGTATTTCGCAGTCAAGCAAGAAAAGCATATTATTATATTATTTCCTCTATGACAATTTGCTTAGCTTCAAGAAAGAACATTATTCAATATCACTACTTAGTATAAAACAGAGTCGCTTTCTCTATCCCTATATCCCTATGTATGCTTAAATCTTTAAAACTACGCAACGGATTTTGATGCGGTTTTTTTTAAAGATACAGTGATTGAAGAGGAAGGTTTATATGTATAATAACATCCATTAAATTAGTTTCCGAAGCGAAGCGAGGGCAGGTCGCTAGTACTTTTTAAAAGAGGTTAGAGAATAACAATACTATTGATCCAAATAATAATGATGTACCATTTTTTACCGAAAAACGAGTAAAATGTGATATTTTTATCATTTTGGTTATTGATAGTCATACAATCAGTAAAAAATTATTGTAGATATTTTTGATGATAAAATGGAAATTATAAAAACAAAAATAGATGAACTGAGAGAAACATTAAAAGAAGAAATAGAAAAAGTCCCTCGTAAAACTCGAGCCAAATCTCTATACAACACGATAAGAGGACATGTTACGCCGACTTCACAGAATGAAGGATAAGAGAGAAAAGAAAATGAATATATACCAATTATATTAAAGTGTTTTTCAATTATTGACCGGTCTAAAAACTGTTCGAACCTTTTTGTTACTGGAACAGAACAGATGCTAATTTATGCAAGAATAATTCATACAACTGCTAATAAATTTCATCGTGATTGACAGTGAAACTATAAGGTAGAGTAAGTATACCCTTTACAAATATATTTAGTTTTGACACAGCTGTAAAATAACGACTATGCCGAAATCCTGCAGACACATACCGATCTTTTTAATAAGTTTTTAATAAGTAGGTACTTAATACGTCTTTATGGTCGACTTTAAGAATTGGAAAAAAACTCCGTAATAAAATCAAAATCCCAAAGCTAACAAATTTGCGTAGTCACTGCTAAAGCGCAACGTGATCCTTGAAGCAGCTATGCGTTCGAGTAAGAAGGGTGGGAAGCCCGTTATACAATGCAATTGAAACTTTGACCTCATGTCTCAAGGTATTTACGTTATGACGTCAATGGGCTCCGGCAATTGTTTAAAGTCATGCAATAAAAATCAGTAAGGAGGTTCATTCGTTTCAAAAAGTAATTTTGAATTATTAATACTAAATTTTAGTGAAAATGCTTATAATAATAAAATGAAAATCATAGAACTAAAGACGGACGAAGTAGAACAGACACTAAAATAACATAAATAACAGAAAAGTCCTTGCTTATGGCTTATGAAGTCGTGGCCTAAAGGATAAGACGTCCGGTGCATTCGTGTTGAAGCTATGCACCGGTGCTCGAATCCCGCAGACGGGTACCAATTTTTCTAATGAATTACATACTTAACAAATGTTCACGATTGACTTCCACGGTAAAGGAATAACATCGTGTAATAAAAATGAAACCCGCAAATTTAAATTTGCGTAATTACTGGTGGTAGGACCTCTAATGAGTCCGCGCGGGTAGGTACCACCACCCTGCCTATTTCTGCCGTGAAGCAGTAATGCATTTCGGTTTGAAGGGTGGGGCAGCCGTTGTAACTATACTTGAGAGCTTAGAACTTATATCTCAAGGTGGGTGGCGCATTTACGTTGTAGATGTCTATGGGCTCCAGTAACCACTAACACCAGGTGAGCTGTGAGCCCGTCCACCCATCTAAGCAATAAAAAAAAAAGTGGGATGAGGGCAAGAAGAGGAAAAAGAAACAAGACGAAACGTATTTAATAATGATAAGAAAATAATAATGGTTTTTCATTTATGTCATAGCCCCAAATTACTGATCAAACAACAAATCCAAATATAATTATATTGTCTTTAGATTGATGATGTCTTGCCTCGGGACGATTTTTTTTCTGAATAAAGCCATTTGCCGGTCCACCACGAATGCAATAAACAAGAACATATCAAAACAACTACTCAAGAATTCAAACAACGCTTGCCAAATTGATCGCAATGCGGTTAGAACGACGTGGTATCTGAATACGATGTGCACATATAAATATCTATAACCGACTCATAAGGTTATAAGCACTTAGATTTATTCAATGTAAATTCAGTCATAAAGCTTGAAGCATAAGGATAATATTTATATTGCTTCGAATAGTGCTATGGAATGTTATTGTTCTGTTTTGGAGATGCGAATCAAAATGTTCTCAGCAAGCCCTTACGGGAGTCCAGCGCATGTGACAAATAGTCACGCCATTCTGGAAAAGGTCGGGGGCGAAGCGTGTCGTCGATGTTTTTATTTGTTAAGTCCGATGACTTAATATTAGTGTTTGAAACTATCGATAAAACGTAAACTACCGAACAAATTAAACCGATATTTAAAAAAAAAAACGCGAAATTAAATAATAATAATCGAAATAAAAACGTTCACCATTTCACATTTTGAAGTTAAAAATTTCGTCAAAAATCATAAACCTATTTACACGTCTCTATTAAGTCTTATTATTTTGTACCACACTTGTTTCTGTACATTACACATTTCCTATTTTTAAGTAAATATTACATACTTGGCAACATATTGGTATTTTACAATATTTAACTAAGACTACATTCTTTTCTTTTTACAATTTTGAAATTTAGAATTCTTCCCCTTTTGTGGGATTAAGAGATAATACTTGTAAAATATTTGTGATTAGAATACAAGGTACAATTTTTCAGTTATTTATCGATAAAACAATAAATTCTCTGTGCGGGATTGTGTCACATCACTGTTTTTATAGATTCATATCTCTCAAATGTATGCATTCAGCAGCATATAATTCAGGATTACAAATTGTTTGTTTTAGGCCGAGACACCAAATGTATTGGTGCGTTTTCAACTTAAAAGAGTGAAGATAAATACAAATAAATACTAGCAATACCCGTAGCTTTGTTCACGTCAATTTCGATAGTATGTAGAGACATCCTCCAGATTCACTCGAGAGTTATTTATATAATTAGATCAAAATTATATTGTGTAATAATTAATTATAGTAAATATAGCCTTTATTCACTGGTGGTAGAGAGTCCGCATGGGTACATACCAACACCCTACCTATTTATGCCATGACGCAATAATGCGTTTCGATTTGAAGGGTGGGACAGTACTATAAAACTGAGACTTAAAACTCATATCTCAAGATGATCCAGAGCATTTACGTAGTTGATGTCTATGGACTCTGAAGACAACTTAACCACTGGGTGATCCGTGAGATCGTCCACCCATTTTAGCTGTAAAAAAATTTGTTTCGTGGCCTCGTTAGCCAATTGATTGACCTATGATACTGTATGACGAAGTTCATATGTGAAATATATTTAAAATTTTGAATCTTAATTTATTTTTCCTGTCTCCGCCATCTTGGAGAAAATACAATTTCGGAGGTGCTAAATGTGGAAGGTTTATTATTTGTTTAATATACATAGAGATGTAACAAGTCTGTTGGTACATTGAGGATATTTTAAAACGCCATAATATGATCTCAAGAAGCTCCTGATATCTTCCCACCAGAGAATCTTGTCCATACCCAGAGAGAATTCGGTAATGGATTACCTGGTAGGGTAATGGATTACCTGGTATGGTACCGATAGCTTGTAAAAATTAAGGCTCCTGCCCCAAAAGATGACCGTGTAGCCTGTATACTTAGAACCAGCGACTTCTCACTTCGCTTACAGATCATGGGGCAGAGTCGACCGAGTAGATACGCGGCTCGGTGGCGTACTGAATTGATGTGACCGAATGTCGTCCCTCTGTCGAAGGTGACGCTTAAGAACTTGGCCTTCGATGCCCGTGGACTAGCCAAAACTTCTTATGACGGGAATGAAGTTATCGCGCATAATTCGCGACGAGATATTAGCAGTGGTGACGGCAGGGCAACCCCTTTTGCAATGCGCCACTTCCGGAACCACTGTCCTAAATTGGTGGCTGCGATCTGGAGCTTACTGATTACGCCATCTTCCTATTCGAGTAGTAGATGGCCGTATCATCGGCGAACAGGGCGAGGGTCGACCGGGGTATGTCGTTAACGTATAAGCTGAAAAGTAGCGGAGAGAGAGCGGAGCTTTGCGGAACTTCGGCCAAGATCTGACGCGGGAAAAAGCGGATTCCTTCTACTCGATACCGAAATGAACGGTTCGGCAACAAGTCTCGTATGATGAGCACATCACTGCTGTTCCTGTTTCAACTAGTCGTGCGTTGCGAGGATTGATACCGGTTTTGAAATCTAAGTTTTTAACTTAAGGTATCTTAAGGCGGGTAACTACCATTTACGCTGCGGTAAGTGAAGCGATAGAAAAAAGGATGACTGTTTTCTAAAAGTTTCAGGGCTTAATAGAAAAAAATCTGTTCACTGTAAAACAGTGCGCCAAAACATGCGAATAACATCAATCAGTACGCCTAATAAAAACGTAATGTCTGTATGTACAAACTTTTCGGCCTCACTGCATAGTGCTTAAAGGATTTGATAAAGCATCGCAATGGAAGGTCGCATTTTTTCGCAACATTTTTCTTATTTGCCCGACGAGGGATTGTGAATTTTTAATTTTGTTTACACGTATCGCCGTTGACAATATTTATTCGGGCTTTTGTTACATTGTGCACTTTGCAAATGAATAATTTACGTGTTAATGAGGTACCCTTTGTCATAACCGTGTTAAGATTTAAAAAGAAAGCAAAATGTAATGTTTATTCTAGTCTGAGAGCTTGTTTTGTTTTCGTTCAATAAAGGTTTTTTAATTTTTTTTTAGCGTGGAAGGTTGTTACGGCTTTTAATATAACACGTTTCATTGTTTTTTTGCGACTATTTATTGCTCTAATTTATAAATGAATAAATGTTAGTTTTTCTTAGGCTATTTTCCAAATCAACCTAAAATTTCGTCGATTTAGCTAATTCTTCAAGTCCTAATCTTACGAATTGCTATTTTTTTCTAACTTACCTAATATGTAATTACTATAAAGACCCCAAAATCTACTTTTATTTTTTTAATGAAAATGTAACTTTATTGCGAATGGCAACAAATTAATCATTCAAACTATTGCACATTAATAGCGACAACCTTTTCCCATCTCTCTGGCATTTCGTGAATATTTTGACAGTTGAAGTTCGTCTTTTGTGACTATCCACGTATTCAGCCATTCTTTGTACATCAGCGGAAATCTACATCACTTAATAAAATCAGAAATCAAATTTATAAATTTTCGTTAGTGTAAGATTAATAATCTTATAAGATTCATAAATTTCTGCCACGAAATAGTTTTCAGTTTCGACTTGAATTCACTATTTTGATGTGGAAGGTTTTGTTTGAAGTTCACATTGGATTTTAGTAAAGAAGGTAGTCTTCTTATTTCAATAGCCAGTATTGTAAAATTTAAACTGGTTTCGAATAAATGCACTAAAAACAACCGAAGAACTAGAAGGAGAGATATTGAAACTAAATATAATCGTTATATTTAAGGATAAAGATTGCGCGCAAGAGTTTACATACCTACCGCAGTTGCAAAGGTTTCAAACCCCGTCATGACTTACGCGAGTGTGGTGTTCGCTCACGCGGCCCGCACACACATAGACACCCTCCAATCTCTACAATCCCGCTTTTGCAGGTTAGCCGTCGGAGCTCCGTGGTTCGTGAGGAACGTTGACCTACACGACGACCTGGGCCTCGAATCTATCCAGAAATACATGAAGTCAGCGTCGGAACGGTACTTCGATAAGGCTATGNATGACTTACGCGAGTGTGGTGTTCGCTCACGCGGCCCGCACACACATAGACACCCTCCAATCTCTACAATCCCGCTTTTGCAGGTTAGCCGTCGGAGCTCCGTGGTTCGTGAGGAACGTTGACCTACACGACGACCTGGGCCTCGAATCTATCCAGAAATACATGAAGTCAGCGTCGGAACGGTACTTCGATAAGGCTATACGTCATGATAATCGCCTTATCGTTGCCGCCGCTGACTACTCCCCGAATCCTGATCACGCAGGAGCCAGTCACCGTCGACGCCCTAGACACGTCCTTACGGATCCATCAGATCCAATAGCCTTTGCATTAGACGCCTTCAGCTCTAACACTAGGAGCAGGCTTAGGGACCCCGGTAACCGTACTCGTCGAACTCGACAAAGAGTTCGCCGTGCAACCTAACCCATGAATCAGCTCGCTGAGTTTCCCGCCGGATCTTCTCAGCGGGTCGCGATTCCGATCCGGTAGTAGATTCATTCGCGAAGCAGGTACTCTTGAGCTGTTAGGTCTCCTTCGGAGGCGCTCGGGCAGCTGTTAGCAAATCCCAACCCTCCTGGCTGAGCCTTTGCTCGCCCACCTGTCCTGGTGAAACTGGAAAGGCCACCGGGCCACCAGTAATTTTTCAAAATAAAAAAAAAAAAGGTTTCAAACATCTGTTATATTTGAATTTCAATGAAAATAAGATACGTATGTTACAATTTTCCGTTCATTATTTAATATATTATGAACCTGCAATTTCAAAATACAATATTGTTTTTCATAATTAAATAGATTTATGTGACGATATTTATTGATTTGTTGAAGTAGATACTAAGATAGCCAATTATTTTGTGGATCGTAAAAACAATGGCAATTTTTTTTCTTAAATTGTACTATGTAATAGCCGATATTGCTATGTCTTATTGAAGTATATTTAGTAGTGGTCGGTAACAACAATAATTTTAAAACCTGAAAACATATTTTAATAATTTCGTTAGGAACTTAATTTTCTTATAAAAACAGTTATATCCAGGCAATTACAGCACTAATGCGATTCAATTCGAAATTTCTTAAAATCTTTATTCAAATAAATAATAATCGTTAAAATTAAATATTCAAAACAGAACCGGATTCGCGTAATAAATATTTTAAACACTTTGGAAATTTGATATCTCCACATACCTACCAGGTAACGGCTAACGTATTCGCACTAAAATAATCAAATGCAAATTTTCGTCGGTGCGTTCGATAATTTTAGACAAATAATTAATTAGTGCTTTTTTATATCTTTGAAATGGCAGAATATAATATATTCTAGGTGATTTATTGGTTCGCTTTGCCAGAATACGACGGGTTGTCAAGTTGTATAGTCAAACGCATGTATTATCATAGCATGCCAGTGACTGCGGTTTTTTCTAGCGGCTTTTTGCTAAATATCCTAAGTCGCCGTCGCATAAAAAAACCGACCTCAGATTCGACCTCATTCCTCGAGAGTATTGACGTTGCTATGGACTCTTGTGAATATTCAATTAACATGACACTAAAGTCTTATATTGCTACTATCTTGCTGAACTGTCATTACAAAGTAAATTTATAAATTGTCCATAATTATTTGCAAAATAATTAAGGTTCTATCTCGGTTTTCTGAAAATAACACTTATACGGAATCGTGCTGCTTTTATTACTATAGTGTGTCAACTTCTAGACTACATTTGAGACCTATTTACTTATGCTATCTAGAACTTCTATTTATATGTATATACATTGCCATACATACCTAGATCCGTTATTTCAAGGGATGTTATCTTAAAATCGTGTCGATATTTCTGTAATAAATTATATTTACAGTTTGAGAGGTTGAAATTACGTAGTTCCGCGCGCATCTCTAACGTCGAGATTTTATTAATTAAAATTTCACACATATTCGAACTGTTAAAACTTTATTTTTACTGTGGCATTGGCTTATAGTATATATAAGCAAGGTATGTATACTCTATATATAGTATATACTATAATTTTTTTTTTATTGCTTAGATGAGTGGACGAGCTCACAGCCCACCTGGTGTTAAGTGGTTACTGGAGCCCATAGACATTTACAACGTAAATGCGCCATGCATCTTGAGATACAAGTTCTAAGGTCTCAGTACAGTTACAACGGCTGCCCCGCCCTTCAAACCGAAACGCATTACTGCTTCAGGGCTGAAACAGGCAGGGAGGTGGTACCTGGCAGGGAGTCAATCGTGAACATTTGTTAAGTTTTTTTTTTTTTTTTTTTTTTTTATTGCTTAGATGGGTGGACGAGCTCACAGCCCACCTGGTGTTAAGTGGTTACTGGAGCCCATAGACATCTACAACGTAAATGCGCCACCCACCTTGAGATATAAGTTCTAAGGTCTCAGTATAGTTACAACGGCTACTCCACCCTTCGAACCGAAACGCATTACTGCTTCACGGCGGAAATAGNGGTGGACGAGCTCACAGCCCACCTGGTGTTAAGTGGTTACTGGAGCCCATAGACATCTACAACGTAAATGCGCCACCCACCTTGAGATATAAGTTCTAAGGTCTCAGTATAGTTACAACGGCTACTCCACCCTTCGAACCGAAACGCATTACTGCTTCACGGCGGAAATAGGCGGGGTGGTGGTACCTACCCGTGCGGACACTTCCAAGAGGTCCTACCACCAGTAAGTACGTATTTCATTAGAAAAATTGGTACCCGTCTGCGGGATTCGAACACCGGTGCATCGCTACATACGAATGCACCGGACGCCTTATCCTTTAGGCCACGACGACTTCATATATATGCTATAGTATGTATACTCTAAGGGCAGTGGCTTGGCTGTGGCTGATGTCCATATGTGACAAGTCACAGTCAGGGGGTTGTGTAGGGGCTTTTTTTTTATTGCTTAGATGGTTGGACGAGCTCACAGCCCACCTGGTGTTAAGTGGTTACTGGAGCCCATAGACATCCACTACGTAAATGCGCCATCCACCTTGGGATATAAGTTCTAAGGTCGCAGTATAGTTACAACGGCTGCCCCACCCTTCAAGCCGAAACGCATTACTGCTTCACGGCAGAAATAGGCAGGGCGTTGGTACCCACCCGCGCGGACTCACAAGAGGTCGTACCACCAGTAATTACGCAAATTATAATTTTGCGGGTTTCATTTTTATTACACGGCCTTGTCTGTCTATTAACACATTTAAAAAATAAAATACATTTGTAAACCAATTGGTAGATTAGGTCATGGCGTTTTGCTGAAACACGGATTTTTTTATTAGCTGTTAGTCCAATTTAACCGTATATAGTTTTATGCTTTACATCCTGAGATATTCGCAAATCGAAATCACCTGAAGATACTTATAAGTAGCTTATTATTTATAAATAAATAAAAGTTTATATACACATATCATGCCATATATATCATAGCTATGGACCAGAGATGTATAACACATTTCTGATTGCACATTCGGTACATTCAATCCACAGATTCGGTAGAATCTGGCGCCAAGTTCCGTTCAAAAATCCCGTTGTAAACGGAGCGCCAGACTACCGACTGTGTTTACTGTGAGCAGAACAGTTTTTTGAGGTTGCGAAATTTTATTTAATTCTACGGTACTTCTGGTTCCTAAATTGTATATTATATCAATCACTCACAACTTTATTTTACTGATATTAACTAGTTATATCAATTACAACAATTAATCTACTTGAAATTCTTAATTTTATCACCACAAACTATGGCTCGCTCAAAAATTTCGATCCTGACTTTTTTCGATGTAAAAAGTGACATGCCACAGACTATAAATATTCGAGAATGGTAATCTACGGCCGCCAGGGTGCGCTGGAATTATTCCTATTTGTAATGGATTTTATGACCTGGTAACTGAGACCTTTAAGTCATGTCTTATTTTAATTTATATTCATATTTTTATGAAAAATGATATTATGGAGTGAAATGAAATGTGATATTATGGAGTGAAATGAAATGAAGATGATTAATTTGAGACATTAATCAANTAAAGTTTCAGCTGAATCTAAAGGGGTCGGACGCAAAAGTGGTCGATTTGGCATATAATAGCCCATAGGTATATAGTGAGAGCTGTTGAAAATTACCGTAGTTCTGTCTCAATTTCTCATAAAACGCTAACAAGAGCGAAAAAGACAACCTGGGTAACTTTTTCAGCTTTCACTGTATATTAAAGCAAAATGGTTTTTTTCTCGGGTTGAAATTCTTCCGAAAAATTTTGGGGTACTCAATGACGCGCGCCAAGCACGATAAAATTTTTATTTTTTTATTTTTAAATTTTCAACAATTTTTTTTTAATTTTTTCATCTTTATGACGGTTTCTTGGTATTTTTTTGTATTTCACATATTTTTGTAGAGAATGAAAGCTATTGAAGTCTTCTTTTTTTGTAAAGTGCAAATGTTATTGAGATGAGTTTTATAAACGTGGACTTGGCGCAATTTTTTACAGTGAAACTGTTTTTGTTCGGATTTTCTATATCTTCTGTATCGATTATGTTAAATTTTGTTAAATCTATTCTGTCAAGCTAGTAACAGATTTTTCAGTCTAAATATATTATGTACGTATTATGCACATACGCAGAGACTAATATAGAATTACAAGCAAAAATAAATACAGCGTGTACCTATTAGATACGTTCTACAATGACAGGTGATTGAACTCGTCTAAGTAGAAAAACACGAAATTGAAAATTGTATTTAAGCCTTTATTTAGCTGTTAGACCTTCCTAGATTCTCAATTGAATCGCAGCAAAACTGTTTGTTTATATACTTGCCAAAGTTCGCATTTTTTCACTGGAGGTAGGACCTCTTGGGTGTCCGCACGGGTAGGTACCACCACCCCGCCTATTTCCGCTGTGAAGCAGTAATGCGTTTCGGTTCGAAGGGTGGGGTAGCCGTTGTAACTATACTGAGATCTTATTATATCTCGAGGTGGGTGGCGCATTTACGTTGTAGATGTATATGGGCTCCAGTAACCACTTAACACCAGGTGGGCTGTGAGCTCGTCCATCCATCTAAAAGCAATAAAAAAAAAATGATTTGCAATGTTTTCAATTAATGGTATAGTTCGCACGCTTGGTTGTTGTTTTTGTGGGTCTCACCCTACTTCGAGCATTCGCGATTCTATGTTACGTAAAAGATATTCCAAAAGCAGGCACTAGGTTTTAGGTGACCAAAGAGAGAGAGAGAGACCGAAAGAGAGTCTATACGAGCTCGCGCAAAGTTCGCGGTTTGTCCCCTTTATTGCAGGGACAAAGGGGCGAAGGAGGTCCGTAGTTCATATACATGTAGGTATAGGTGTAACTACACTCACCTTTCGTGGATTCACGTAAGAATCGCGCGGGAACGCGAAGAGGTGTTTATTGTTTTCTTTGCATTACAATGATGAACGGTTCTCAGAACGTCGAGGGATTGTGGAGGAAACTTAGCTTCAGATTATAAAGCCCAGCTAGTTTTTTAGTAAAAGAACATTATTATTTTTTTGGTAATAAATACTAGTTGCTTTATTATGATTGCGTTTCAGATCACTTCACACTAGGATTAATAATAAAAAATAGCTGAAAAGAAAATCCAATTCAATTAAATAAAATGAGAATATCATCAATGTTGTCGAAGTCCATTAATTAAACACATACATTATTAAGTAAACTCAAAAAGTAATGGTCAGATCTTGAGAAAATTTAAATGGGGGGACCACATGAAAAGTACCAGCTTTCACATAGAGAAAAATATCTAAGGTAACCGTACTGGTAGCCTTCTCTTTTTTTGAAGTCAGTTAATAAAATGAACAGACAAACAAAAAACGAATTGAGTTGACATTACTGAGCATCAAACAATTCCTAAGCATTCTACTTTTGACAGTTTATCTCGATTAACTTCTATTCGAGTTAGAAAAACATTATTTAACGTCGATTTAAAATCATAATAATATATTATGATGCGATAAATTAAAATTAATCGACAGCGTTATAGAAAATTATGAGTATAATTGAAATACTCGCATATCAATCGATTCTTGATGTTTCTACTTTCAAACGTTTATTGACAGTGCTGTATGAATAATGTCTCACAAAATTGTCTTATGTTTTATTTAAAATTAATGTTTAAGATGTTTTGGCAAAAAATAACGTAATTGAAAAGTTTCTTTAAAATTATACAAGAGACAAGTTACAAATTGGATTTTTTTTGTGTGAATTCGTCTACGGCTAATTCAATTAATTACAGTTTATCAATTATTTTTTTAAGCTGCATTACGTTAAAGCTGTATCCATAAGAAATTATTCGAAACGCTTCAATATTTGTAATGTTGTAGTCTGTCGTCGTTGTGGCCTAAAGGATAAAACGTCCGGTGCATTCGTATGAAGCGATGCACCAGTGTTCGAATCCCGCAGCGGGTATCGATTTTTCTAATGAGATACGTACTTAACAAATGTTCACCATGGACTTCCACGGTGAAGGATAAGGTGAATTAGATAACATCATGTAATAAATATCAAACCCGCAAAATTATAATTTGCGTAATTACTGGTGGTAGGACCTCTTGTGAGTCCGCGCGTAGGTACCACCACCCTGCCTATTTCAGCCGTGAAGCAGTAATGCGTTTCGGTTTGAAGGGTGGGGCAGCCGGTGTAACTATTCTGAGACCTTAGAACTCATATATCAAAGTGGGTGGCGGCATTTACGTTGTAGATGTCTAAGGGCTCCGGTAACCACTTAACACCAGGTGGGCTGTGAGCTCGTCCACCCATTTAAGTTGTATTGTATTTTGTTGAGATAATAATATAACAATTCGATACTAGAAAATAATTTTCTAAAACATTTCCAAATTTTATGTCACCTATTGTTTTAAAGGCAAGCATGATTTTTATTCCAGGGACGTTTGTATTAACAGTAATGTTCTAGACGTTTCGTTTGTCGAAAATCCCACTAAAATCGAAAGATTTCCGGCGCTACTGTATTGGTGTACCTGATGTATATTTTTTGATTGCAAGCATTTTACTTAAATTACCTATGTAGACTACAGCCGTAGCGTTTAAAAAAAGACCAAAAATCTATTAACTTATTTATTATAGAATTATAATTATTACAATTAATTAAACTAAGATGCTATTGAGTGGACTTGGACGATGTCAGTACCGAAGTGGCGCCAGCGGGCCCCGGCCCGGGCGGCATAGCGACGCTGCAGTGTCAGCACTTGACGCCAGTCGCGTACTTTTCCATGAACATGGAATGAGGTTGCTGCGTCGACAATTTGTAGTNTACAATTAATTAAACTAAGATGCTATTGAGTGGACTTGGACGATGTCAGTACCGAAGTGGCGCCAGCGGGCCCCGGCCCGGGCGGCATAGCGACGCTGCAGTGTCAGCACTTGACGCCAGTCGCGTACTTTTCCATGAACATGGAATGAGGTTGCTGCGTCGACAATTTGTAGTCACGTACGCCACTGGTTGCTAATTGTGAAATCGCGAATTAGCAAAATGCATGTAACTAGGGTACGTAACACTTACGATCATTGGTTTGGAAACATTTATTGGGGTTGCGACCATGGAACTTGTGGTTGGCTAAAAAAAATAAAATGTCTATTATTGTACTGTCGTAAACTATTGAAATCGTTATTTCCCTTAATTTACAATGAATCATGAATGAGGATGATGCGTCCCTGCTCCCGGCGACTGCTAAACATTAATCAACATCGATCATTGATTTGAAATATCATACATGGATAGTCTACATTATTAATATATTACTTTTGAAATAATTCTCTGATTTGATGACTTCTTAACACATAACAATGATCCGGTAATTTATATTGGACCCTAGCAATGGCAAGTTAAAAGTTAAAATTCCAAATCAAATCTACGATTAATCAAACCTATTAAAGATGTTCTTATTATTTACATATCGCATTCAGAAGCGAATTCTGTGTAAGCGGAACAAAAATTAAATCATTAACCACAAAAAAAAATTAATTAAATTTCATAACGAGCCCGCCTATTTTCTGCTACCAATACACTCCCGTTTTCGATTCCATTAAAACTTAATTAACTTTTTCATTCCGAAACTGTTAATAAATTTCGTATCGGCGACCTCAAAAAGGACCCACGATTTGTTTTGCTACTTCTAAACGTCACTCGTTTGTTTGATAAATGACTTTTTGACAGATGGAAATTGCATTCTGCTCTGTCAACGGCACCATACGATTTGTAGGTTGGTTATAATGAATCTGATGTGATCTTTTTTATTCATTAAAACGGTTTGCAATCTTTTTTAAGGTTTACTTTAAAGTATTTCTCACATTCTCGTTACTCTGATTTACTCTGATTACTATGTTATAATATGTATGGTTACTTATTTAATCAAATAACACTAACATTCGGTAAGCAATCGTCTATATTATATAACTGAATCAAAATGACTATCTAAATGTTTAATGGTAGTGAATTTACTTGACGTTCAAACCTATTTGTTTATCTTTCATCGTTTTAATTGTTTTTTTCAAATTCGTGTAACATATTTTGACGTGAAAACGTCTTATAATTCGATGGAGCCGGCTGCACGCACGAAAAAACATGACTCATGCGGCGTTAACTCGCTCTGAGGCGTTCCATTTAAGGCTTGAAGTGCAAGCGAGAGTGTGCAACGAGCGACAAAGAGGCACAATCAGCCTCCGCGTTCGGCAGCGTTCGACATCTGTCTCTCTCCTACTTGAGTGAGCGATGCATCAGCTGCTATACAATAATATATTTACATGTTTTCGTCAAGTATGAAGTTCAGTGAAAAGCGAATGTGGTGTCATTTGTTTATAGCAACGATAATTGCGATAATTGAAAAATGAAACTATTCCATCAGTATTTTCTTATGACGTTGTCACGTTCAACTATCGTCAGTAAGCCGACTTTACAGACAACCGATTTTTTTTAATTGAGAATCACAACGTAGCTATTCGAATAACATTACAACAAACAAAAGGGCGAATCTCATTTGCGGTTAATTTTGTCGTTGATCAGAAACCGTAGCGAGCGAGCTCACTAAAGCCGAGAGGTATTTGGGGCTCGCAGGACATCGCCTCGGGCCCGTTGTCTTGCCGCACCATATTTCACGGTGCAGACCAATGGTTCGGGAACACCCGCTGTGCTTCTGAATTAAGTAAAAGCCTTCGAGCTCTTGTTTCTTCATACCTCTAGTTGGTGGTTAAGTCGCGTTCATAAATAGTTTGATCTGTTTGTATTATTCAAATAATTCAGGAAAACACTTAATACGTTTCACTCACGAGATATTTGTGTACGTGTAAACAGAAAATAATTTGAATATTTTCTCAATTAGCTTAAAATTTATGTAAATAATTCTAGAAACCTTCATAATTAGCCGTTAAATTTGTTTAGTTTTAAACTATTGTATGCCTAAAAAATCTCAGATACAATGGAAGCATTCGTTAAAATTAAACAATTTGATCATACAAAATACAGTTTTGACGTAATCAGCAATTTTTTTTCTGATTCTGTTTTAAGTTTCATTATTTTTTTGGAGATGCTCGACTCCGCGTCCTTAGAAACCACTGTGAGCACACGCTAAGCTTCCTTAATAGATGTCTCGGTCCAATTTAAGTTTTTGACGTGTTTTTAATTTAACGTATACGCCCGCGGCTGCCGGCGGCCTGGCACCTAAATAATGTATATATTTTACCAGAAATCATATGCCGCCACTCATTACCGTCCTCATTTGAATATATACCCGGTGTTTATGTTCTCCGGCTCTGTTTTGTGACACATTTTTTGGGTTATTCGGTCTTTTTGAGCGTGTCATTAGCCGGAGGTTAGATATGGGGGTATCGTCAGCGCAGGGATTAGTGTAATTACAGTGTTTATTTTTGAATAACATTCGGACTGATGAGACTGCCTACTGTGTAAGAAACGTAAATATTATTAACGAGGTATCCGTGTCGTTTGAACGTTGATAATAACGAAATTATGGAACTACATACAAATTTTTACTAGAGAGTAGGTATAAATATATTGCTGACGGTTTGAAGTTTGGGATTAATGTAATTTTTTATTTATCTAATTGCCTTAAACTAGTTCGGTCAATGAACGTTATTCAATGATAATCACGAACACTTCAAGAATTAGATTTATTTTACGTATCACATTTTCCCCTTTTTTAGTTATGGATATTTGAAAAACAAGAAAATATTATTTCCAATAAATTATAATTAGCACAAAAGTTGTCGAAACCAAATCCTACGCTACTATTTAAAAAAAAATGAAAATCACTTGACAATCAATCAGAAAATTGAACCTAACAGTTTTATCTTTGCGTGGGGAATAGGCTTATAATATATTGTTATAACAATTATGTAATACTATAATTTTAATATATTTGAGAATCGACTTTCGCCTTAGAGATCTCCTCCGACAATTATGAGTACTCACAGTTAGTTAGTTATTAGTTGCAGTTATTGACCACAAAAAAAAAATAACCAAACGAAACATATTATTTACACGGGAGTTTTAAAAACCAATATCACAATGCTTCGTAAATCGTTGTGGAATTCTTTGTCACCGTGTCGCACAGTGCATTGCACTTTATGACTCCATTCAAATATTTTTCTCTGATCGTTTTCGCTAAAAGCTTTATGTGCCGATTCTCCCTTTAATGGGGGGTCGCGAAACCTCAAACCCTAATGATTTACAAGACACCGCAGCCCGTATTCCTAACGGAGTTACATCGTACAAAAAAAATCGTTATTTGTCAAAAATTTATGCTCTCCGGCAAATCGCCGAGACGAATCGATTTAATCTCATTCTGTCCTTTATATTGGATCATTTTTATTGTTAATAACGCCGCCTTTAATTGCTTCTTATAAATCATTATTGGTTGTAACGACTTCAATGATTTACATACTGCTATGACACACGTTTTATCTTAAATCATGTGGTTACTGTTGGATTCTTGGTTGTATTCCGTGTGGTTTATTGGGAGCAGTTTATGCGAATTTTAATGAGATTCCCGATATTCAAAAGTATGGTTTCATCGCATTTCGAGGTATTTTTATTATTCATTCTTAATATGGTGGCGTAACGAAGTTTAGGTAAATTTGTTTCTTTTTCAAAAAAAACTTCAATTAAACTATCAACTAATATAATAACAGGCTAAATAAAAAAAACTATTGCACAGATTGGTACATTTTTAGGAAATATGTTGTCAACTATCGTCGTTGCGGATTAAACTCAAACTGCAGTATAGGAAGCACTTATTTATTCCACACGCACCTTAAAATCGTATACATTAATAATCAATTGGTTTTTATCCTTTGAACCTTTTAAAAACGTAAAACACAAATTTTTATCTCATGACATTTTTCCCTCAATCTGACAGCCTGTCTTTCTTTTCTTGCGGACGTCTCCCGTTGTTAGTCTGTGTGTGAAAAACCATTCACCACACATTCTCCTTGATTTATGTCAATAACCAAAAATATACTAAAGTTCCCTAATTACAACCGCAAAATTTAAAATAAGAAGAAACAAACTTTTTATGAAATAAAAAGATAGTATTGTATCAGATCTTTAATCAAACTTCAAAGATGAACTGCTCAAACACCTTTCGAGTCCAAACTCAGTACATTGTATCGATCCATTACTTTTCCTATTAGTTATAACCACACTATTTCGAAGTTCATTAAGCATGATAATATAGGACGGGTCGTTTCTCATATGTATTTGTCTTGAGTTGTATGGCCCAAAAAACTTTTAACTAGTGTTTGCTTCTCAATTTAACTCTGACACATTGGAACAAAGAAATTAATTGATGTTAGTAATGAAGGAAACTAATGAATGGATGAAAGTAGATTAGTTAGAGCAACAGAGAGTTTGTCTTACAATTATATATATATAAATATACTAAAATTATTGTAGTTTCAAAATATTTTATGTTTTCTTTAACTTAGAATATATTTTTTATCAATTTCAATTCTGTTTTCAAACATTTTGCTTCTCGATTAGATTGCGAGAGCTGATCAAGAACAATTTCGAACTTTGGTTTTTAATACATGGCAACAATTTTAAAAGAAATTTTATGCGTGTTATGCTCTGTGCTTATTGTTAATCTATGTTAGCAGAGAAGAGTCAAATCTATCCATCAAACAGAGCTCTAGGCTATAGGCGTCTTGTAACTTCTGCAATTTCTTTACGATTCACATAATATATTATGTTTGCTTTTAATTAACTGAGATTGGTCATCGCTCTTTAGTTTTGTACATGCTGTTGGGTTTTATCTATACACTAGCGGCCCTCTCCAGTTCCGCTCGGGTCTTTAACAAAAATTTCAACGATATTTGACGTTGTTTTATTTTTTTAAATTAAAGAAAACTTATTGCGGCATAGCTATGATAGTTAGACATATGCTGTCGCGACATTTTTTGTAAATAGTAATGTGTCTACAAAGTCGTAGTAAATTATTTTATTCTATCATCAATAGTTTTCGCAGGGCACGCGATGTAAAGAATATTTTAAGGTAATTTTTTTACACCTTGTGCTACATTATTGGAGTTTCAGTATGGATCTCTAATTTTTTCAAAAAAGATTGTAGCCTATGTCACCCGGGAATAGTGTAGCTTCCAAACAGTAAAACAATTTTTCAAATCGCTTCGATAGTTTCGGAGCCTATTCAATTCAAACAAACAAACAAATCTTTCCTCTTTATAATATTATAGTAGGTATAGCTGAACGAATAGTTGAGACATATTCAAATTTGTTTTTGTTTGAGTTATAATCAGTAAACTACGTTAACATTCACACATTCCACCTTGATACCAATGTAAAATATTGCTAACTTATTAACATTTATAATGTGTTATCAGACCTTTATGGGCTTGTTATATCAAAAGGTATTATTCATAATAGAGAATTTACATAACACTTTTTTGTTAGTGTATTAATAGGTTTATATTTCATGAATCAGTAATCTAAATAAAAAACATAATTTTTCTACATACATACAATGCCATCGATCTTATAATCGATTGTCGTACATTGCTTTCTTATCAATACTAATTACAGTTTCTTTGTAGCTTGTATTTAATTTGTAATGAAATAATTTAAGAAAATACAGAATGGTTTTTTTTTTATTGCTAGATGGGTGGACGAGCTCACAGCCCACCTGGTGTTAAGTGGTTACTGGAGCCCATAGACATCCACAACGTAAATGCGCCACCCACCTTGAGATATAAGTTCTAAGGTCTCAAGTATAGTTACAACGGCTGCCCCACCCTTCAAACCGAAACGCATTACTGCTTCACGACAGAAATAGGCAGGGCGGTGGTACCTACCCGCGCGGACTCACAAGAGGTCCTACCACCAGTAAATTTAAATTCCTATTCCTAATAAATAATAAATTCTCCTAAAAAATAAATTCCTAAATAAGTAAACAAATTTCAAATCGTAATAACGTATTGATTTAAGCAAAAACAGTAGAAGCAAAATGACTGAGCTATAAATTCATTTAAAATAAACTATCATTTACTTTTCCTCTGGTCGCCATTAGAATATACTCCTTTTTCTTGAAGAAATAATGCTGAATGACTTAAGGCCGTCTAATAGTTTCCAGTGTCATTTGCTACTAAGGTTCAAATAATCTTTAAAGCTTTAGTTTTAGAGTTGATTTTGGTGTGAACGTCTAAGTCGTGTCCCAACTATTTAAATCGAAGTCTTCTCCGGTAGATGCGGTCCCAGCAGGGAGCACCGCCTTAATTGGGAGCGCAGTATGTCATATGTTCGTTGTTAGTGTTCTGGTATTGTATTGAATGTGTTTTCTTTCAATTGCGGAAAGATTCGACTAAGAAAAATAACGTTTTTTCTTCACGATTACGAAGAGCAGATCGATTCGGCGTATTTAATATTATTACTTATTAGTAGAAAGTGTTTTTATTTTTATTTTTTTATTGCATAGGTGGGTGGACGAGCTCACAGCCACCTGGTGTTAAGTTGTTACCGGAGCCCATGTGTTCGTCAAATACATGGTAGTGTGTGTAATGTTTTTTTTATTGATTTAATGTACATATTTTTAGGCATAATTAAAAAAAATATTAGCATTGTCCACTTCTTCTCTATATTCTCTATAAGTGTGGGAAATTTCATACTCCTCCGTCCGCGCAATTTTCGTAAATAGGGATACAAAGTTTTTTCTTCGCGTATTAATATATAGATAAGTATCAATCAATAGTTTGCTGTTTTTAATTGAACTTCAATTAAGTTTACATTCAAATATATAGCTGAAGAAGTTTTTTTTTGTTATGATATTTTTTCCAAATTTTAAACTTTAAATGGCTCTAGTGTAAAAATGCAAAACATGTCACTTAAACCTTTTACCTTTCAAAATGATAAACCTCTCTGAATAAAAAGTATGTAGCAAACTTGTATTTTTCAAATTTATAACAAACACATACTATCTATCAATAACTATTCCTATAGCAAATAATTGCGTAGTAACCAGTCCTTTGTATTCATCGATTCATCTCTAAAACGTGATGCCAAAAGCGTTTTTCCTTATACTTTATTGACCATAAAAACACAAACAAATCACACAATTTTCCGTTGAAGTAAAACAATTATAATTTCTACGCTTAAAGCGAAACCATAACTAAGCGCCGTAAACTATGATAATTGTTACGCTTAGAATGGATCTGATGTTAGCGTCCGATTCCGACACGATCTTTGAATTAACCGTCACAAAATCGCATCGAGGCGAATGAATTGGTTATTTGGATTTTTCACTGTTTATTAATGATCATTCTTTGAGTTACTGTAACGGTGATCAGTGCAGGGCTGTGTTCGGGGCTTTTTAATGATAAGATGAAATAGTAGCGAAGGTAATGTAGCACTGGGTAGAACACGTCATTACGAATCCTCCCGATCCATTAACGGTGCTTTTAGGTACCACAAGCACCGGTCACCGTACTCGTCGAACCCGTCGCTTGCAACGAAGGGCTCGACGAGCGAATTAACCCACAGACACAGCCCACTGAGTTTCTCGCCGGATCTTCTCAGTGGGTCGCGTTTCCGATTCGGTGGTAGATTCTGCGAAGCACTGCTCTTGCTAGGGCCAGTGTTAGCAACACTCTGGTTTGAGCCCGTGAGCTCACCTACACGTTAGGGTGAAGCTGAAATAGCCTCTCAAGGCTATCAGCATAGGTAGAAAAACAATATGGGTAGAATACATTGCTCGCAGAATGGCCACCTGGGCCATTTGAGCCAATAAGTTTCAGAGAAACAATCGCATACAGAAAATAACAGCGTGGCGTTATCAAGAAATAATATTCATTTATTGGACTATTTTCCTTTCTGTCTTTTATTCTAACTATTAAAAGCAAGACAGATCCATTCTTTTTGCCATTTTTAAACTACGGGCTCACTTTTGATAAGATAAACAAGTTTTTGTTTTTCGTTTGACTTATCACTTTTATAATAATTAAATTAATGCAAAATACACTAGATTTAGAAGTTTTCTTCTAGAATTCTAAAAGTTTCATTGACAGAATCTACGAAGACAAAGTAATCGTTGCGGTCTACTACAGTTTTTATCATCTCCGGTGATGATCAGTTTTATTTTATCTCTAAATTATTTTTCATGAATTGTTAATATATTTTAAATTAAGAATTAATAAAATATAATATCATGGGTTCGTAGCAGGAGCAATCTAGCCGTGATCAGGGCTTTTGCAACAGCGGCGAAATTTCGAGAACATAATAATATGAAGTGTCAAAATTTGAAATAATAATAATAATTGTCATTAGATAAATATATCAGTTACACTACAAATCGTATCGTCGAAGATATATCGTATGAAGTTCGTTCTAACAGCCGAACATTAAATTGATTGTTGCATCTATATTGATTGCAGTGTTCTTTGTGCTCGAAGCGTGCCCATTGTCAATAAAACTGACAATTATTTTGTTTATTGGAATTTTAGTTTCATAAACACTACGGCGTATTGGATATATTGTTCGTTATCACGTTTTGTGTTGAGTGCCACAGTGGGCGAAGCGTTGTAAATTATTGTAAAAGTATATATTTTTTTTTGTTTTAAAATAGACAATTGGGCAATAAAAAGCCTGGCTCGTATTCACTAGTAATCAATATTGTAGTATTTATATATTATTATATAGGTATACGTTACTTCTGAGTTGTTAGAACTCCTTTGGAGGCGCTCGGGTAGCTGTTAACAAATCCCACCCCTACTGGCTGAGCCCTTGCTCGCCCACCTATCCTGGTGAAACTGGAAAGACCTCCGGGCTACCAGTAATCCCACAATCATAAAAAAATGGTATATACATTACTTGTGGTATAGCGTCATGGAAACCCGCGCGGGTAGGTTATTGTCTAATTCCTATGGTGAAGCACAAATGGGCTTAGGTTCGAAGGTGGAAAAACTGTTGTGCTCTAAACACTGAGACTTAGAACTCATATCTCAAGGTCAGTGGTAGCATTTCCACCACCCCGCCTGTTTCTACCGTGAAGCAGTAATGCGTTTCGGTTTGAAGGGTGGGGCAGCCGTCGTAACTATACTTGAGACCTTAGAACTCATCTTTCAAGGTGGGTGGCGCATTTACGTTGTAGATGTCTATGGGCTCCAGTAACCACTTAGGACCAGGTGGACTGTGAGCTCGTCCACCCATATAAGCAATAAAAAAAAAATACGTTGTTGATGTCTATCCACCCATCAAAAATGTTACCATTCACTTTCTAAATAATGAACTTTAACCTGTATTTACAGATCCACCTGTCCTGGTGAAACTGGAAAGGCCACCGGGCTAACAGTAAGCCTTCAATCGTAAAAAAAATTACAGTTCCTTAAACATTTGATACCTTCCTTATACCAGCGCTCAAACACATCCAGGTGGTCTCCATACCGACAACCACCTGGAAACAAAATAATAATCGAATGTAGGTACTTTAAAGTCGGTATATAGAGATGATTGTTCGTTTAATTAAATTTATCTTGATCGAGTTCATTCATATAACCAAAACATTCGATCAAAAAAGCCACGTGCATCTTATAAAGGATAACGGTGACCACGTTATATATATAACTTTGGATATGAAAAATAATTGCAGGTAGTAATACTCAGTGGTTATATTATACTAATACTATAATATATTTTTCACGTAAAATCTCAGTGGTTATATTATACTAATACTATATTTTTCACGTACTCGTAACGTAACAGAAGCTTGTTGTTTTTAATTCAATAAGTCTAAAATTTGTACATACGGGAAATCTTTTGATTATTTAAACTATATACCAAATTTTTACACACGATATAAGTTAAATTTATGATATCGTATCAATATGATATTGTAGATTAGAATTTTATTTAATAATTGTTAGTGCGATTTGACATGATATTATTCAAATTAAATAAAAATTAATGATCGCCATAGAAATCCTCTATTATTGGTGATAGTGTATATTGAAATCCAGCCTAGACAGGTACCAACATTCTGCATATATCTGCCGTGAAGGAGTTACACGTTCCGGTTTCAAGGATAGGGCATATGTTAGACAATACAATTGAGACTTCGACCTCACGCCTCAAAATGTCTCAAAAAGGTCCACAACATCCGCTTGGTCTCGACGAGCGAACGCACTGATCTACGCATTCAATAAATATAAAAAAAAAACATTTAAAATCATGGTCACCTTAGAAACCCACACGATATTTATTAAGTTACTCGATAGAGGCACGATACATCGAATGTATTCAAGCCGATGATTGATTTGAACATGTAATGTAACTGTTATTGAATAGAGATACATAATATTAGTGTCCCGTTCACGGGCAGATGTTGACCTTATGACCGGGCGGTGTCGACAGATAGGTGGGTGTTACCGTTTATTAAGCCTTCGTGATTGTTTATGAGTTTTGCTGCTTGAGGCTTAGTCGAAAATGAAAATTATGCGCTGCGTAAGGAAACTAACATAACTGCTATATAATAAAAAAAAGTGTGTTCCACGCCTTTGTCAACTGCTGCGGAAATATACTGGATAAGAATGCTTAGCCCGAAAATCAAACAGCAACAGGTAATCGAAGCGAGACTTCGTTGGACACTAGTCAGCCTTTGGTCCAATGATTCGTTAAGAATTTTATAAATTAATTATATACAGGTTAAGAAAGAAATCATAACTGATGAACCACAGAGCTACATGTTCTGCGGAGAGATTATTTTTGCTAAATTTGTTGAAAGTGGTTAAGGAAATGATGGTAGGACCTCTTGTGAGTCCGCGCGGGTGGGTACCACCACCCTGCCTATTTCTGCCGTGAAGCAGTAATGCTTTTCGGTTTGAAGGGTGGGGCAGCCGTTTTAACTATACTTGAGACCTTAGAACTCATCTTTCAAGGTGAGTGGCGCATTTACGTTGTAGATGTCTATGGGCTCCAGTAACCACTTAGGACCAGGTGGGCTGTGAGCTCGTACACCCATCTAAGCAATAAAAAAAAAAAAAACGCGCTGTTAAATATTAACCAGTGGTCAGAGCAAACATAGCCATCCTAAGCTTTTGCGTCAAATGTCATTGGGATAGATTTAATTGTAGACGATTGATACTGATCGCCTAATGATCATCAAAAAATTTGATTCAATTCGTGTAATATAATTTAAAACCTTTTTTTTGTTATTGTAACTTTTTATTCATAAAAGCTCCTCTTTCAAGTTCTCAGTCATCACGTCGGTGTTGAGGATCAGAGAAGAGTCAAGCTCTTCTCGAGTATTCTCACTATTTCTCTCCACCTATTCCTATATTTTGCCCCGTCGAGATTTTTGTTGACTAGTGTTTGATTTCGGACCGTCAAAAGTGTCAACGAATGACGTCCGCTATGATACTTTTTCTGTTTTAATTCCAGCCGCCAAGAGCGACGCATCGATTTGACATTTCTGTTATATTTAATCTTTAATTTGTCACATAAGGACTAATAAATACTAGTGGTCCCGCAGTAATCGAAATTCGACTATAATTAATAGAGATTATAAGTTTGAACATTACTATGGTTATATTGTCAAAGACTAATACTTCTATAATCACGGATTTCACCAAGACTGCACTATAGACAAAAAATGTTAAAGATAAACAATATTAACCTATTTTAAATTTGATCACAGGTCTTTAAGCATTAACTAAAGTTTGACAATAAACAAAGAGTGTATATACATATGTGTGCGTGTCTCAAATACATGGCAGTGTGTGTAATGTTTTCTTTATTGATTTAATGTATCTTTTATGCATTATTTTTAAAAAATATTAGCATTGTGCACTCCTTCTCTATATTCTGTATAAGTGTGGAAAATTTCATACTCCTCTGTCCGCGCAATTTTCGTAAAAAGGGATACAAAGTTTTTGCTTCACGTATTAATATATAGATCTCAAAAGCAATAAATATAGTCCACTTTCATTTACCACAAAAACGTTAATTGATTCACAAAGAATGGAGCAAACGCCGCGGTATTTGGATGTCCTTCTTACGTACCTATACGAGATCAATACGAGAGGGCAATAAAATAATTAGTGTACCGTAGATCTTTCAATTATTCTTAATTCAATTATTTTTATTTAAAGTATCCTCACCTTGTAAACGTTTTTTTAAATTATATAATACTTATATACAGTGTGATTTGTTTTTCATTGGAATTTATTGACATTGAACACGACCAATTTGATTCTAAATCGAACAAAACATCTCGCAGATTTGACATAAAAGCCTCATTAACTCAATTTCGAATTACAAAAGAAGTTTTCGATCATCCACAACTGGCGACCCAGCGTTACAATACGAGATATTCAATAAAACTTTTTACGTAAATCAAACCTCTAAACGTAATAACGAAAACGTCTTATGACTAATATTTTTTACAGCACAAAAACGATGCCGCCAAAAGGTGGCAATTAGTGACAGGTGCTGGCTGCTCCTTTTCTAGAACCATATAAATTTTACTTTTTTCGCTACTTTAGTATGAAGAAAAAAAAACTTTTGTCCATCTCCGAGTTTGTGCCAACACCCTTTGTCAATGTCATCTCGATGTTCGGAACACAATATGATGACATAAGGGTGAGTTCTCACAACGTAAAATGTCGAGTCATGATGACCTTGAAGAACTGCATCGATTATACGATTTTCAAGGATGTTTATGTTCTTTGATTCTTCTGAGAGCGATTTGTTTCTCGGCGTCTCTTGGTCTGGAGTTTCAGTTTTATTTCACATCAGCTTTAGTGGCGTGAGCGAAGATTCCGTACTCAACAGTGAGCTTAAGAAATTATTCTCTTGCCCTTATTACCTTACCTACCTCACCTTACTATATCCCTTTACTATTTTCTAATGTACCGAATTTCATTAAAACCGATTCAATTTCTTACAGTATAAAGTGTTTTAAAAAAAATTTAAAAGACAACAGCCTTTTTTGCAATATCTGATTTTAACGAAACGATATTTAAAAAAGCTAACAATTCGTTCAGTAGCTACTTAGGCATAAACAAATAGATTTTAATATATTTAATTTTTGATGTTCACCAATGTACAGACACCAGATTCTACTGTTTTCTTATAACTATGTATTATTTCTTATTTGTCCATACTAATATTATAAAGAGGAAAGATTTGCTTGTTTGTTTGTATTAAATAGGCTCCGTAACTACTGAACCGATTTGAAAAATTCTTTCACTGGTAGTAAATTATTTCACTAGTGTTTAGAAGATACACTATTCCCGAGTGACATAGGCTATAACCTTTTTTTGATAAAAAATAGGGATCTTTACTAAAATTCCAAATGTAACCCAAGGTGTAAAAAAAATACCTAAAATATTCTTTACATCGCGTGCCCTGCGAAAACTATTGATGATAGAATAAAATAATGCACTACTACTTTGTTGAACACATTATTAATTACAAAAGGTGTCGCGACAGCATATGTCTAATTATTGTAGTTATGCCGTAATAAGTGTTATTTTATTTAAAAAAATAAAACAACGTCAAATATTGTTGAAATTTTTGTTAAAGACCCGAGCGAAGCCGGAGCAGGCCGCTAGTTATTTATAATTTGTTTATCATTATTTCAACTACAGCTGGGTCTGTATGTTGCACTTGAATGTCGCTGCGATAATTTTCCATAGCGCGTCAGAATTTACCAACATTCATTTATACAATATCAAAAAAAATATGCTTTAATGTTGTAGATAAACGCGTGAGTTATTAGGGGTTACTGGAAATAACTCTCATTTATATTGTGGTAGTTGCTATATATACCCTTCAAATTGGAACGAATCACTGCATTGCAACGATAATTTTTCCAATAGATACATCCCACTGAGTTTCTCGCCGGATCTTCTCAGTGGGTCACGATTCCAATCCGGTGGTAGATTCTGCGAAGCACTGGTCTTGCTAGGGCTAGTATTAGCAAATTCCATCAGGTTAAGCCCGTGAGCTCACCTACTCGTCTTAGCGTAGCTGAAATAGCCCCTTAGGCTACCAGCGAAGAGGTAAGGAAATAAAAAAAACACGATAGTTTGGTGTTTCAGTGCTAGGGTTGCACATGGCCTGCCATTAGTTATTACGCTAATCTATATATAAAAATGAATTGCTATTCGTTAGGTCTCGCTAAAACTCGAGAATGGCTGGACCGATTTGGCTAATTTTGGTCTTAAATTATTTGTCCAGAGAAGGTTTAAAAGGTAGATAAATGAATGAAAATGCTTGGAATTAAATCAAAATAACTATTTTGTTTTTCGTTTGATATGCTCCCCATCGGACGGATAGTTTCTGTTTTTTTTTTTCAAGTTTATTTTATATAAAAGTTTAGGTATTTTATTTATCGATTGAAGCACTACGAAGTCTGCCGGGTCAGCTAGTTTTAAATGTTACCGGTCTAGCGCTAAACCGTCAACACACTTTAAAGAGTGGAACAGGCGATCTGTAATATAAGTAATTCGCTGACTCAACTAGTGTCTTAATAAAGACCATCGTACAATAATTTTTACAATTAGAATCAAATCTATCTACTACATCTAACTTACAATGTGACCTTTTGCGGACGAAAAACTAAGTGTGTTTGTTACGAATCTCATCTTTACTTATAGAAATTTTAAGGTCAGTTTGTTAAGTAAGGTGTATACAACAGACAAAAATTTAAGGCAATTATAAAATCACGATGCAAGAACAAATATTCGTCCGCCCACGTCTGAATATAACTAGATTAAACGTAACGAATGTGTGTATACGCCTCTAAAAATATATCTATGACCAGTTTTTTTAAGAAACAATATTTTGAACGTATGTTTTTGTTGACCATAAAATTGAATTGCTGTGGATAATGCTGGTGGCAAGGCGTTTTGTGAAAACTGGATAATAACTTTTGAGCAGTTGATACTTCGGTGTCACGTCTTGAGACAGTGGCGGAATTCACAATGTAATGTTTTTATTTATTTATTTTTTATTGCCCTTATAGGCAGACGAGCATACGGCCCACCTGATGGTGAGTGGTTACCGCCGCCAATGGACTTCAGCAATGTCAGGGGCAGAGCCAAGCCGCTTAATACTCTCCACAAGGCTCGTTTGAAGAAGGACATGTCATAGCGCTCGGGAAACACCGTGGAGGGGAGCTCATTCCATAGCCGGATGGTACGTGGCAAAAAAGACCTCTGGAAACGCACTGTCGATAAACGCAGTGGTTCCAGATGATATGGATGAACTCTGCTCCGAACCATATTTCGAGTATCAAATTATTGTAGTACCGAAGTGAAACTTCTCTCAAGATTACCTTGTTAACTGGCTCCAGTCTTCGCTTACATCAGCTACATTGTCCATATCAGCTAAAAGAAACGAAACAATACTTTCTTGTGTTAGCGTGCTTGAGGTACCTAAAAGTACCGTTAGTGAATCGGGAGGATCCGAGATGACATGCCCGTATCCTACTAATATTACCGTCACAGGTTTGCTCGTTAAATAAAATCAACATAAACATACATTCTTTTGGTCACACTAATGTTAAGTAATTTACAATAAAATGCCTTGTGGAATCGGAGCATGACGCTTTGTATAGTCCATTTTAATGTTCTCGATTCTGTTTAGTTGATTTCTATAAAATATTATAAATGAGACGGCTACCACTAAGAGAATGACCAAATATTTTATTTTTGGGCGCGGTAGGAAGAGAGTTCGGTGATTTAAAAAAAAATTATAATAAATCAACACCCGTAAAAATTTGTTGTGGAATTATTCGATTGAGGATAATAAAACATTTAAATGGTGTTAAATAAGAAGATATAAACTGGCAATACTATATTTGTCACAATTAAAACTATCTCGATACAAAGGAAAATATTGATTGGTTTTCTTTGCTATTTATATTAGCGATCTTCGGAACTTCATATTTTGTGAATTCCTAATATAAGCCCACTGGCGCTGACGTCAACTAGGCCGTTGAAAACGCGTTTCAACTAATTTTATGGCGTGTAAAATACAAAAAAAAAAGAAAAATAATCCACAAAAAAAAAAAAAAACTAATCTTTATAATGAATTCAATAATTCAACCAACTTTACCGTTTCTTTTAGAATAACAAACAAATATGCCGCGAACTCTTCTCGAGTGGCTAGTTTTAATGGACAACATTTTCCACGTACCATACCAGTTACGTAACACGAATCCAGAAATATGGAATATTCTTTATATTTTATTCACCGCTGGAGCTCAACAGGTTACCATGAATAAATTCTCCGACCGATGACAAAGCCCGCTCACAGTCGGACTCTGTTTTTCATAAAGTGTCGGTCCTGTTAAAACATTTTTTATTTGGCCATTTGCTACCAACTGCGTTTTATGAAAAATGGATCGTAACAACGTACCCTTTTTCTCTCTTGAGTTATCTTTTTATTATTATTTCAATTCGAATAAATCATGTCGTTAAATTTTAATAGTCACGCCGCGCTGCGAGTTAGTTAGGGCTTTTGTTATGTTGAAATTCGTGGATCCTTTCAATCGTTTGTTACTATTTAAGGCCATTGTGGCTTCTCGATGCTCAAATCGACTAAATGCCGACTTAATTTCATTAATCGACTCCTTTATACGAATTAAGATTTAATTGAGTCTAACTGACTATTGTTGAGTATTGTGTGAGCATTTGCGGCCGGAATTCAAAGTATTCAGGGTTCGTCTATATTGATGAACACATGTTTAAAGATCGCGTGCTTTGAATGTTTTTTTTTATTGTTAACGTGTAGGGTTGATTTTATGGTTATTTTATCTTGAATATTTATACGTTAGTATGTTATTTTAATACGATGCTTATAAAAGTTGATTATTAATCAATCGGTGAATTTTCTTCTGACTTTTGTATGATGTTCATATTATATTAACATTTTTATTATGAGTCCGTCTTACTTTCTACAAGACTACTAAGTACCAAACGACAAACAAATATAAATGCTTCCAAAATATTTACATCATCATCATCATCATCATTATCCTGCCCTTCTCCCAGTTACCTGGGGTCGGCGCAACATGTTTTCTCCTTCCATACTCTTCTATCATATACCATTTCTTCGCTCACTCCAAAATATTTACAATGAACATAAAATACGCAAATATTAGTATACTCATATAAAATGTTTTTTAGTCTTAAACGTTAAGAATAAGCTCTGCGAGTCACGACTAAGAATTGAAACGCCTAATAAAATAAAAAGCTAAAAAAGATAAGCAGAAGAAGCTGTTTTGTGTAATACCAAGCCTGTTAATCAGTCAATAAAGAATAAAGAGAATGAAGCAGAGAAATAAATAATAAAACCATCGCTCTAATAACGACAAATTTAATAATCTGAATTTGATGCGCCATTGAATTGTTCCACCACCGCCTTCGCGGGTACATCACACTTCATTACGCCCCAGTCAGTGTGAGCATACTCTAATATATAGTATTGTTTTGTCAAAAGAACATATTAGTCAAGTTTCAGGTAGAGGCGAAGTGAAAATTTCTTTTCCAGAGACGGGTAACTCAGATCGAAAACGTCTTAAGAATTTTTTGGCAAATGTTAAGAAAGAAACTTTGTGTGATAAATTCCGATGGAACCATGTGATAAATTCCGATGGAATTCCATTGGAACGACCATGTTTGATCGACGCTCGACTATTCGATATTAGAAGCCTACGGAATGTAATTGAGAAAATTTGATGGAGTATTCCCCAATAACATTATTCATTTATGAATGTCCCGATTCCTAGTCCTGGCGACATCTCCACCTAGAGGATGATGACGAAGTAAAAGTAAATGATCGGTTAATGAAGATTCAATTATATTCCTACAGGCTCACATAAGTTGCTGTATTTCATTTCAATGTAGTCGTATTTCCGCGCGCTCTAAACAGACCTTCTACATGTCCACGGCTCGAACGAAATATGCTTCTAATTCTTTTGTCCGTAGATCTTGTAGGTTGTATGATGCTAAGTTCTCTAATGCTGACATCTTTTGCTTGTCACTTGTAGCTTAAAGAAAAGCTATTTTAAAATATTTATAAGGTGATTTAGTCCGATAGTGTAAGTTGATGTACAAAATAATATGTGCGTATTGTGTTTGCTTTTGATTTTTTGTAATTTAAATTTCTAAATTTCTCTTCTCTGTTCACTTTTTACTTATATGTGATTTTGATTGTGGAAACATATTCGGTTATTGTTTTAGCTATATTTTTTAAAATATTATTTGTTTGTATTGTACTGTTGGTTTCCCAAATAAATAAATATACAAAAATAATAATATGTTAAATTCTGAAACTGAGACTCTATTAAAAAAACATTAGCATAATTTAGAGTAATTCAACAAATATATCGTCAAAGCTAAAAGTTGTACTCGTATATGAGAGCATTGTCATTACTTTGTTAATTTTATCGCCTAATAGCTCAACGTTTGACTATTACACCACAATTACGTTGTTCCAAACAATTTATAGACTCTTGAACGAACAAAAATTCGAACCGTAAAATTGACTAAATACACTCGACAGTGAATAGTCGCCAAACCCGTTCGTTCAACGCGAAGTGATGCCCTAAAAAAGACTTTCAATTGAAACTGTGACGCGCGCTCACGCGAGGCATTAGGTAACACGTATGTACATATGTGTATACACGTATATACGACTGGTTGAATTAAAACTATGGTTTTCGCCATGACGTTTTTGTTGAGCCGAGGCGTGTGGGTCTAGTGTTGACCGATAGTGTTTGTCGATATCCGTGAAGATATTTTGTGGTATTTTATGTAAGTTTTAATTCTATATAACTGTCTAAGATCTGTACATAAATATAAATCTTAAGATCACATTCTTATACAAAAGATAAAGATAAAAACTACCAATGAAAGGAAAGCGAAAAGTAAATCCGACTTTTTATGTCTTTATGTTTTTTTTTATTCGTTAGATAGCTGGACAAGCTCACAGTCCACCAGGTGTTAAGTGGTTACTGGAGCCTATAGACATCTACAACGTAAATGCGCTACCCACTTTGAGATATAAGTTCTAAGGTCTCAGTATAGTTACAATGGCTACCCCACCCTTCAAACCGAAACGCATTACTGTTTCACGGCAGAAATAGGCAGGGTGGTTGTACATACCCGTGCGGATTCACAAGAGGTCCTAACACCAGTTCACAAGAGGTCCTACCACCAATATGTTAAAAACGTCAAAAAATCGTTGTACTTGACTGTACTATGAAGAACTCTCCTTGACTTTTACCTCCGCTAAGAAACGTAGGCGTGACGTTGGGTCCAGGCTTGGCGGAACATCTTTATCCAGTACCACATTTCTAGCGTATCGATTCTTTTGCGTTCGCATCCTGTTATATTCTTCATAAGTATCTGCATATCCTCCATTAGTCACAAAAACAATCCGTCATTTAAATTTTTTTTTTCAATTAATTTGCTTACGATTGATGAAATACTGCAAACTTTTAACGATATGTTATTGCAATAAATAAATAGAAGATACACGTATTTTCCATATTCAGTTATTATCAACCAACTCTATGAAGACTCAACCCAACCAATTGGGCTTATGGGATGTTCAAAATAAAACTAAGTCGATATAATAATAATCTATTTTATCGATAGTAATATCACCACCTCACTATAAACGCCGCAGGCTCGCGTGACCTCTGCCCTACGCCCGCGCATCTTCCCCCTTCCCGCACCTCTGCCCCGAACTTGCAACCATCTCCGCCCCGCAGCCTTTTCGTATCAAAATATCTATACCTGAAAGTTTTTTTTTTTGCAATTTGAGATTTTTCCTTCGATTCGATTGATAATCTTCAATTTTCAATTAAGGTACCATAGTTCGAAATTCAAGAGACTATCCGTATCTACACACTTTGTGATACAATTTGAATAATGACTCGGTAGATGTGGGCCAGATTAAAAGGGGGTGTGGGATTGGAATAAAATAAAATAAATAAATAAAACAGTTCGAAGCGATCTTGATTTGTTTTGGTCGAGGCAGATGGACGTCTGTATGCAAATGAGAGACAGGAAAACAATACAACCTTTCCTGTCGATAATATTTTGTAGAGTTGTGGTCAAACATCTTACTAAATATAATAAGCTACGAGTTTTATGTTTTATATTTATTTAACCAAATTACCACTTATCATCAGGTGGGCGGGCCGTATGCTCGTCTGCCTACAAAGGCAATAAAAAAAACCTAACACAAATAATATTGAAGTACATATTGAGATTTTTTATCAAAGTGCCTTATATCGGTATTCGGCAGCGGCTATGTCCACGACTAAACCACTACTTACCATTAAATGATTATTAAATTAATCATTTAATGATTTTGAAATCATTAAATCAATCATTTAATGATTTTGTGCAATCTTATTGGTTAATATTTCTCTGTTTCTCCGCTCCACTGCCTTGCTCCGCTCCGGTGGACAGGCAACCTTACATAGGATCGAATACCCACAATTTCCAATAAAAAAAACACAGCTAAGCAATTCAAATTCCCAAAAAAAGTTATAGTATATTTTAAAAGTTGATTATTGATTTAGACCTTGTTATACGTTGAAAGGTATGATCAAAGTAATTAGCGTGAGTGATTTACTGTAATGAACCGTTTTTGTATTGTTCGAAAAGCTTTAGACAATGGAGAATACTTGAATTACCGTAACAAATGATCACGCGAACCGTTGACATAGGACGGCTAACGAGTTACCATCCATGAAATACACACGGAACCACTGCGCTCATCCTTGGAGCGTTCCCAGAGATAAATTTTGCTGACCCGATATGCAGTCTTATTTAAGTTTCCTGAGAACTAGGCTGCCACTCGCAACCGCAATTCGAGAAGCTGAGGACTGGATGAGGTGGAAAGAGCTCACGAGACAGGCCACGGTCAAGTTTCAGGGACACGACTAGACGACCTTCAATAATGAAGGAAGCGACGAAGAAGAAGAGAACTAGGACATGTCCAACGTTAACCGATAGTTGAGAATTATTTTCGATGATAAACAGCGCTTAATTATCAACTTATTTTGGGTGTCAACCATACGAATATCCTGGTGAATCTTTATGAAATGATAGATGATGGAATAAGCGACATGTACATATGTATGTTAATCTCTGAGTTTCTCACTGGATCTTTTTATTTTAATTTTTTATTCCCCGATGGGTGGACGAGCTCACAGTCCACCTGGTGTTAAGTGATTACTGGAGCCCATAGACATCTACAACGTAAATGGCCACCCACCTTGAGATATAAGTTCTAAGGTATCAGTATAGTTACAACGGCTGCCCCACTGTTCAAACCGAAACGCATTACTGCTTCACGCAGAAATAGGCAGGGCGGTGGTACCTACCCGTGCGGACTCACCAGAGGTCCTCGACCGGGTATCCGTAAATGGATTCCCCAGCGTTAAAAAAAAAAAAAAAAAGGTCCTACCACCAGTACAGTGGTACATTTTCTCAGTGGGTTGCGATTTCAAATCTTCTTTCTTTCTCTCAGGCAGATGCTAGCAAAATATTTCCGGCTGAGCCCCATGAGCTTTCCGACCAGTCAAGGTGAAGCCAAGCTTGGTCCCGTTCAACACTAAACTGCCAGTGATTTGTATCTTGTACTTCCCTTCCCTATATAAGAAAACTTTAAAATTCCCCTGACTAGACTAGATCATAGCTTATACGAATTAAAACCAGTGCTCAAAATCGCAAGCTAAAACTGTTTTCAGTTATATTTACTTCTCAGTCACGAATACTGCAACTTCTCCGCAACCATAGCTATCCCTGACTCGTCCGTAATAGCAAATAAATAAAAATCGGAAACGAATTTCACACACGGTTATCTTGTACAAGACTATATTTCATTATTCTATTGAAATAAAGTGAGTCCCTTTATTTACTTACTTCACTATCATGACTTACCTACTTACTTCATCATCATGATTCTAACACAGTCAAACACTGCTTTTTTTTTATTTTATTTTTTTATTGCTTAGATGGGTGGACGAGCTCACAGCCCACCTGGTGTCAAGTGGTTACTGGAGCCCATAGATATCCACAACGTAAATGCGCCACCCACCTTGAGATATAAGTTCTAAGGTCTCAGTATAGTTACAACGGCTGCCCCACCCTTCAAACCGAAACGCATTACTGTTTCACGGCAGAAATAGGCAGGGCGGTGGTACCCACCCGCGCGGACTCACAAGAGGTCCTACCACCTGGACCTGGATATAGACCTCTCCCACTCCACACCACTAAGCCCGATCTTTAGTTTATAGCTATCTACATATAAATAAATATATGGATATTAAGTATGTCTCAAATCGAGTTCATAGCGACTGCCGTTGCGAACACAGAGTCATTTCAAGCCTCAATTGTGTTGATTTTTGAATTAGGAAGCTTAGACTAGTGTGGGGAATATGCTGGGTAGCTTGTTCTGATTTAAAACATGTATGTACACATAAGTCCTATCAATATTATAATAAATAGGTGCAATAAATGAATCCTCTTGTTCAGATATCTAGCTTGCGGGAGAAACGAGATGTCGACGTATTGTGATTATATTTTGCTACAGGACCTTCACGAATAAATGGACCGAAATTTTTCTAATGAAATACGTACTTAACAAATGTTCACGATTGACTTCCACGGTGAAGGAATAACATCGTGTAATAAAAATCAAACCCGCAAAATTATAATTGGCGTAATCACTGGTGGTAGGACCTCTTGTAAGTCCGCACGGGTAGGTACCACCAATGTGTTTCGGTTTGAAGGGTGGGGTAGCCGTTGTAACTATACTGAAACTTTAGAACTTATATCTCAAGGTGGGTGGCTCATTTACATTGTAGATGTCTATGGGCTCCAGTGACCACTTAACACTAGGTGGGCTGTGAGCTCGTCCACCCATCTAAGCAATAAAAAAAGTTTCTCAAGGTTATCGGTAAGCGGTAGGCAGCGGCTTGGCTCTCCCCCTGGCATTGCTGAAGTCCATGGGCGACGGTAACCACTCACCATCAGGTGGGCCGTATGCTCGTCTGCCTACAAGGACAATAAAAAAAATCAGTATCGGTAGGAAAAAAAATTGGTTAGGAAGGACTAAAAAGCGTTATTCCAATGAGAGTGAACGCACAATCCGTTGTTTTTCATATTCCACTTTTCATATTTGCCGCTTTACTTGTCCGGGCTCTCGAAATTATAATTGGCGTAATCACTGGTGGTAGGACCTCTTGTGAGTCCGCACGGGTAGGTACCACCGCCCCGCCTATTTCTGCCGTGAAATTCTGCGTTTCGGTTTGAAGGGTAGGGCAGCCGTTGTAACTATACTGAGACCTTAGAACTCATTTTTCAAGGTGGGTGGCGCATTTACTTTATAGATGTCTACGGGCTCCGGCGACCACTTAGCGCCAGGTGGGCTGTGTGCTCGTCCACCCATCTAAGCAATAAAAAAAAGCCTCTCAAGGCTATCAGTATAGGTAGGAAAAAAACGGTTACGTAGGACTAAAAGGCGTTGTTCCAAAGAGAGTGAACGCACAATCCGTTGTTTTTAATATTCCACTTTTCATATTTGCCGCTTTATCCGTCCGGGCTCTCGATTTGCTTCACATTACAATGCTATAGTTTGTCGAACGCGTGCCCGAGACCTCTGACTTATGGGGTCCAATAAATTGACAACAAAGCATGAGCCGCTTAAAATAATTTACAATTGTACCTAGCACCGCATCCTCGCCACAAAACGAACTAGAGAGAAAATAGCAGCAACGAACACACAACGTGAGAGATATTATTTCGTAAATTCTTTAAATGTTTGTGGATGGTGCTATGCTGCTATGCAGTAATGCAATAGACGAAATTTAAAAAAAAAGGTATAAAGTAACACTCATTATGTTGATTTTTAAAGATTAACAAATATATCTTCACAGATTTGCGTATGGATAAACTGACCAAATTTATTTGTATTTAGTAATTTTCTTTCTCTCTAAGCACGTGGTATATTGGCAAAATCAATGCCAAAGGCGTTGGAGCCGAATTCTTCAAAACAAAAACAAAAATATTTCTTCTAATACAGCAATCACTATCCGTAATCATTTCCTTGATAATTCAAAAAATCAAAACTTTTAAGTTAAGGCATTTAAAAGCTTTGTTGGAATTAATAAGCTCAGATATTATTACGAACTTTTTTGCAAAAACGTGTAATTAGACAATAATTGATAGTTTCAGTCGAAACTGTGTCTTGTGAATTTTTGTTTGATCTTAATAATGTTACAAATAATTATATGTGACGCTTTTATACTACGGTTTTCGATTTTATCAAGTTCTCCCCATGCGCAAGCATTTTTGCAAACACAATCGCGTCATTATGGTACATAGATAGCCGTAAAACTTTAAAATTAACTTTTCTTTGTTTTTTATATAATGAACCGCTTTTTTTTTTATGCATGCAGTCGGTACCTGTAATTATGTTAGCATTTAGTGTGAAATCAATGTATATGATACCTGTAATGTTCTGTGCTGATGTATAACATGTTGGTACCCAATAAATAAAATAAAATAAAATAAAAATAAAAATGATTGAATTTTTTTTTGGTTATATGATTTCTGGAAATGAAATGCACTGTGAACGAACTCTGGAGTTCTAGATATCAATATCACCATCATATTATCACCATCCTTGCATTTTTTATTAATGAAACTAACACCAACCAGCATTAAGAGCGACTTAGCTATGCCCATAGATTATACACTTAGTATTTGCCTTAATAATGCCTATGTCATTGTTGAAGTCCACGAGTGGCGATGACTCCCTGTCAGATGAGCCGCATGCTCGTTTGTCTACGAAGGCCATAACAAAAAAAAAAACAACTCTTATCTATATATTAATACGTGAAGCAAAAACTTTGTATCCCTTTTTACGAAAATTGCGCTGACGGAGGAATCTGAAATTTTGCACACTTATAGAGAATGTAGAGAAGAAGTGCACAATGCTAATATTTTTTTAAAATAATGCATAAAAGATACATTAAATCAATAAAGAAAACATTACACACACTACATACCATGTATTTGACGCACACACGCATGCATACTATTTACTGTCAAACTTTTGTTCTTGGCGTCTGTTGTCAAATTGAGAATAGATAAAATATTGTTTGCTTTGTTAATATTTTTTATAGTGTAGTCTTGGCGAAATTTATGATTATAGAAGTATAAAATACAATCATAATAGTGTACAAACTTACGATTCCATTTAATTATAGTCGAATTTCGACTACTGCGGGACCACTACTTTGTAGAAAAACTCCTCTGTACATATAAATTACAAAAGTAGTCAAGTATTACATTATAGTATTTCTGGATCAATGTATAGTTTGCTCTTGCAAATATATAAAGGTTCTTCGTTCTCAATTCAATCTTATTGAAATAAAAATAAAGTTGAAATAAATACAAATATGATATCTCAGTTCTTTACAAAATTGAATTTACAAAATTGAATTAAATTGAATTCAAGCTAAAAAAAATAACCTAAGTATGTATGTTTTTAACATACAAATCCGTGTAACATTTTGAAATAGCATCTTAACTGCATATAAAGTTGAAATTTCTTTACGCCTTTTTCAAGAACTTAATGCGTTCTGAATGGAAAAGGTCGTATCGTGGGAACCGAAGCGTGCCTTCAAGAGTTTACGAAACACTGCAAGTAGGTCACAGTAAAATTATACTACTTATTTATTATATTACCTATTAATTACATAAACTATTAAATATATAAAAAATACGCCTCTAATTTCTCTCTCTTCAGGCGAAAACAGCATTGCTTTTTTTTTAAATGAAAGAAACAAGTCATAATTGATTATCACAGAACTCAATATGTTGCATTGTCGACTGATAACAATTTACGTTATTAAGTCGACTTGTGGGTGGCGCATTTACGTTGTGGTTGCCTATGGGCTCCAGTACCCACTTAACACCAGGTGGGCTGTGAGCTCGTCCAACCATCTAAGCTATAATATAAAAAAAAATTACGATACTCAATATACCCGCTAACTTCAGATAATTCCATTTTTAAGAACTGCAGTCGTGAACCGTGAAGCAATACCTATAAGAATTATTGAATTAAATTGCAAAATCGCGAACTAATTATTGATTTTCTAAATCAAATCTGTCGTCTGTCGTTAAAATGGCACAAAGGTTAGCAAAGCTCACGCCGCGTCCACAGGACGAGGGCTCGATAAATTCCAATCAGCACGAGCGCGCACAAGGGCACTGGGCCGCACGATACCACAAGCACAGACCGTTGTAATTATGAATATTTGTTATTATTTTTAACTCAGCTATGTTAGTATTGAATGAAATGAAAACATGAATTAGAAAAGCTCGTAATTGCGGGTCGCATAGAGCTTGCTTTACCCAACGGTACGACCTATGACTCCGTTAATGGGTAATTTACCATAGTGCAGAGTCAATCCGTCACGCCCGTTTTTGACCAGCGCCGTAGACTTTTGTGGTCCATTTACAACGGCCGTCTGGTGTGTTGGTAAGTGACATGGTCACTACACAAGTGGGTCGCGGGTTCGAATCCCGCCAAGGGAAGATATTTGTATGATAAATATAAAATGTCTTTTCCAGGGTTATGGATGTTTATTAAATATATGTATGTGTATAATAAAAATCTTACATTTATTTCCGTTATCTGGTACCTGTAACACAAGCTCTTTACAAACTTAGCATGGGACCAGCTAACGTGGCGTGATCGTTTAAAAAAAAAAAAAACGCTGAAACTGTACTCTGTGGTAGATGCACCAAAACTTGTAAAGCTTACATAGGTGTGTTTTTGTGTATGGTTACAAAGGCTATTCACCATGAGCTGGTTAGTTTACTATCCAGTGCTGCGTTTAGTTAGCGGCAGAGGGCAAGCGCGCCGTGGTCAGAACACCAGCCAGATGGTCAGATCTACTAAGAGAAGCACTTGGTGGTAGTCTGTACCATGCGGTCCATGCCACCGGTGATCGACCACAGTAGAAAAACGTTACATGTGGTCGCGATCCTCAGTAGTGAGGAAACGGTATAGAAGAAATGTTAAAGTGTCAGAGTATCATAATTTCTATGCACTCTAATAGTCAATTACCACTAGATGTGCAGTGAGCTCATTCACACATCTTTTGCAATGACAGCTAAACATTTATTACAATAAAGAAACGTTATATCGGTTTAACAAATGATTTACGAAAGCAAATTATTAAAGAGGCAATCACTAATTTTTGTCTATGCTACAAATTATATACTTAACAGGTTACTTATATGAGCGCGTACGTAACATTCCTATAGTTCGCTTCGTCGGTACAATAAAGAGAATTACACCGAGGGTTTACCATTCTAATAGCAGAGAAACGTGAAAAAATCCACCCACAACGCGCGTGCTCGCCGCGGCCGGGTTAACTCTAAGGATAACGTATAGAGCTGATACAATTATTTTAAAGTTTTAAAGGTGATTTAGTATTTGTGAATTGAAATTTGGAGTGAGTTCAAAATTAATTGGTAAAAGCTATGATAAAGTGGATCATAAGTCAATTTGAAAATTTATAACAAAATTAGCGTTTAGTTTTAAATAAACGTCATTTTAATAATGATAAATTAATCTTTGAATCTTAATTTAAATTAGTGTTCCCCGAGTAGTTGAAATTCGACTATACTATTGTCAAAGTCTAGAATCATCTTCTAGAATCACAGATCTTGCTAAGGCTATAATATAGATAAATAATATTAAAAACAAACAATATTAATATATTCTCAATTTAACCACAGACTTTAACAATAAACAAAACAGTATATAATAATATGCGTGTGTATATGTCAAATATATGGTAGTTTGTCTCATTGTTGTTTTTATTGATGTGTGTTTTTTTTACATAATTGAAAAAAAAAAATTAGCAAAACGGGGTACAAAGTTACACGTATTAATATATAGATTCATAGTTCATAATTTTATTTATTTATTTTTATTGATGACAAGTACATTTATACAGTGAGATTAAAGCGATAGTTTTAGAGAATTGTGAAATAGATATAGAAAAAGCTATGGCACAGTTCTTTTAAATTTAACGAGTATTTTTGTAATTAAATCCCTACTAACACCTCTTGTGTGATTGGCATAACACATGGCCACCGCTTTTTAAAGTCGTCACGTTGTATCGTCACATCATACTATATATTGGGATCGTAGTAGTTGAGCCCCTAAGCAAACAACTTTATCTCGACCTTTTCAATTCCATCATCAAATCTCAATGTACATTCGGAGTTCTATCTTATAGAGCTTCGAAAATAACCTTACATGAATCCTTGAAAGGATGGGTCTGGATTTTAGAATTTAAATAACTTAACAATATGATAAAACCGAAAATAGTAAATAGGAGGATTCAGTTAGTAAATATTGCGAAAATTATGTTACTCTGGGGATCTGGTACCATATCGAGGTTATTAGGGTAGGCTACTTTTCCTGATTACGAATTTTTATTATAGATTCTTTTACTATATACTACTTTTATTATAGATTCTGCATCAAGATAGATGCTTTGTTTTTTTTTCTTATTATCTTTATAGAAAGACGAATGTACGGCCCACCTGATGCTAAGTGATTATGGTCGCTCATGGACGTCAGCAATGCCAGCAACAGAGCCAAGCCGCTTCCTACCATTGGTACAGTCGGGTGCCTCCCATACCGTACATGTCCGTAAATAATAAATAGTACATTATCGTTCAGATGTCAACGAGAATAGTACTAAATTTAAGAAGTTTTTTGTTTTTCTCGATTAGACAATAACGTTATTATTTATTATTAACACATTATTTTGTTTAACAAGGGTGGATGGTTTAAGAACGTTTTTTGAAACAAGTGTAACCATTACAAAATACACAATATATTTTAGCACATATTTTAATGCCTCTTATAGAATCGGAGCGCAGCCAATAAAATAGCTGTTTTAAGAATTTGTATTATCGGCTCTTTGTAATTACAACAAAGATGCGCCAAGCAATAATCGACATTGTAAAATCATATCGTCTACCCGAAATTTGCTCATAATGTTTTTATTCTTTAACCTCAATTTACTTTCCCACGCTAATCCAAACTGCATTAAAGAATTCGTTGGTCTTCGGCTGAAGGGGCGTTTTTGTTAAATGGGTATTAATAATATATTCAGAATTACGTTCTTTGCGAAATGGTCTTATGACGGAAAACTGAGTAAATTTTAACGGTTCATTGAAGTTTTAGGAAATAAGAATGTGGTTTTTTACACTTACCTCTGTAAGTTAATAAGGCCTCTGTAAGGTAATCTATATATAATATGGATATTGCTAATCTATTTCAATTGACGAAAAATTTACACTTTGTGTTACTATGCCAAGAGACTTTCTGTTTTGTTTCTTAGTCTTGTTTTTACTAGAAGTGACATTGGAGAGCTATTTATCCGGACTAGAGGTCCCGCAGTAGTCGAAATTCGACTATAATTAATTGGAATTGTAAGTTTTTACACTATTATGATTGTATTTTATACTTCTATAATCACAAATTTCGCCAAGGCAACTCTATAAAAAAATATTAATAAAGACAAACAATATTTAATCTATTCTCAATTTGACCACAGACGTCAAGAACAAAAGTTTGACAATAAATAGTTTGCATGCGTGTGTGCGTCAAATACATGGTATGTAGTGTGTGTAACGTTTTCTTTATTGATTTAATGTATCTTTTATGCATTATTTTAAAAACAAAATTAGCATTGTGCACTTCTTCTCTATATTCTCTATAAGTATGGAAAATATCATACTCCTCCGTCCGCGCAATTTTCGTAAAAAGGGATACAAAGTTTTTGCTTAACGTATTAATACAGAGATCCTTGAAATTGACAGAATTGTGCACAAACATAGTTTTATTGTGTGTGGTAAATTTTTGAAGTTTTGTTAAAGAGAGCAAATTTAACAGGATTCATTTACGGTGATAGCAAAAAAAAATAATTATAAGCTGTTATCGTCTCAAAATAAAGCAGCGCAGTAAGTATAATAACATGGAACTACCCGCAATCGGTAGGTCATTAAAATATCTACATTTGATTGAATTCTCATGGATCATTGTGAGAAATAAGCTAATCGGTAGCTATTACGAACAACAATCGCTATAATGTTCACGGATTAGCTACTAAATTATAGGTGTGTGCATTAAGGTTTATGTTTCTTGATATTCAATTGATTTTAGATTCCTTGTTTCTCTTGTACTCACCACAACTCTTTTTGTTTGTCTGAAATCGAAGGCTCATTTTTCAAATCTTATACAATACATATTTAAATACACTTTGAAATATCGCATTAAAAATTAATAACTTAGAACTTATTAGATTGTTAAAACTTCGATTGTGCGTGATTTTACTGGATTAATTGTTGTATGTACATGTTGGTTTCGCTTTTAAATACATTAGTAACCAGACTATCTATTATCATGTAAGGTTTTGTGGATGCTAAAGAATTGAGATTACATTTGAGGCCATCAGCGCAAAACTGGCCTAACCCACAATTTATCATATTCGTGCTTATTTATATATTGCAATTTATTTGAAACATAATAAATGTTGATGGAAAACCGGCCTATCTTCAGTTTCACCAATGTATAAACATTATTTTTACGCGTGTTATTATTGCTCACGAAGCAGGGTAAAAATAAATTCCAACCTCATTATCTCCATACTAGCTATGATAAGCTTAGGCCATTTTTACGCTGACGGTCCCATTTCTTCTTGATAAGTGTACAATTATTTGGTATGTCTTCGAAATAGGACAACAAAGAAGTACCCACGCAGACTTCGGAATGGTATAAGTAAAATCATTTATTAAATCATCTGAAGAAATACATGATGAGTTTTATATGTTACAAAATATAGCTCAAAGGCGTATGCGTTGAATATTCCCAAGCATTGCGTGTGAATACGAGTAGCGTTCAAAACACGCAATCATACAGTATTTTGTACAGAGAGGTATTCTTCAATGTTAAGTTTGTGGCCCTTATCCAAAACTTCATCATCATCATCATCATCATCATCATCAGCCTTTATCTGCCCACTGCTGGACATAGGCCTTCCCCAATGCCTTCCACATAATGCGGTCCTCCGCCTTCCGCATCCAACGATATATCCAAAACTTATGACTAGCAAAAAGTGTTCGAAACCCAACAAAATGGTATAAAACCTTTTTTATTGTTGTCGTTGTGGTTTTTGACATTACATTTGAATTTTGTATTTTGGAATGTCTTAGTTTTGTCATTCTCTTTTCATCCGTGCTATTGTACGCGATTTATAAAATTTTAAAAATATACAAATTTTATACGTGCAATCCTGGCGAGTTTATTTATCAAGTTCCTTGCAAATCCTAATCATACAGTCCACTACAAAAAGCATTTTTTTATTGGAATAAAATCACATTAAATAATGAGAATAGAGAATGCTAAGGAGATGAAGTCGATGATCTTCTAGATATTGTCATATTCAAATAAGCGCTGTTTGGTAAAAATAGCATTTATAATTATGATTTTAATTAGCGGTACGTAAGTATATACAATTATATACTCAGTTCATAATCGTTGATGCTATGATTTCTAAAATGTGTCCTAGAGCTTCTAAAAAGACCATCCCTTTAATCGCTAAATTCAAATAAGATGTCGCCTTAACAAATTATAAACAATTAAATGAATTACCAAGAGTAACACTTGCTAGTAATATTTTTTCAGCTAGCATATAGGTCATTTACAATTTAAAACACTGCTAGGTATGAATGTTCCGCATTTGTAGATAATACGTAGAAGGTAATTTTGCTTAACTGAATTAAACTGAAATATAATGGGGGAATCCCTGATTCGGCCATAAGTCCGCCCCTGTAAGAAACTGATTTAAACAGTGTTTTACAATGACTAATGACCTTTATTATGGCAATCAATTTATTTAGTCCACCGATTGAGATATCCTTAAGGCGTTAGTAAAGGTAGCGATTATTAAGTAGTGACAAACACGCGATCCGATGATTTTTTTATGTATCAGCTTGTTCTTCTTAATTTAATTTTGTGAATTGAACAAATTGCGATTAATGTGCGATATCTGTTACGTGTTGTATATTCACTATATTATTATGTATACGTAGTGAAGCGGTATTCCAAATTTTATCATAATCGATGTTAAAATAATTCGTCCCAATTTGTATGATTAAAATTTGACATATTTGCACGGAAAAAATGTGTATTGATTCTATCTATTCTTTGTAAATCTTCTGTGACTTTTTGCACATCTATGATACGGTACTTTCTGAATTGTCTACATACCAAGGAAGGTTTTCCAATAAGTAGTAATATTATTGTAGCATTGTTTTAATTTTGCTCATTAGTGTGACAAATGGCTGTATTTATATTAGTTCGAGTGTTCAGGTTCATAACGAAATTTTCTGCGTATGTAAACGATATTTTCATGACCTTTTCCTAGTTTTTTTTTTGTATTTCTATTTTGTAATGAAATAAATAATCATTTAATGTTCATAATTTTTATGCATAAGAAATTTTAAATATGGATTGTACGACAAAAGAAATATTTGTAATGATAGATGCGAGGATGACATCTGGATAATCCAATATGGACTTTTACGTTATAGATATTTTGCTGTCAAAAGACTGGATGGAATGAAAATATCTGTTACGGACCCTTGTTGGAAGATAAGCTGCACCAGTTTGCTGTAACCTAATCTTTTTCGAACGAAGTTTTAAAACAATCTTCAGCTCTAACCAGTGAATTAAATGAGCTCCTGGTATTAATTTTCATGAGTGTACCTGACCAATTATCGGATAAGCCGTAGACACCTATATATATGATTGCAATAAAAAGCCTTATTTATTTACACGCAAGCTGTATAACTAAAGTTCAGTGGAGCACGTGAAATTAATTCGTGACCAGACCGCCCCAGCGTCACGCCCCAGTGCAATCACAATCTGATGCTAACTGCACGTTGAGATTTGCAGAAACGATTAAGCTCATACTATTATTTTAGCGGAACTAGTATTTAAAAATATTGCACCAGTATACCCGAAACTAGTATACCTAGTATAATTCTTTATTATCTATCTTGTATACAGATAATACAATATAAGAGAGAGAGAATAATCCGGTATGCTTGTACGTTGAAGAAAAATAATAGGTAAAGGATAGCTAAAACAGACAAGATCACAACCAGTGATTTTTTAATTAATTTCTTTTTGCTTGTTTGTTTGCGTCCATCTTCGAAGTTACTATACGGATTTTTGTGTAATTTTGACAGCCATAGAGAACTTATTTGAAACAGGATATTGATTACTGTTGTTATTATTTTGTGATTTAATTTTACACGGTGTTAGAAGTTATATAATGATAGAAAAAAGTGACAGACGTGAATAAACAACTGACTTTGTCGGTCTGTAATAATAATTAATGTTTGCATGTATGTTTGTCCTCTGTGCGTTGCTAAAGCATTCACACATTTGTAATGAAACTTGATACAGCTATTTTATGTAATTCAGGGAAAGTTTATAAGATAGTACCAATAATGTACGATAGGCAGTAAGTAGTGCGCGAGTAGTTAATTTAAAAAAATCGTTATTATTCATACAATTAGCGATAGTATCAACGAATAGTGATATGATTTTACAGACTTATAGATAAATTCAACGAAATAAAAATAAACTACAATAAGTTTTGTGGCTAACATGAAATATTTATTTACATGTATATTATTATTTCAATGAACTATATAATGATATAAAAAGAAGTAGTGTAATTATTCATACAGGTATCTATATAAAAAACAAAATTAAAATAAATTACAATACATTTAGTGTCTCTCATAAGATAAATATCTAAATTACAAGCTACTTGTAGAAAGCCAAGTCGAAGTCGTGGTGGCCTAACGGATAAGACGTCCGGTGCATTCGTGTTGAGCGATGCACCGGTGTTCGAATCTCAGGCGGGTACCAATTTTTCTAATGAAATATGTACTCAACAAACGTTCACGATTGATTTCCACGGTGAAGGAATAACATCGTGTAATAAAAATGAAACCCGCAAAATTAAAATTGCGTAATTACTGGTGGTAGGACCTTTTGTGAGTCCGCGCGGGTGGGTACCACCACCCTGCCTATTTCTGCCGTGAAGCAGTAATGCGTTTCGGTTTGAAGGGTGGGGCAGCCGTTGTAACTATACTTGAGACCTTGGAACTTATATCTCAAGATGGGTGGCGCATTTACGTTGTGGATGTCTATGGGCTCCAGTAACCACTTAACACCAGGTGGGCTGTGAGCTCGTCCACCCATCTAAGCAATAAAATAAAAAGCCAAAGCTGATATTCAGTATAGCACACAGAAATAAAACTGTTACCTAATATAATTTGATATCAAGTATCATACTGTATTTACATGGGTAATCCCTATTAGTATTATAAATATATAAAGAGTACCAGGCCTACCCGTAACTTACAATATAACATCCGTAACCACTAACGCTAGCAGTAGTCCCTATCTGATCGTTTCGTGTGCTAATTTCATGTTTCCTTGGAAATACGTTTTCAGTTAAGTCCGCATTAAAGATTGTTTAATGCAAATTTGTTCGTGTTTTAGAATTATACAGGCTTGTAAAGAAAGTTGTAAGTTTTTTTTTGGACTAGATTAGATTTCGCTCTATCAAAAAACTTACCTCGAGCATGTATGGCGCATGGGATCTTTTGACAACTCTTACCAAATCCAATACTGAGTTTCTCGCCGGATCTTCTCAGTGGGTCGCGATTCCGATGCGGTGGTAGATTCAGTGAAGCACTACTCTTGCTGAGGCTGGTGTTAGGAAATTCTTCAGGTTGAGCCCGTGAGCTTACCTACCGGTCCGGGCGTAGCTAAAATAGCCCCTAGGCTATCAGCGAATAGGTAGGTAAAAAGATGTGTGGTGTCGTTGGACACCGGATAGGAACTAAGTTCCTTATTATAAAAATATTTATTTTAAGTTCTCTTCGAGGTATAAAGAAAATAAAACTGGAGGTTTCGCAACAACCCACGGTCATTCGGTAACGTGCGAACTTATTGTGGTGCACTTCATTCCCGGTTGTTTGCATAAGAGTTAGTGTATTGCGCAAACGAATGCTCTGAGATCGTGGTCAATGAATGATAAAAAAATATGTTATTTTTTGTACGTTATTACAAAGTTTAGTCGTACACTGTGTGCATTAATAAAAATCTTACGTTACGGACGTTTTTTCCCGGTTCGGGTACCCCTCCGCATCGTCCCATAAGGAACTTCATTCCAAAAAAAGAACTAACAGCAACAGATGGGTGTACACAACGCCCCCATCACCGCCAGATTAGGCATACAACACGATCCTTAATTCAACTGCCGCTGACCTAATGAAGTTCCCAGAAAAACCTAAATCGCATAATCCTCTAGCCTCATCGTGCATGGGAACGGTCATCTCGTGAACGGAACCTGACATGTCACGTTCCGGCTCGCACAAATTACAAGCCGGCGTTCATACGTGCATTGACAGCTATCATCAGAATCGTGATGCACGCGGTAATGACATATTCAGTAAAAGGTCGCGTTCGAACGCCTAATTTAGTTTTGCGTTTCGTATCAAAAACACTGATACTAATTTGAGTAGCGCGTGATTTTTATTCGGTACTAGCTGACCCGGCAGACTTCGTAGTACCTCAATCGATAAATAAAAGACCTAAACTTTTGTTTAAAATAATTTTGTATAAACTTAAAACAAAGAACAGGAATCCATCCGACGGGAGACACATCAAAAGAAAAACAAAATTGTTATTTTTATTTAATTCCGAGCATTTTCATATTTATTTACCTTTTAAACCTTCTCTGGACTTCCACAAATAATTAAAGACCAAAATTTGCCAAATCGGTCCAGCCGTTCTCGAGTTTTAGCGCGACTAACAAACAGCAATTCATTTATATATATATCTAGATATATAGATTAATTATACATGTAATAAATTCTTTTAAAAATACCCAGTATACAAAATAGTATTATAAATATGTGGGTCCTTGTTGATTTGTCTTTTTCATGTGTTTTCCGTCAAAAGTGATAAACATTTCTTTTAAAATTTCGGTAGTCGCTGTGTTCTAAAGAATTAAAAGTTCGCTGCATTCGTATCGAACGATTCGACTGTACCGGTGTTTGAATCGGGTGCACAAAGGTACCAGTTACTCTAATGAAGAACCCACTTAAAACACCTCTACTACTACTCGTAGTGGTAGGATGTCTTGTGAGCTTACATGGGTATTGGGTAGGTTCCACCACTTGGACTGGTTTGAAGGGAGGGGCAGCCATACTTTACAACTGAGATTTTTAGCTCATGTCTTAAGGTGTGTGGCGGTACTCACGCAAGATATCCATAAGCTCTACTTTATACCAGCTGACCATTAGTTTCTTCATCCTTAAGCACAAGAAAAATTCCGAACCCAACCGCACCGCTTCTTACTCTGCGCTACCTGCAATATTGCCTCATTTATTTTACCACTTTACAGGTGACATTTCCAATAATCCTTGATCTTTACAAAATAATCAATACAATGTGTACAAAACATCAATTACCAAAATTTCAAATTTGTAATCTTAGAAAATTTGGACTCCGCTTTGATGTAAGATGTCAGTTAGTACAAGTAACTGTATATACTCGTATGTGTAGATATATCTGAAAGTGACAATGAAAGTGGCTTGTCTTGACATAAACATGACCCATAGTCACAGCCCACTGAGTTTCTCTCCGAATCTTCTCAGCGGGTCGGGATTTCGATCCTGTGGTAGATTCTGCGAAGCACTTCTCCTGCTAAGGCAAGTGTTAGGAAATTCGCTCAAGCTTGAGCCCCTTGAGCTCACCTATCCGTCCGGACATAGCTGCAAAAGCCTGTGAGGCTACAAGTGAATAGAAAGCGGAAAAAAGGGAACCACCTGAAACTTCGATCTTTAATTATATTTTGTGCTCACATAGACTTCTATTAATACCGATATCAATTTAATCAATAAGGTTGTTCATACAATTCAGGGGCTCATATTAATTATTTGGATTAAGTACATTTTAGTTTAGTTTTTTGTTTCTATTTTAAATTTTAAACGTATCTTATTTAAGTCTCATTATTGATTAATTTACCACACCCCATATCTTTATTCAAATACATTCATTTTTCTTTACTTTTAATAAGTTTTTATTGCTTGAAAGAGATGTATAAAAAATACAAATATTTATTTTCATAAATCCGCGGCGTAACAAGTGGTGACATCTCTTATTCGTCAATGAAACTAAAAAGGTTTCCAGGACGCGGTACTTACGTACTGTTTTTTAGGGTTGGGTATAATCGAAGGCTGTGATGTTTCCATTTACGTCACAATAATTTGCAAGCAAAATTTGTTGTCGGAGTTTTTATGAAACTGATTTTTTTTATTACTTTGATTTGCAAATGAATATCGTTCATCAAAACACATGATCCTAGACTTGACCATGTTTCTAAGTTCGCAAAATACAGCTCATTATCCGACAATTCATTCGGAGTCATAAATTTCACGAAGGCTAAACAAAACTCAACCGCTTACAATACGTGAACTAGTGTCGCCAATAACAGTAGAAATAACATTAAATATTGCCCCTGAAAATATACGCCGCCCGACAATAACGACTAAGCATAATCGACAATGAATCAACAAGCAAAAGGATTACTATAAATAAACAGAGCCTTTATGTAATTGGTGTGTAAATATCACGCTGAATGAGTATCAGGGTTGTTCACAGTGAGTTTGCGACAAGATCAAATTATAGGTATATAGTGTATCATGTCGTATCATGAATAACGTAATGTATCACGATCATATATGATATACATATAACAATGAATATAACGTATGTGTACATACATACACACATACTGACTATATAGCTATATATATACTGTTACCATCAGCTCTGAGACTAATCAGTTGTGTTTGTATGAATTTTCTCGGTAGGTCTCTATACTCTAAAGCAGTCACCTATCAGAAGTTGTATAACATAAAAAATTTTGAATTCTAATGATGATATTGAATTGAATTTATCGGCAGGACGTCTTTTGACTCCGCGACGTGTATCACACGGCATCCTGCCTATCTCTGTTACTAAATATTCATTGAACAGATTTTGTACTCGAGAATTGGGGCTTCGATGTCATATTTCAAGCTGGGTGATGGAATTCACCATTTGATGTTTCTGGACTGCGATATTTGTTTAACTCTAGGTGTGTCGGTCTATGATTTGCAGTTACTTCAGTAATCCGTAATAATAATAAAAATATCCTAATACTGGTGGTAGGATGTCTTGCGAGGCCGCACGCGTAGGTACCTGGCTTTTTCTGCCGTGACGCAGTAATGCGTTTCGGTTTGAAGGCTGGGGCAGCCGTTGTAACTATACTGAGACCTTATAACTCATAACTTAAGGTTTGTGGCGGCATTTACGTTGTAGATGTCTATGGACTCCGGTAACCACTTAACACCAGGTGGGCCGTGAGTTCGTCCACCTGTGTAAGCAATAAAAAAATTATAAAATACTCATGAGCACTTTTAGAAATTGTAAAAACATAAACTAGCTTATAGGGCTTCAATAGTTGTACATAATTAAATTAAAAATATACATGAATACAGATAAATTATAATCAGTGAAGATTATTCACGTTCATAATTATGTATTCAAGTAGCATTAGGACGTATTATAATTAAAAATCGTTTATTCACATGGATTCCTAAAAAAGTATAACCGAAGCACAAAGATTTAACGGTCCAAGGCGTGTTTTTTTTTTGTGTCGTGGCTAACCCAAGCTGTGTCCTGGGGCGAAACAGTAAATAATGATGCTGGCTTACGAATAAATTATGCATTTGTACTCTAAAGGTTAAAGATGCACCCACATAAGTGAAGGTTATTAGTGGTTCGGAATGTTCTAGTAAAATTATGGCGGCAAGATTTCTGTCTAACAATAAAAGTCAACAAAGTCATTTTTTTCTATACGCATCGGTAAGTGATCCGATAGCTGTGGACACTATTAATACCAGGGGCAATTCCGAATAGGATTTTTATAAGCCTCGTTTGAAGAAGAACGCATTAAAAAAATATGTATACGAAGTTAAGTTTCTTTGACAATTCGTAAAAAAAAATTCAAACAATGGTGCTAGCAATAAAATAAAATAATAGTTTAAAAAAACAAAAAAAGCGTTTTATATAAAATTCAACTAAAAAATAGAAAAAAATAATTAAATAAATTTTAATAGAAAATAGTGTAAAATATATTTTACTGTAAAAAAAGCGTAGGGTGCATGGTGTTACTAGTTATAAATATTTTTCTGACAGATATGAGTAGAAGAATTATTATTTCAATAATATCTTAATAAGCTTAAAAATCTATTGTTTATTTTTCATTTTTTAGTTAAATTTTCTATAAAAGCGTATTTTTAAAACTATTCAGTACTTTAGCATCAAATCCTGCCTTATCGACTATAGATAAAAATTATATAAATTGGAAAAATCTTATTTTGCAAATTGAATACTGGAATAATCTTATCAAATTAGTGTATTGTCATCGGTCCTCGATAAATCTACAAAGTTTGAATGAAATCTGGCCGTTTAATGTGGGTCACTTACAAACATACAAACATACATACAAGTGAAGCTAAATATAAAGCGTGTAAAAATTGTGAAAATATTCCGAAAATTCAAAATTACTATACAGTAATATTTTACTGATGTTTTTAAACTGCACGAAATGTGTAGCAATAATGTTCGGTCAGTCTTGGGTCAGCCGTCTTGTGTGACGCGAGGTCATTCAACCCTTTACCTTCAATATAGATTGCTGATTAATGAAATACGAACTACATAATATAATAAATAATCTAAGTCTAAAAGTTCCACTATAAATCTCCTTGAGCCGGTAGTGACTCTGATTAGAATCGGAGCCGGGCCTTTGGTACTAACCAGTGGTATATTATTAGTTAGGTATATTTGGTAAGCAAAGGTTTACCTCCGCTCCTACGATTGCTAACGTCCATAGGCAACGGTAACCACTCACCATTAGGTGGACCGTATGCTCATCTGCCTATAAGGGCAATAAAAAAATCAATGATTCCGTAACTATCTTTAATTGAGGAGCCTAATTAGTAATTTTTTCGAAATTTTCAAAAATACAGCTTATATTATTATATACTTAGTAAATTTTAAATGTAATGTTTGTATTTTTGTTTCCAAATGATTAAAAATGGCTAGACGAATTCAGGTGCAATGTGGTACGAAGATAAATGATAATTTTATAAAATATTTTTTATAATCGTAAATGATATGATCGACAACGCATGCTATAAATGAGCAATGTGCTGTGCGATTTGTTACTCGACGTACCGATCTACAATCGACTTGTGATTTATGAACCAGAGAGTGACCGAAGTTGTTGTGGTGATCAAAATCGATAGAATGAGAACGGCACCCCATGCTTGGGACATCCCAATATATTACATAATCGTCCAAAACCGGAACACATGAATGTTACATAGTAGAAACCTATCCATTTGCAAAACTTTAACATTATGCAATTTGTTTCTTTATTGTGGATGTGACACCCTCGGATGCAACCCACTGAGTATCTCGCCGGATCTTCTCAGTGAGTCGCGTTTCCGAGCCGGTGATAGATACTACAAAGCACTACTCTTGCTAGGGCTAGTGTAAGCAAATTCGTCAGGCTAGAGCCCCGTAAACTCACCTACACCCTCGGTTAATCTACTAAACTCCCCGAGGTTACTAGGATAGATAGGGCAAAAAATTCGCTATGTATTTCCCTGGGCAAAAATTGGTATCTGTCTGCGGGATTTCAACACAGATATAACGGATAGCTCAATATGAGTAAATCGTGCATATTATTACGGACCCTCCCGATCCATTAAGGGTGCTTTTAAGTACCTCAAGCACCGGTCACCATCCTCGCCGAACCCGTCGCTTGCGACGAAGAGCTCGACGAGTAAATTAACCCATAGACACAGCCCACTGAGTTTCTCGCCGGATCTTCTCAGTGGGTCGCGTTTCGGATCCGGTAGTAGATTTTGCGAAGCACTGCTCTTGTTAGAGCAACTGTTAGGAACACTCTCGGTTTGAGCCCCGTCAGCTCACCTACACGTCAAGGAGAAGCTGAAATAGCCTCTCAAGGCTCTCAGCATAGGTAGGAAAAAAAACTTTTAGGCCACTGCGACCTTCTTTTGTTTTCTTATATGATAGAAGAATGTAAGCATCTAATGTTTTGACATATTATTATAAATTACTGTGCGCTGTTTATGTCTCATCATGCACATACTTATTTATTATGCTCAGACGATCTTTCTTACGAGGTCTGAGGTATGCCGAGGCGCCTGACATAGCTCGCCCGCGGCTATACTCGGCTATTTCATCTATTTAAATGAGACGTCAATAATAAGTTGCTGATAATTTAAAATTACATCGCCTCGGTAACGTACCTGTAGTTAAATTTCTAGATATATATTGTTACGTGCTAGGGTTCAGGACAAATAAGAGTTCCTCCAAAGTACAACTTAAAACTATATTTATCACTTAGAGCACTCACAGAACACTTAAAAATTCTTAATTCACTTCTTCCGCTTCGCTTTAGGTGATCCGTTTGCTATTTTGCTTCGAAGAGATCCGATTATTAACTGCTTTATGCAATCTCTGCAACGCTTTTATAGTCTAGACGACATCCCTAGATTTATCGAGAACATTTTAGGCAAGTCGAGTAGTTTAGATGTGTGTTTCCGCTATCTGACAATAGATGGCGTTGTACTTCTCGAGCTTTCTCCAAGCTACGAGTTCGTTTCGACTATTCGGCGATAGATGGTGTTACTCTTACCAGTGTAACGATATGTTTTATGCCTAAGTATTTGTGCCGAGATCCTTGTGATTTTGTGTTTTCGTGTTCTTAGTTTTAGAGTTTTAAACGATGCAACTATGATGCACTATATTGTTTTTAATAGTGTCATCATTTCATCACAGCGGCACGGTAAAAACAAAATAGGGTAACTGACTGTACTGAGTTTCAATGGTCAGGGTAAAGAGGATGAGGTACTAGTATAGACCTCACATTGTGTAGTTTTCATTGCCGTTGAATTTCGCCCACGGTTGACCGTGTCGCGAATTGTTAACTTCGTTCATTTATATTAACAATGCCTCACGGTGACAAAACTCTTACCAAATCTCTAATTGGTTTGATTGTTTAATTGGGTTTATGTTGCAAAGGGAAGAATCGCGAATCTCAGTCGCTGGCTCGAATCTAGACAGGTATTAGTATACTTTTTTAACGTGGAGAAGCGATATCGACGTTGTGCATTCGATGTGAAGATGACAGCTGTCACACTGAGAGACGGCAAAAGAATGTTCCTACTGTCGCGATTCCCAACTTTGGTGGCACTGTTGAACCTCAAAGCTGACATTTCCAGACATTTTTTGCAAGTGTTCATCCCAATAGTATTCATGGAACGGTCCTCGTTTTCCAGGAATGTTAATTAAAATTTTCATACCAGTCACAATAAGTGACTGAAAAGTCAATTTGCGCGAGCCGATTTAAATGAAATAAATAATAGTTGGGATTATTAGTTAATAGGTAGGATATTATCAAAATAACCCTCCTAGTCATATCTTTTCACAAAATATTTATAACCACTGATACAATGCACCCCACGCTTTTTTTACAATAAAATCATTTTTTTCTTACACTATTTTTAATTCATGTTTATTAAAATTTATTTTCTATTTTTTAGTTGGATTTTCTATAAAAACATATTTTGTTCGTTTTTTTAAACTATTATTTATTTTTCATTTTTTAGTTGAATTTCAAGTTTTTCAATTGTTTTTTATTTTTATTTTTAATATTGAATTGTTACCGGTCCTTAATAAGTATACCAAATTTCGAGTTAATCCGACATTTTGAAAGGGGTCAAAATCATATTCAAAGATTCCGTTACAAACATACTGTCTGAAGCTAATAAAAGCGTATTAAAAATAACCTATATTAAACAGAAAATATATCCGCTAATCGTGAAGAGGAAAACTCAATTAAAAAATATTATCAGTTCTCAGAATACTGGTAGTTATTTTTGCGACGAGCGATACGGCGAATATCACGCTCGAAATCTGAGTTCCCAGCAACAAAAACTAACCCAAACATCACAATATAGAGCATATACACACGATGTTTCTAATAAAACTAAAAACAGTTCAACGATACTAATTCAATTAAAATTTGTAAGCTTACGCATTATTCTTCGTTTGATCATTCCATCACAATCAAAAAACGGATATTTGAAGAACAAAAGCAATACAATTCTTTGCCTCTGAAATGATGCAACAAAACAGTAACAATAATGTAGAGGCAAAGCTATGCACCGCCTTATAATAATCCTCGGGAGACCAAACGTTTTCGACGTAAAAACCGTGAGAAAAACTCAAGAAACGAAACAGTGACTCGATTTCATATGATATATTATCTTAAACGTGCCATTTAGCGCTTACGAGTTTGCTCCTAAATATAGTGCAGTAAATTAGAAAAAAAAAAATGTAAACACAACATTGTACGAATTCGATAATTAGATTAAGTTTATAATGAGGGGGTTGAGGGCCATGGCGACGGCGAGACGATTCCCTGAAGCCGCCCTGTGGCGCCTCGGGCGGGGTCCTTTTGACCCTATTTGTTTTAATTACCACCCAATGATGTTAAGGACAACACCACGCTTTTGTGCGAGCCGAAAATAGTCCTTAATTGACGGTAGGCCTACGATGGCTAATACTTTTACGGCTTTTCGAAAATTTGATTAAGTTAATTTTTTTATTGAGATAATTTAATAAATTCACGACCTACTTCAAAATTTTTAAGCGGTTATGTGAGTTTATAGAGACCACAATGTAGCCACTCTCTCTACTCACACTGTGTAATGAGATTGAAACTCTCATTGTAATGGTGTAAGAGAAATTATATTTGCAATGATTAGCAGCCAAATTGGCAAGATTGCTATGTTTGGTACCTACTCATTCCGCCTTACGGTTCATTATCCAGACATTAATTATGCAAATTAAATAGTCAAGTAAAAATCCTGTTCAAAATGCATACATTTTCAATGCAATCTACAAAAAACGTTTTCAATAATAGAGCACTTCAAACCTTTCTTGATTCATATAAACAATTAAGCGTAATATTAGACGTAATACTGCGTCTGTGTAGAAGCGACTGGCCTAAGCTTTTAGTAATTTAAAATAATTGAAACTCACATCAACATACCAAAACTAACAACTATATTTATGTGAAGGTATTTCTCGATACAGACGATATTATTATTGAAATATTCCACAGATGGCGCTACATTCTTCCCGACCTCCGATATTCCCAATATATCGCTTACAAAGCAATTACCGAATCGTTCGGTAAATGCTTGTAATCGCCTCTGTGAGATTACAATGCCTATTATCTTTTTTCTGGTCGAATAAATGTATTTTCTTTGACCTTCCTATCGACAAATATGGTACCAAATTGCAAATACCCGTATATTATTTAAAGCAATTGATATTATTACAAATTTAGAAGGCTTAATGAAACAAGATCTTACGTAAAATGTCCTCAAGCACTGTCATGGTCCATAAAACTAATATAATATTTCAAAACCAAAGCTGCTTATTATTGAGCAACACCCACTACCATAATAAAGTTCAACAAAACAAAATTAGAATGCGAAGCTAAGATTACGAAGTTTCACTTATCATTATAATCTTCATAACCGAAAAATCCCACGGTCGGAGGTGAGACCCGAAATCTAGCCTGAAGCAAACGGTAGACCCACTGAAGCAGCCACAGCGCCCGTATGCGACTGCCTAAAGATTCCGTAGGTTAATATAACAGTGTATAAGACTGACGGTGTGGATCTTGGGGCGATAAATTTAGACTGTGGCACAGTTGAAGAAGGTATGGTTGGTAGAAGAGGTCGCACGCAATACAAGCATTCGGTGCACGTGGGAAAGACGGTGCGAGGCGGGGTGCCCCAAGGCGTTTCGCCACGGTTGACGATCGCAACGATAAATATAATGGTGCATTAGTGCGGGCACAGAGTACGCGGGTCATGTGGAATTCACGTCAGGTTTTGATGAAACTTATCCAATAAATCTGATAGTTCATTCACCTCACCACGTCTCTAGAACCTTAAAATTTTACTTCTATTAAGTATAGTATTATCTTCTTTAATCAAATTTTGAATTGAAGGCCTTTTGAATTGAAGACTCTTCTTTGGAACCGATTTATGAAAACTTTTTTTAATTTTTCGTTTAGGGTTTTTTTTTTAAATATTGTGTCAAATCAACAAGCAAAATATAAAATCTTTTACTCTGTGCGTTCTCCAGACCGGGATCATGAAAGCCCCGGGGCGAATACCCAAAAAAACTGGGGTCAAATGTCGAAGAATTTATTACCTCCGCAGCGAGTCGGGTTTTGAGGAGATCCGCGAACCTCTAATTAGAGGGATTATGGAAGGACTACACATTAGCCACGGTTTTACTTGGAAACACTAGAGTTTCGGAATATTGCAGCACGAATCACAAAGCTAAATTTTCGAATTTAATACTACAATAGATGTCAAAACACTCGCACGGGGAGTTTAATGTTAAATAACTTGACTCTAACTTATGTGACAATGTGTATTTTGAAGTTTTGGCATTGCAGAATAGTTGTGTGTCAATAGTTTTGTTTTATTGCTTTAAAATGTACCCAGGTGCCATTGGCAAGCTATTGTTGACTCATTAACGTGATAAGTGGAAAAGTTGCATTGATCCATCAACCCAGATTGAATTTTTTATTTATTTATTGCCTTTGTAGGCAGACGAGCATACGGCCCACCTGATGGTGAGTGGTTACCGTCGCCCATGGACTTCAGCAATGCCAGGGGCAGAGCCAAGCCGCTGCCTACCGCTTAATACTCTCCACAAGCCTCTTTTGAAGAAGGACATGTCATAGCGCTCGGGAAACACCTCGGGAATGACCTGTCTCTTCACAATTCACTCAATTCGTTTGAGAATAAATATTAAAAGATACTCTTAATTTTATTCTTCTGTTGTGATATAAAAGGAAGATGAGTGATGATAATGGGCAGATAATAAGTATATTAGAGTAAGGGTCATAACAGATCCCATGACTAATGAAATTAGGACTAAGTTCATTACGTAGTGTGGTTAGGAGCTTCGGCCTGCTACCCGAAAAAAAAAAAAAAAAAACAAAAAAAAAGGGCAAGTCATGGTAAAAGAGGAAATACGCGTTACTAGAAGAGTGCTAAATATAGGTAGGTACACCTGATAGGAAAAAAGCCGAGAAGAAGACGAGAATCAACGTATAGAAAGTGTGTTTGATTATATCAATGTAGTTAGAGTGAGTATGAAAAAAATTGTTTAAGCAGTGAAAAGTATATTGAGTCAACGCTCAATTATAAAGGAGAAGGGTAAAAACTACTTTTAATTAAACCTTAAAAAATATATATATATTATATCCACGACTTCCAAAAGTAGTAGGACGCTAAATCCGTTACTGATAGTTTAACAGCCATTTGTACAAATGACACATACAGACAGTTCAACTTATGGAATTCAAAGATGATCTAAGGATTCACACAGGTGCAAGGGCCTTTAACAAGCATGTTAGCTGCGGGCAACATTCGTGAACTGATGTTCCGAGTGCAGTGCAGATGGTTTGCTTGTTGTTTTAGTGTCGGGAAGTACAAAGAGGTTAAGTTTTGAAATAACTTTTGTAGCCTTCAGCCCATTAGATATCGGTGTGGAAGCCAGTGGGAAATACTATGCGAAGTCCGAATAGTTTCCTGATAAAGAAACAATATGTTTATTGTCACTTAAGAAAGCGGTTAGCTTGATAGTAAACGATTAAAGTGACAAATTAACACCGATTTTCTTTAGGTACGCTGTCCGGCGTTTTCAATTTGTAAGTCTCAAGATTTCATGTTGGTCATTTTATTGATTCCTACAAGACAGCTTAATGATTTATTGGAATTCTTGTTACGTTTTTAGTAGATAACTTTATAATGTAACTTTGTAATTTTTGTATATGAAAAAAAAGATGCTTTACGATAATTTTACCCTTTCATAGTTTCTGCAGATGTAAGGTTGGAACAGAATAAAAAAATGAGTAACCTTTCTTAGCTTCAACGAAGTGAAGGAAGAATATCTGTAGTAGCACGAGGTATTTCTGTCGCAAAACAACCGCGTGTATCAATTTGAAGAATAGGAGAGCAACTAATATATATAATAGAAACACCGACGTCACGTATTAGGGTCGATAGCGATATTGAAGTTATCAACTTATAATAATTTGAATATTATTCAATTGCAATAACTATTAATATTAATAAATTATTGTTGGCAAATGAAACTAGCAAAACTATACGAGGAACTTAATGATGAAATACAGAAATGACTTTCAAAATCAGCCATGAAATTAATTACGGGAGACGTTAAAATCGGTGTCTTCAAACGGTTGATATTGTTATTTTGTCACGAGAACGCTCTTATCAATTCGATCGAGCGCGTGCTGTGGACATTAGTAATTTTATCTCGCACGAAAATAATACTAAACGGTAGTTACGACGAGCATGTGGATTATCAGAACTATTCATCTGTCACATTTATTTAATTATAAAGGCTTTGAGTAGTTGCGCTAGGGGTTTTTGATGTGAAACATCTATAGCCGCACGTAAAACCGATTTCTGGCGTGGCGACGCATGCCGTGGCGACGCGTCGCCATGCGCAATCGACTGTGCGATTCTCTCCCACTCGATCCGGCGTTAAGGCATCTCTCTCGCTACACTGAGCACGGATACCTATAGTGTATACTCCGTAGTGTTGTTTACTACAGTACACATAACCTGTGTTTTACTTGAAAACAAATAATTTTTTCGTAATATTTTATTTTATCATTATGACATATTTAGTTCCTATCACAATCTGTTCATTTTTGCATATTACTTTTACAAAATAATGTCGATGTTTCACATCTGCCAGGCGTCTCGTAACGGCTCACTTTTTTTTTTGTTTTTATTATGTTACGAATCTTGTATTTAGTGTTCACTTTGTTTTGATGATCTGTTTATCCAGATCGAAAATAAATGATAGTTATGGAACCACTATCTTAATTGGTTACCGTTTGTTCGTTAATAACAAAAAAAACTTCGGTATCCTGATATACCTAATAATAATTGAGTAGTCGACAATCAGTGATAGTATTTACGTTCTGATGTCTATAGATACAGCATTACATTGATTACAGGAGGTATGACTTATTTTATTATTCAAATGCCATCTTCTTACGAAGGTCGTGATTATCAAAAAAGATAGTCATGATGTACCAATGCCATAAAAAAACAATTATCGCCTATCATACAGTAGGCATAAAAAATTAGGCTATTTTTATGGTATTAACACGAAATTTATTTAATTTATAATTAGCCTTGGCTGGTAGTAAATCTCCATCAGGTAGGACGTACGCTTGTCGCTATACATGACAATAAAAATATTGTTACAATTTCGCAACAGGTCATGTATCTGATTGTAATCTTTGAGAATAGTATAACTTGGAGTAGTAAATGCAGAATGTAGTGCAGCCGTGCACTCTGCGAACAGCACCCCCCCTTTTTATTCTCGTCTTGCACCCATATCACCCCTGTCCTGTGTGGCTGGGAGCGTCTGCCCGGGTAGTGGGTACAACGATCCCGAAGAAGAAGAATATGAATAATTTATCATAGCTAAGTTAAAAAATCATACAAAAAAATAAGAAACCAATTATTATTGAAGCCGAGATTTGTATAATCTCTATGACATGTAACCGAACAGATAGTAAAATCCAATGACATTATTATCGATTAAAAAAATAATAATTTTTTTGCTACACGAACTCTATCTAGTATTCCCAATGGCAATCCCGCGTAATTTCGTGTCCAACGGTTGCCATTTAATTTGATGCGGGCTTCATTCTATAAAAAAAAACTTTTACTCATTCTCGTCCTATCATCAATGGGATTCCAGAAATGAAGGTATAATGATATGTTGTTTGATTAGTTTGCGGTTACATCGTCAGTTCCCGGCGCCGCAACTGTGTTGGCGCCTATAAATTAGTCATTGGTTACTGGAATAGTTATATTTTTTTTTTTTAAATAAAAGTATGGGATGACGGCAACAAGGCAACGAGACAAATATCGATACTCTCCATAGATAGCAGCAATTTTCTGTACAAATAAGACCGTACTGCACTAGGCTCATGCTCAAATACTCAGGTCCAAAGCTTCGATAAACATTTTGTAGCTGTACTCATTATTTCATTTTCATACCCAGTAATAGCAGTAATTTATTTATTGCTTGTGTGGGTGAATCGCAATAACTGACGTCTCTTCTGGTTAAGTGGTTACGGTCGCCCATGGGTATGACAATCGCAATGCCACCACCCATCTTAAGACATAATATTGAATTTCAACTGTATTACGAAAATTTACAAAGGTTGCCCCGTCCTTCTAACTTGTACTTATTACTACTCCACGGCAGAAACCAAAAAAACGGTGGTCGTACCCATGTGGTCTTACAATACGATTATCAGCTTTACTATCAGTAAATTTTAAATGTCGATCCCAGTTTTTTTTCCCTACCTAGTCTGATAGCCTTGAAAGGCTATTTAAGCGTAACCTTAACTAGTAGGTGAGCTCACGGGGCTCAGACCTGACGACGTTGCTAACACGAACCGTAGTAAGAGCCGTGCTTCGCAGAATCTACCACCGGATCGGAAACGCGACCCACTGAGAAGATCCGGCGAGAAACTCAGTGGGCTGAATCCCAGAACGTTGATATAACACTCAAAGAACGCTACTGTCTATTCTCCAGTGAAAGCTTTAGCCGCAATTTATGACACCCAAGGAAAGGGATGAGATGGTGCTTTTATATAGGTGTATAGGTAGGCGGTCGATAGGTCTTTTGTACATCCAATAGGTATCCAAAGATCAACAATGTAATTCCACTAGACCTCAAACCCCAACAGAATCAACAGATATAATACTCGATGCGTATCGACTTGTTCAGTTAGAGCTACCACCTCATGCAACGGCATTATGTAACGATCAGCCCATTTGCTACATTTATTTATATTGCCTTTCCACACATCATTTTTCCATCTACCATTCGACCGTGAAGAAAATTTCAACCTTTCTCAAGTACCACGATATATCCTTCTACTGCCGCAGAAGACGAAACTTTTACTGCCGCACTTTAGTTTCCAGATAAGCTCAGGTCGTTCTACGCAAAAAAGCATACCGCACTAAAAATTGTAGCTTAAATTACTAGTTTAGAAGAATAGAGAAATATTTTTTTACCTAACGTGAACGTTACTATTCATTGGCGCATTAATCAAAACTACTGCATCACCGAAGACATATCATTAGTAGAACTAAAGGTACACCTACCGAGACAAAGTATTACCAATAAATCTTGACCACCAACAATTTTGGCTGCATAAAACTGTCACAAATGTCTAATTATAGAAATGAATACGTTTCCTTTTGCGAATCTAAGAAGGTGCAGTGGGACGGTATTCACGAGTCACAATAAAATTATAACTATTCGTGTATCATTTGAAGACGTTTTTGGACTATTATAACCACATTTGCCCTATTTAATAACCGGCTCGCGTTCAAATTTTGATCTTTTATAATTATACATCAGTTCCGTAGCGATTTTCTGTTTTAGAATTTACCTGAATTATTTTAAAGACTCGACGGATTTTGATTGAGAGTTTGTTCCATATTTTACCCTTCCGTCTATCAGATATTTAATTGTTTTGTGTTTATAATTAATTGTAGTCTTATTATCTGCACGCTAGTGTTTTTTTTTCTGTAACTATGTTTTTAGTTTTATTATACTTAGTCTGGCCATAAATACTGTTACAATAAAAAATAAATAAAAATGTATTGCAAATAACATTTATTACTTTTACAGTGTGTTAGTTTAATACATAAATATAAAACAATTTAAAGTATAAAAAGTTTATTCGAAGTGGTCTCCATTGGCTGCAATACAGTCCTTTAAACGTTGAGGCCAGTTATCAATAGAAGCACGCACTCTTTCCATGGGAAAATTTTTCACTGCCAATCGTACGGATTGTTTTAGGGACTCCAAATTATCATGGCGTTTAGAGCAAGCCGTACTCTCTAAAACTGACCATAAATCCATAAATCCAGCGGATTAAGATCGGGACTAGACGACGGCTAGTCTTCAGCTCTGATGAAGGCCGAAACGTTCGTTTCCAACCAAGACTGCGTAGACCGAGCTTTATGACCTGGCGCCGAGTCTTGCTAGAAGGACCATTCTTGATTATTGAACATGGTGTTGTTAAGAGGCTTCACTGCCTTCTCAAGAATGGTATCTTGATACACTTGTGCCGATGTTTTGATACCTTTTTCACAAAAGTATGGCTCAAACCAAACCATCACTGAAGTCGGATAGTGCCCACGTTGCACTCTGTCAACTAATTGGGAAGCTTTCTTAGAGCTTTGAGCATAAATACGGTCATTTTGTTTGTTAAAATGTTGCTTAATTGTAAAAAAATTCTCATTCGTAAACAAAAATTTTCAATGACCTCCCTTTGCATACCGCTTCAGTAATTGTTTCGATTTTACCACCCTATTCTCTTTTAAATTATCAGTTAAGAAATGAACAGTACGTCTCTTATAGGCTGCAAGTCCTAAGTCATCTTTTAAAATACGCGACATGGTTCTAGGTGCTATCTTCATCTCCCGAGATAAAATATTTTGCTTTCATTGGAGGAGGTTTAATTGCACCTATTAATAGCCCGTTAAACAAACATTTTACTAATACCAAGCGTATGGAGAGTTTTAAAAATTGCATTTGGTTCCATACCTACTTTATGTAATGCAATCACAGCGATTCGGTTCTCTTTATCACCCCACTCCATTTTAATATAGCAAAATATTGTACAATGTATTGGCGCCCAAATGAGCAATCATATAAAAATGACAGATTCCAAATTCAAATGTAATATTTTGTTAATTTTTAATTGTAACAGTATTTATGGCCAGACTGAGTAGTTACTAGATTCAAATTTCATAATGAAAACAACGTTTAAACCCATTCTTACTCAATGAAACAAATCGATTCATTTAAGACACGAAAACAAAACATTTTTAAATTAACCTTAACTGCATGCACTTCCGTATAAATTGTAGTACATAATCGAATAAAAAGGAAACGTTTCGCGCCACTCATTCGTACAATCGATTATTCATATTAAAATAATCGATAAACTACAATCACGTAATCGATTAGGCACAATCACACGATTAGAAGGTTACATAAAAAGGAAGAAACAAAAATATAATCATGTCAGAAGTTAGGAAGTCCGTGCAAACACGCAATCTCATGGTTCCGAAATGTAAATAATTTCATATTGCGTGCTTTTTGCATTTGACACACTGTCAAAGAGTTATGAAATCTCAATCAATCGATTTGCAATTTAATCTCATTCTTAAACAGTTTTGAACATTGCATATTTCGCATATATTTTTATCGATAAATTTATCAATAACATTTAAAAATGGTTTACATATAGGACGACAGTAATTTTAATATGACTACTACAACATAGCCTAATTTGGTTTCTTACATACATTCATGGTGGAGACTCCATGCTAGTGGATTCCTATTGGGTTTTCTTTGAAAACTGGCAACTGTATTACCAAGACATTGCTTTTTTAGCAGTGTTTTCACACTGTAGTATGATTGGATCAATTAACATCTATTAAATGTAACTCCTTGTTCATACAGGCTACTATGTATATAAGCAATATTTAGCCACTGCCATACAGTATGGAATTGTTAATTAATTTAAAATTAATTAAGATGCGGAAGGCGGAGGACCGCATTATGTGGAAAGCATTGGGGAAGGCCTATGTCCAGCAGTGGGCAGATAAAGGCTGATGATGATGATGATGATGATAGAGTATATATAGTACTATACTAATTACTTTAATTGAATATCCAATTTCGAAAAGGGCACATCTCTGAAAATGTAAAATGTTCAGGAAATGAAAAAAACTGATTATTTTCTGAAGCAGTATAAAATTTAAAATATTAACTTTTGAGATATATTTTAGTGTTAATTAACAATTGAAAACTACTGGAATTATTATAAAATGGGTGTAGGTAAGCCTCAAAACTACATGTATTTGAAAAAACGTATTTGACAAAATATGCGACATGTGCCCTTTTCGAAATTGCTTATTCAATTAGATTGTAAGCCTTAACACAAGAAATATCTAAAATAAAATGTATCACACATAAAGTTCTTTCGAGTTCAGACTCCTTTTAAAGTTCTCAACATACAAACATACAAGCCTTCAAATATTTTATAAATTAATTTACCAGAAACATTATTTGGTTTGTCAATCAAAAGGTCCGTGTGTAACAAACGTCACTTACCGCACACTTAATATTGTATCGTTAGTTTTTGGCTTTTCATCGCTTCATGGGTGCGACTCGAGCCCCCCTAATTGGCCACAATGAGGCCTATTATATCGTATGATTTGTGAATGATTGACAGCTGTCAATCAAGATGCGTGATGGTACAAGGTGGCGCGTGCGCTCCGGGGGAGTCGCTTGAATTATGGATTCGTGCGTATCAGGGATTTCAAATGTTTTAACGTAATTGAAACCTGGAATTGGTTGTTCAAAATTGAACTCAGTGTTTAGTTTTTTTAAAAGTCATTTGCTTAGCGGTTTCTTGTCTATAATTTGTGTGGTTCTGTTTCAGTTTAGCTTACACATTATTTATTTAATAATTTTTCTGTTCGACTGCTGGTTCTAAGGTTCATTTTACGTACTATTTTTTTAGAGTAGACAATTATGTTTCTAAGACCCTTAATAAAATTGTCGCATTTGAACAAAATGTGGTGTGGCACCAAAGTGGCGGATGAAAGGCGATTGCATGCAGCAGTAGCATGTGTGGAGTAACGAGAATGGATAGAATAAGGAATGAATATGTTAGAGGAACTCTGAAAGTGGCACCTGTGACAAAGAAGCTGAGAAGTGCGCGTTTAGTATGGTATGGACATGTGATGAGAGGAAATGAAAATGAGGTCGGTAAGAGAATGTTAACTATGAATGTGGAAGGATATAGAGGAAAAGGTAGACCTAAGAAGAAATGGATGAATTGTGTGAAAGACGATATGGGTAAGAGGGTAGTGAGCGAAGAAATGGTATATGATAGAAGAGTATGGAAGGAGAAAACATGTTGTGCCGACCCCAAGTGACTGGGAGAAGGGCAGGAGAATGATGATGAATAATGATTCGTTTTGCGGTTTCTTGCCTATTGTTGTATTTTTGTGTTTCAGTTTAACTTACACAGAGTATTCTTATTTATTTAATATTTTTTCTGTTCGACGGCTGGTTCTAAGGTTCATTTTACGTGCTATATTTCAAGAGTAGACAATTATCTTTCTAAGACCCACAATAACATTGACGCATTTGAGAAAAATGTGGTCTTATTTAAGTCAAGTATTTTCGTTCTCATTAAAAAGTAGAACAGGCATTATGCCCATTCAATTGAAACAACGATTTTGAGTTTTAGCATTAGCCGCGGTATTCACATTGTGGCGCCCATGGACTACAACCATAAAACTATAGCTGCATATCCTGAGCTCGCATTTCGGCATCGTTACACGCATCATCTCAACAAAAATAAAAACGAACTAAACATAATATTTTTCGATAAAAATTTCATTAATTCAACAACAAATATATTGAATTTAGATAAACTTAATAAATCATTAACAAACAAAAAAAAACCCTCGAACATTTTACAACCAGCTTGCTAATCGTTTTGAAGCCAAAAATCGACCGAAGGATACAGATAGCCTACGGCACGACATAAATCTTCTTCATCGTACATTTGTAAAGAATTACCGAACTAGTAATAAATCTTCGAAAAATACTACAAAATTTGGTTTGTGCTACCTCAGGGATCGTTACGTGTAAGCGCCCTAAGGGTCAACGCAATCTTCATTAAGCTAATCTTATTGTCTTTACACGCGATAGTCAAATAATTTTACACTGGCTTCCTTTATTAAGTACTAGCTGACCCGGCAGACTTCGTAGTGCCTCAATCGATAAATAAAAGACTTAAACTTTTGTATAAAATAAACTTAAAACAAACAAAAGGAATCCGTCCGACGGAGGACGCATCAAAGGAAAAACAAAATTGTTATTTTTATTTAATTCCGAGTAATTTTATTTGTCTCTGGACAAATAATTCAAGACCAAAATTAACTAAATCAGTTCAGCCGTTCTCGAGTTTTAGCGAGACTAACGAACAGCAATTCATTTTTATATATATAGATAGATAGATAGATTACTGGTGCATTAGAAGATCGAGACCTTCATTGCTTTGTCTAAATGTTCCACTTCAATCGGTTTTCTACTAAGGCGGTCTTAAACAGTTAAAAGAATGAATAGATCCAGCAGTGAATGTATCAGGTCTTTACCCACCACAGTTAAGTCGTTAAAGTTAAATGCAACCGGGATTTTTCTAAAATCTTATTTAAAGAAGACACGCTTTGGGAATAACATTCGATAAGGAACATCTTAGAAGATTAATCGCGATTGTTTTATTTTGTTAGTAGGATTTAAAGAGTTCTATTATCTTAAATCTTTAAACGAGCAATTCTTGTATATAAAAATATATATAATTATATATATAATCTGAACCCCGGAAACGGCTCTAACGATTTTCATAAAATTTAGTATACAGGGGATTTCGGGGGCGATAAATCAATCCAGCTTGTTGTTTTATTCGTGTTGCTTTATTCGTGTTTTCAATAATCAACTTTATCGATAATTTTGATTTTTTTCTTTAAATAACCAGTTCATACTCTTATTATTATTTTGTTGGTAAGATCGAAAAATATTATGCATATTTCATCATTTTATCAATATTTATTTCGTATTTAAATATAATTTCTAACAAACACAATTTACCAACAAAAAAAAAAATGCCGATCGGTCATTATCTAGTAATTATTATAACTTGAATTGTTACGAGAGTATCTCGCACATTCAAATACAGAGAATGTTTATCTATCAGCCCAAAGACGTCCACTGCTAAACATATGCCTCCCCAATCCTTGCCAGAATCATCAGTCTTGCGCTGCTTCCATCCAGCGGATCCTAACGAATTTCAGTAGGTCGTCGGTCCACTGGTGTATATACATAGGTATATAGTGTATACGGATATATACGGCGGATATAGTGTAGTAAAATTACGCTTCTTCTTCCTTGCGTCGATAATTCTCAATGTTGAGGGTCCTGGCCTCCTCTTATAACTTTCTCCTGGATTAGCCTGTCTAGTTAGCCTTTTCTTAATTATCAAAAAAATTACCTTTACATAATATTTATATAATATATTATTCCTAGTTTGAACTGTACATTTCCGATGTTATGCACATGCTATATCTATTAATAATCACAGATTTCGCCAAGACTACACAATAGACAGATAAACAATGTTAACCTATTATTCTCAATTTTATTACAGATTATAAATAACAAAATTTTGACAATAAATATACAGTATACATATGTGTGTGTGTGTCAAATACATGGTAGTGTGTTGAATGTTATATTATTGATTTAATGTAGTATTAATGCATAATCTTAAAATAAATATTATTATTCTGCATTCCTCCCTTCGATCAATAATACTAGTATTGTTGATCGAAGATTCCTCCACTATATTCTCTATAAGTGTGGGTAATTTCATACTCCTCCGTCCGCGCAATTTTCATAAAAAGGGGTACATAGTTATTGCTTCACGTATTCATATATTAAATAGATTGTATACAAGTGTTCGTTCCTCCTTAAAACAATTCAAACTTTTATTTCAGCATTAAATCACTGAATTGCATCCATAAATCCCCTTAACACTACGTTTTTCGCATTGACGTCCAAAATTACTTTACAAATCGCTTCTATCCGACCAATTTCGGACAAATTCAACTTTAATCTTCACTCGATTGCTTTTAATTGGATTAAAAATGTCGAAACTCTGATGCGGACAATTATTGGCATTTCAGAATAGTCCTGGGAAAGTTTTGTGTTCGCGATTAGACCTCAATTAATTTGAATCTGTGCAATTTCAGTGTCTGGCAAATTGGTGAATCAATCAGTGCGATTCGATTTTCGATAATTTCACAATATTACATTTAATTGAAGGCGATCCGTTTGAAAATGATTCCTTGGAAGGAAGAAGAAACAAATTTATATGAAAACTAAGCACTGTATTAAATAAATTGTAAGCATGGGAATTCAATTTTTCAATCCCGTCGAAATTCTCTTTTGATCTAGAATAGTCTAAAACTGTAAAAGTAGATGTATCACGTCATAGAAATTTTAATTTAATAGTGGTAGTCAAAATTTAAAAGATACTAAGCACGCTGTAGCCTAAGATTGGAACTTATAATAACTAAGGCGCTTTCTAGTCACAGACACTCTCTCCATTTTAGTTTATTGTTACAAATTAAATAATTGATTACTATATTTTTACGAAGAAACAAAAAACACATCTAGGCAGTGGCTCGTTTCGGCATATATTACTGTCAATGAGCAACGTTGAGCATTCACGAAAAGAATAAGCGTCAATCGTTCTATCACAGTTATAAATAGTATTTTGAGTAATTTTAAGAGCACAAAAAATATAACGATTTAAGTGTGATACAAAAATTGTTAATACCTCGAATTAAAATTGAAAGTTAACTAGCTAATATAGCTTAAATAAAAATAAAGAGGAGATTCTTAATTCTATGCAGGTGTTTTTCATTATTATGATCAAGGAATACGCAAACAGCTATAGAACATTCAAACTTCATTCAGATGCGTAAACTAGCGACATCGCGTTTTGACATGTGACATTAAGTAGTTCGTCCCACTTTGTCTAGATGGCGCAACTGGCGCGCATTTTTTATTGCTCGTTTTAATAGTGGGGACATAAGCTTCGATTTAGGAACATTGATTGACACGCCTTGATATACTTTCAAATAGTAAAAAGTGGTACTAATAATTTTATTCTGGTAATATTTAATCGAAACATCTATAAATAACATGTAGTAAATCATCTTATTTTATAAAATTCATCTAACATTAATATAATATAACACAACGAAATATTAGAATGCTTGAAAAATGATTTGTAATATTGTTAATTCTTCAATAATACTGTTTTTCATTACATATCAATTATGAATAGGTATAAAACGCCACAATTAAAATGATACAACAAAAAAGCAACGTTATAAAGCTATCTAATTTGTTAAGCATCAAATGGCCCATAGTCCATTTATAGAATATTTTTTCTGAGCTTTGTTTGTAAAAACAAGTTGTGTTCAATCCAAATTGAAGACATTATGGGAACGTGTCATTTTTTGTTTCTAATTGTATATATTTTGTAAGAGATAATTGTTTGTATGGAAACAAAAAAAAAACGGATCTATTCGGATATAAACGGAGCTTACATTGTAATCAAATTATCTAAACTTAGGCATGCTGTAAGACCCGAAATATTGAATTTTACTTTAATGTTTGTGTCTGATAATAATGGTCAAGAAATGATAATCAAAAACTCAGAACGTCAACATTTTTTTTATATTTAACCTTCATACTTGACTTCGCAGATGATTGTTAATTTTGCCAATACATTTTACGGAACGATCGGAATGCACTTGTACCTATGTATGTATTAAGGTGTTATTCCTAATGCGATCGAGATCTTTGCCTCTCATTCCAATCTTTGTGACAACGGCGAGAAACCTACTCCAGCAGTCTATGGATAAATACGACTCAATTTCCCCATAGACACAACCCACTGAGCTTCTCTCCAATTTTTATTTTTTTGTATTGATGCAATGGCGGATCCAGGGGGAGGGTCATGGGGGTCATGACCACCCCCTGAGCTGGGTCCAGGACTTCAGTGGACCACTAATTGAATATAATGATTTTATTTATATATTTTGTCACCATACAGATTTTATGTAACTACATACCTTCAATATTTAATTAATTTAATATAATATAATAACTTTGTATAATGGCAAACGTTTGGGAACGAACGCATCTAAATTTGACTATGTGACCCCCTCCTGGCGCCAAAGCTGGATCCGCCCTTGCTTAGATGGGTGGACGAACTCACAGCCCACCTGGTGTTAAGTGCTTACTGGAGCCCATAGACATCCACAACGTAAATGCGCCATCCACCTTGAGATATAAGTTCTAAGGTCTCAAGTATAGTTACAACGGCTGCCCCACCCTTCAAACCGAAACGCATTACTGCTTCACGGCAGAAATAGGCAGGGTGGTGGTACCCACCCGCGCGGACTCTCAAGAGGTCCTACTATCAGTAAAAAATCTTCTTAGTGGGTCGCGATTTCAATCCGGTGGTAGATTCTACGAAGCACTGCTCTTGCTAGGGCCTGTGTTAGCATACTCTCTCGGGTTAAGTCCCGTGAGCTCATCTACCAGATAGTATAGCTGTAATATCCCCTTAGCCCAGCGAATAGGTAAAAAATAATCGACGACATAAGCTTAACAGTACCTAACTAGGGTCCAAGTCACCTGCCCAAATGTATTTAGAATTGATTATTATATTATATTAAAAAAATTATGTAGCTATTTACGGTTAATATTAAATTTTAAAACTATATACTAGACAATTGAGACATAGATCTCAAGGTGTCTCAAGGTGGGCTGCGGTATTAACGTAATGATGTCCATGGACTCTGGTAAATTTAATACGTGTTGGGTCATAAAATGACTCACCTGGATAAGTCCCATAAAACAGATTGATTAAATTGGATAGAATAGGTAGGTTAATAAAATACTTTTTTAATTGCAAAACACATTCATTTTAAATGTGAAATTTATCATCTTTTGTACTTATGTCATTGTCATTGTTATTTACTTATGAAAATGGTTTTGCGTGGATTTCTTTTATTCATGTTTTAATTTTATTAAAGTTAAATTCCCATAATATTTGTACCATTACTTAATTAACTAAAAGGTAAATAAAAGAAAATGTAAAATTGAAAACAGTTTTTCTCTTCATATTTCGCTCCGTGTTTAGCCTCTTCAACTTAATTACTAGTTAGGAATCTGTTTAAATACATATTTACATAATTACAATCTTAATTAAAACGAACACTGATACTCTTAAAGATTAAAATTAAAAATTTAATACGGTAGTACTATCTAGTGATGTCATAGCCACAAATTTGGAACGAATACGCTTAAAACAAGGTAATACTTTTAGGTAACTTTAGTTAGCTAATTTAAATCTAGGTAAAAACTATCACATAAATAAATCTTTAAGAAAACTTAACAGTACCTACGCAACTTATTAAATAAATAAATAAAACAATTTTCAGTCTTTTAATACGATTGAAAGATCACTGAAATTCGAAACGGCAAAATCATTTGTCATTGGAGCAACGGAGTTATAATGGAGACGTTCACAGAAACAGTTGTAGGTTTTAATTAGTTTTAACTTTTTTTTAAGAGATACACTTATCAGTCCGAAAATCATCATCATCATCAGTTCTTTGGCAAAAAGGATTTCGTTTCATCCAATTCCGAAACGTGTTGATACAATAAATACAAGCGTGGTTCTATACAGCCATATCGACCCTAAAACCATTACATTAACGTTTCATAATGTCCTCTATTGAGAATCCTAATGTCCTTTTCGGCCCTTCGACAGGAGATTGATGAGGGCTGACAAGTGGCTGAAGCTGTTGCGGTAACGCAACGGGACTTTTATGGGACAGATCCAACAAAGAGCTGTCCGTTTGGCTTGTTGAAGAGACCTCTTGACAACCATCCAAATGGTCCAAATGGTGTTTGTTCGCTTCGCTGTGCGTCAGCAAATGCGTCTTCAGATTAGATCTTTGGTTGAAGCTCTTGTTGCAGACCGGACATTTGTGCGGAGATTCTTCCATGTGCAAAATCTTGTGCACCGCTAACGTTCTCGATTGGCAGAATCCTTTCCCGCATTCCGTGCACTTAAACGGCTTCTCCTTCGAATGAATGTACCTGTAAAATAGAAACCGAAATTTAAAACCATGTTCAACTTTCACTAGTAGAGCCGTAAGCCGACAGAACCACAAGTCGTGTACAAAGTAAACAAGCATCGACGCAGTTCTTTATGGCTCAATAGGCGACAAAGTAATGGGCGGTTTGAATGAAAATTGAAGTGATTCTATGTTACTGACACATTAGACTGTTAATATATACGGAACAAAATGAGAAAGAAAAGAAAAAGAAAAAAAAAACGAAGAGTCTCGTAAAAGCGAAGAAATATAACGTGTAATTTGTTCGACGGCGGACCAAGACAGATATTATGTTGATCGTAAAGAATCAAACCGGTTGTTAGGAGAACGCGTGCGGCCGTCGTCTCGCGACCTCACAAAAAGGTTTACGCTTTTGATTTTTGTTTTGTTTTACTCTGTTATCGTTAACAAAAACATCCAAGAAACACCCTTTATATCACAGCTGAATTAGTACATGAAATCTCAGATGAATCTCTTAAGGCTAACAATTGATTAGGAACACAAATAGGTGAAAGAATTTTATATGTGATATAAAGAACCATTCATCACGATAAAAGTTACAACACTATCGTATGACCCGTGCGGGGCACTCTCATAATTCTATCACAAGAGTCATTGAAGATTAACTTACCTATGATCTCTCAGGTGGTCTTGTCTTCTGAATGCCTTCCCGCAAATGTCGCACGAGTAAGGTCTCTCGTCAGTGTGCGTTCTCTCGTGAATCAATAAGTTGTAGGACTTTGTGAATTGGCGATTGCAGTATTTGCAGATGAACTGTTTCTTTGGTCTCGCTCCGGGAACGCTTGGCGCTCTTAGCGGCGGAGGATTTCTTCCGGGCATTCTTTGGGCCATCACTCCCGGATAGCGCAGGGAATGATGATACAGCGCGGCGTTTCTTATCCACTGATTCACGAGCATAGCGTGGTATGGGGCGGAGGGTGGCAGCGTCGCTACTTGCGCCTGCATGTACGCTGACATGGCCGGGTGTGAGTAGGGCATTTTATCGTAGGAGTACGGAGATTGCATTGGACGAGGATAGGTGGGGTACGATTGGGGTGCGGGTGGAATCCACGCGGGTTGGTGACGGGAGATAACGACAGCTGGGGGCGTGTCGTCTGTGGGTGTGTGTGGTGGCGTCGGCAAAGGGGGTGACGGTCGCTCTAATTTTACCAATGCTTCTATAGGGAAGTCTGGTGGGTAGCCTGGAGAAGAGAAACACCTTGATATATAAAAAATCCACGTTGGCCTTACAAAAACGCTTAGCGTTTAAGTACACTATGCTATTAAAGTATTGTATAAAATCATTAAAAATAATTAATCATATTAAAGTCTACAGCAATACAAAAAAATAATGAAATTATCTTTTACACTCCTAATCAGTTATATTAATTTACACTCTGTAAGTAAAATCAATATTTCACAACCAACCATCATTGTGTGTATTTTTATTTTTATCTTGATTACAAAAAAAAAAACCTAACCACAGCTAACGTTTAAAGATAAACAGAGGCACTTACTGTGATTTTCTTCGGTATGCTCATCGTCGTCGTCCACGTTAATATCGTCCGAACTATCAACACTGTACGGCTTATCTTCCATATTCACAAGCGACGAAACTAAACACTAAATCACTGTCCACGATTTCGATACAATACGGTATCGCTGTACCTGTGTGTTGTCACTGACAGACCGGTTTAGGCTGACTGACACTGACAACCGGCTTGCGAGAGCGCGCAGGGCGTTGTGACTTTTTGTGCGTACGCTATCTAAGCCAGCGGTTGCGCGACTGGGAGAGGGAACATCAAAAATGCCGTTCTGGCCGGCGCCTGTATCGGCTCCCGAAGCAGCATTGTACCTCCCAGTAGGCGGAGCTTAACGAGCACTGCCTTCGGAATCGATCGGTAATTCTCGCGAATTTAATCCAAACATTCCCCCTATAACAGGCCCTGCGCCGTCTGCCCTTGCCTTTGATAGCTTGTCAAAGTGAATTGTACGAAGGTTCGTATTGCTTTAGAATTGAGTTTGTTTGGTAATGCATATTTTTATTGACGCGCCGGCCCCGTTGAGGCTATTAGTTGAGATTGCTCTGTTAATTTAGTTTCGTCTTTGTAATGATCCGTGTATGTGTTCTTTGTTTAGTTGTCAGTCATTTAAATCGCATTGTCGATTACGATTGCTTACTTTACAAAAAAGTTTCATGTATCGAAATGAGTACGAATGAAGCCCAATTATTTGTATTAAATTAAAAAATTACTTAGATTTTAATATGAGATGGGCTCATGGTGTAATTCGGGCGCTATCGTAATCCCACATTGAGGACTTGGCAAAATCTCAATTGTATTGAAACAATAGTTAACATACATAGCGGAATACATGATTCTTCCGTGGCGCTAATAAGGACTATACTTTTCTATAAACGCATGCGGATGATATGATCTTTCTCCAGTACTCAGTAAGTACAAAAAGGAATCAATTTGAAGATAATGCAGGAAAATATGTATTGTAGTGATATTAGTTAGGAGAGTAACTCGAAAAAACGCCGTGGACATAGACATAAATCTTCTAAGCCTGTACCTAATATAAACAAAATAGCTGATGCCTATAGAAACTATTATATCATACATTGTACAAATTTAGATTTAATTAAGTCACCAAAGAAATTTGTAACTAAATAAATATAATAAAATATAAGGGGGTAATGAAAAATAAAACATTACAAGTCATAATTGTAAAATACAATGCAGTTAACAACTACAATACAATTTAGTATGATATACTAAATGAGTAAACACGTACCTACTACACATACTTAGATATAATAAACACCTAATTTTGTATAGTATTTATTTCTTTAGATGAACAACGTATATTTTTTTTATTTTTTTTTATTGCTTAGATGGGTGGACGAGCCCACCTGGTGTTAAGTGGTCACTGGAGCCCATAGACATCTACAACTTAAATGCGCTACCCACCTTGAGATATAAGTTCTAAGGTCTCAAGTATAGTTACAACGGCTGCACCACCCTTCAAACCGAAACGCATTACTGCTTCACGGCAGAAATAAGCAGGGCCTTTGAAAAGAATAATTTAAGGGGTTAAGATTTTATTATAGCAAACCAAATCGAGGTATAGAAATAAAAGTTGAAATGTTTACGTAAATGATTCGTTTGTTATGAAACTGTGATCAGTAATAGTTTCTTAATAAACAAATTTTATATAGCTTATAGTTAGTTACATTATACATAGTGCTATTAACACTATGCACGCTTCTTAATCTCGTTATTTTAATTTAATTTTTAATATTCACCAAATTATTTCATTTGTTTTTTTTAAAGTTAAAAGCAAGGCCTAGAGTTGTAGGTCATTACGGATCCTCCCGATCCATTAACGATGCTTTTAGGTACCAAAAGCATCGGTCACCGTCCTCGTCGAACCCCTCGCTTGCGACGAAGAGCTCGACGAGCAAATTAACCCATAGACACAGCCCACTGAGTTTCTCGCCGGATCTTCTCAGTGGGTCGCGTTTCCGATCCGGTGGTAGATTCCGCAAAGCACTGCTTTTGCTAGGGTCAGTGTTAGCATCACTCCGGTTTGAGCCCCGTGAGCTCATCTACTAGTTAAGGTTACGCTGAAATAGCCTCTCAAGGCTCTCAGCTTAGGTAGGAAAAAAAAGAGTTCTAGGAGACAGAATGAGCAATAGGACGTAAGTGCCGAAGTTGGAGTAATAATTGTAGGTAATCGAGGATATATACGCATTTTTTTCCAAAAGCTTAAAAACTGAAACTTATTATTAAAAGTACAATGACCTTTTACATGACAATCTCACTTTTGACGTCCATACTGGAATCATGGGATCATGTTTGATCAAATTATGTATTAAGGAATTGGAAAAAAATAAAAAAAATCCTCATTCCGTATCTATGCGCATCATTCGAATTATTCCGAAACTATCTGCAGATTACTGATTACATGATATGGCAAAATGATTACCCGCGTATAACGCAACAGCCACACATCGGTTTTGCGTAAACCAAACTTTTTGACCTTTACCTCATTACACAAGCAGATTTTGAAACAATATTTGACAGGATGTCATTCACGTCACCGCGTCGAATGTGGCCATATGAAAATTCATAACAGTCGTCATAGGTGTGTCACTATGGCCAACGTTTCGATGCGTATATACGCAAACATTGGTCAGGTGTTCCGGCGACACACGACACTTAGCGGCACCCTTTGTGGAGCCATCAAAAGAGCCGACACAAATAAATACTATTCAAAGTGTTAATGTCATAACTACGGTGCGCGTGTACAAATCAAACTCTAGTGTCATTTGAATAAAAATTAAAGTTGCATTTGTGGTTTTGCGGTTGTGACATTTCGATTCTTGAGTTCGACTAGCCGGCTGTGCCACTAGACACCGTGTTGAGTCTAGAAATCTGTTAAATTGACGTTGCTTGAGCTATTATTGCGTGAACAAACAGCGTCTTACCTTGAACGCTTAGGTTACCTTCTTTATTATAAGCAATACAGTTAAAAATACCTCGTGCACCGTAATTTTTATAGAGGTAAAATACTTAGGCGTCTTTATTTCAGTGTAAAAGCCAGAAAACACAAATGTCGTAGCCACAGTCTCAAATTTTCCAATCTCCATTTCAATGGCTCATGTCCTTAAATCAACTTATTGAACTACTGCCAATTTAACTATGTCAGGACGGGTAGGTGAGCTCACGGGCTCAACCTGAGAGAATTTGCTTACACTAGCTCTAGCAAGAGCAGTGTTTCGCAGAAGCTACCGGCGCTGGATCGGAAATGCGACCCACTGAGAAGATCCGGCGAGAAACTCATTGGGCTGTGTCTATGAGCTAGTTCGCTCGTCGAACTCTTCGTCGTAATTGACGAGTTCGACGAAGACATTTGCTTGAGCGATCTAAAAGCACCGAGAGTGAATCCGGGGAATCCGACAAAACATATTTCGGGCGACAGCAGCTTTGTGCTCTACCTATATCTACTGCGAAAAAGGCTGGGAACAACACTTGGGAATTATATCTCATATTAATGTGTCAATTTGTCCACGGGTATTCGCATCGTGCCGTTTATAAATTCCGACTACTGCAGAACTCCATTGCAGGCGAAAGTGCTCCAATCCAGGGCTCTGAGGAATACCTACATCTCGTTTTTACCATCGCACCGCCCGCCACCGGAGTAGAGTTCGTCCGTACTACCTGGAGCCACTGCGGTCATCCACAGTGCGTTTCCAGAGGTATTTTTTGCCACTTACCATCCGGCTATGGAATGAGCTCCCCTCCACGGTGTTTCCCGAGCGCTATGACATGTTCTTCTTCAAACGAGGTTTGTGGAGGGTATTAGGCTTGGCTCTGCCCCTGGCATTGCTGAAGTCCATGGGCGACGGTAACCACTCACCATCAGGTAGGCCGTATACTCGTCTGCACACAAGGGCAATAATAAAAAAAGGATCTTGCAATAAGCTTGCAGTGAAAATATTTTCCGCACACCATAACCCCAAAGTGATTTGTATTATTTGGAATTGAACGCTCTGAACTTCTATGTCCACGCACGTTCTTCGTAATAAATATAATCTTGTAACGGTACCTGCACTATGGGAACCAGAGACGGATATATCGACCGTAAGGTGCCAATACCTTCCAACTCCCAAAACGTGAGTATTTGAGTATTCACATCTGAGCAAAGCTTATAGAGCTATAAGATAAACAAGGCATCACAGTGGGTACAAAACCATTCTCTTATCGTTATAGAAATCGTAAGTCGAGATTGTACGCTCATTGAATTTGAATGTTTAAAAACGAAATTAAACGACTCTTTGATGCGACTAATGAGGTTTGGATTTTAATTTAAAGAATAGTAGATTGCAAATCTAAATGACTAAATTTGCATATTCATTTCTATGTATCTTTTTGTTTATGTAGTATATAAGCATCTTTTATTAATAAAAAAACAATAGTTAGAAATCTTTTGATGTTTAAGACAATATTTCAACGAATGTTTTGTCCAGTGCCATGGTTCCCAAATACTAAATACTTTGTTTAATTACTACTATGTACACTAATATACTAACTACAAATATATAGTTATATACTTAGTTTGGCCATAAATACTGTTACAATTAAAAATAAACAAAATATTACATTTGAATTTGGAATCTGTAATTTTTATATGATTGCTCATTGAGTTTTCTCATTTTAGCGCCAATACATTGTACAATATTTTGCGATATTAAAATGGAGTGGGGTGATAAAGAGAACCGAATCGCTGTGATTGCATTACACAAAGCAGGTATGGAGCCAAATGCAATTTTTAAAACTCTCCATACGCTTGGTATTAGTAAAATGTTTGTGTACTTACTTCTTCTATATCACTACTGAGGATCGCGACCACATGCGATGTACTTCCAATGCACCCGATCATGGGTGGCATGGACTGCATGGTACAGACTACCACCGAGTGCTTCTCTTGCTAGATCTGACCATCTGGCTGGTGTTCTGCCCACGGCGCGCTTGCCTTCTATTCGACCCGTAATTATGAGCTTCTCTAATTCATGTCTGGGAGACCGCATGATGTGTCCGAAGAAGCTCATAACACGTTCCCGGCAGATGGAAGAGAGCCTTTTTCGGATGTCTAGCTGCCTTAGAATGGACTCGTTTGTTCGCAAATGTTTGTGTACCTGGCTATTAATAGGTGCAATGAGACCTCCTCTGTTTGTCACAGAAAAAGATCTGGCCGTCCACGTAGTGTTCGTACGAAAAAGGTGGTCAAAGCAGTAAGGGAAAGAATTCGAAGAAATCCTGTCCGAAAGCATATTCGAATAAGCTTTTTATACTTCAAATTGTTTTATATTTATTAAACTAACACACCGTAAAAGTATTTATAGCCAAACTAAGTATATTCTATCTCGATTCGAAACGACCCCGTGGTATTGTTGTCAGAGTCACTAACCATTTGATCAACAAAGCGAACATCAGTAAATTAGCAAGCATCAGACCACTCAGCACTTTCCACTAAAAAACATTAACTTAACAATTTGATTGATTCAGTTCATGATAATAATAAAACAATTACACTATTCGTTCAGTGATCGAAGTTCGATAGTGACTTGACACTTTTAGATTTGGACCTAATTTAAAATTTACATATTTTTTTTTACATAACAAAAAACCATGTCAACATCTATTAAACAAAGGATTTCCAAAAGTTACAACAAAAAAATCGGTTGGCAAACAGCGACGGAACCGGTTAATGTATTGTCTTTTTCTAGAAGAAGAAAATCGGATCTATCTATTGAAAATCTATTGTGTTCTTTGTGAGATTAAACTCATTTTTCCTAAATTTTATATTCTAAAATTGACTTTATGCCAATTACTATAAGCGATACTAGTCCAGAAGAATCATTTTCGTTAATAATAGCGCATTAATAATCACAGCGTTTTTGTGATTCTTGTCATTTTCAATATAATATGTTATATCAGTTCAGAATCAAATTTAAATATTTTACTATATAGTGGTAGTTGTGAGCAAGCATGGGTAGGTATCACCACCCTGTCTATTTCTGCCGTGAAGCAGTTATATGTTTCGGTTTGAAGGATGCGGCAAACGTTGTTCTGGGAAATTGAGACTTCGAACTCATGTCTCAACGTTGATGACGTCATTTGAAGACAAGATTAAACGTATTTGACTAAAAATATTGGTAATCTCAAATTATTTTTCATTCAATATTTGTTTTATCCATCTTACCTATTCCTCAAAATGATTTTTCATTTTCATGCCTATTTCATCAAGTCATTTGATAATGTCATTATTATGACGTCATTATTATGACATTTCTTCATCGCAGATTAACATAACTAAACTGTAGTTGGCTAATATACAGAGCAATTTAGACTTTGACACCAGGCTTTAAGGTTGCTATCGATTCATATAATACATACTATGACTGTATGGCAACATCCTTCGTGCTGTGAACTCTAAGACTCACTTCACGCGAACCAATGGCCGCTGAAGCAAGCTGCAAAAAAATATTTATTGTTTTCAACTCCTTAATATGGTATACCATAAGAATAGCTTGCTTGGTTGAAGTACAAATTTTGTAGTACAGTTTCTGGTGGACTCAGGTTTCAAGGAAATTTATAAATTTTTTGTCTTTTTGATGTGACTTTATGCACTGAATTTCTCGCCAGATCTTCTCAGTGGGTCGCGATTCCGATCCGATGGTAGATTCTGCGAAGCACTGCTCTTGTTAGGGCCAGTGTTAGTAAATGCAATCAGGTTGAGTCCGTGAGATCGCCCACCTGTCCGTGTGTAGCTGGAATAGCCCCCTAGGCTACCAGCAGTAGGGAAAAATAAAGTGTAGATAAGCAGAGAAGCTAACATCGTATTGAAAAGCTACGGTACCTCTTACAAATCACGATTTTGATGTCGCCACGTTGAGACATATCTCTCATGAAGTAGTCGTATTCTCAAAAAAAATTGGATGTACATCAAACGTCTTTAACATAAACAACACAATCTTTATAACCCTGAAATCCATCTACTAACTACTTTAAATAAAAATTTAGAATATCACAGTAATTAAGGACAAGATCATTTTAAGTCAATCCTTAATATGACATCTTATCATATTTATTTATGAAAAAATAGATCTTCTTTTTTTTTTAAACTAATCTCCCCGAGTCATAAAAGATTTAAAACAGAAGGTTTAATTTAGTATAAGATCTTCGTAATTATGGTATTGTTTGTGTTAGATAATTATAACTACAGTGTTACAAACTGTATTAGCGAATGAGTGTTGCCACGTGAGATTCTTAACGATTTAAAATGACACGAACACAGGAATACTATACTTTGAATGCTAAATTACGTACAATTTTGATTTTAATCACTTTTTTTTTCTCGTTCGACTGCCAGTGATGAACTGTAACGATATAAAACTATTGAGATAAATTTACATATTTAATTTTGATAGGAAATAATAAAAAAAGTTACGTTTTTGTGCAACGTTCGTTTCGCCATCAAAATACAAAATTCCAACCCAGAAAATGATGTACTAAATACACAGACAGCATCAGGTATAATTTTAGTCTACTTTCCTTTGTTATTTTTATCATGTTTCAGCACTATTTCGCACAGGATACAGCCGAGGATACAGGATCCATTGTTTTATCGATCAGGTAGAGCGTCGGCGCCCTAAAGGGAAGCAGTGGCAAGTAAAGCGTTAAAATATATATTTATAAACAATAGTTATAATATGTTTATTGAGACCCACCGAATCTTTGAGTCATTGTTCGCTTCGATTGTCGGCGCCTTTTGAAATAAAAATGCCTTAGTTTCTTATAACTTATAATTCTGCACACACCTAATTGCTCGTGTTACTTATGTGTTTAAAAGATCATGTTTTGACAATGGAGGGTTTCGATATCGAGTAGAGGGGAAACGTGGATCTCCATGATGATCTGGAGCTTGACTTTTGACTCAGTCAGTAAGTATCTACAGTCGGCATCACTGTGCCACTTTGAGAAGGTGGCATGACATGAAAACCGTCTTGTCGCGGCCGCCGGTAATTACATACCCGATCCTGTAGACCGAATGGTAAACAGTCAACGTCGCCCTAAGGACGTCATTACGAATCCTCCCGATCCATTAACGGTGCTTTTAGGCACCATAAGCACCGGTCACCGTCCTCACCGAATCCATCGCTTGCAACGAAGGGCTCGACGAGTAAATTAACACACAGCCCACTGAGTTTCTTTCCGGATCTTCTCAGTGGGTCGCGTTTCCGATCCGGTGGTAGATTCTGCGAAGCACTGCTCTTGCTGGGGCTAGTGTTAGCAATACTCGCGGCTTGAGACCCCGTGAGTTCACCTACTAGCTCGGTGAATCTAGAATAACCCCTCGAGGTAACTAGAATAGGTAAGGAAAAAAAGACAATGGAATGATTTTGGCACGCCGATAAAGAAACTAAAAGGAGGTTGTGATTGTGGTCTGAGAATTTTTATTCGACATTTCCGTTTAAAAATCCACGTGAAAAAAGGCATTGTTCGTTTTTTAAACGTATCTGTTTTTATTACAATGTTTTCATGTGATTTTTGTGTGGTAAAGATATTAGTTGATTTTGTAATGAAAAATAACAATGAAATCATGTCTGCAGGTGACAGTAGTCACGTTTTGACTATGATCTCCGCTCACCCCTTGACTGTATAAAATTTGAATGACGCAACATATTTATTAAGAAAGATACAATAAAATCGTATAATAAAAATCAAACCCCTAAAATTGTTATTTGCGTAATTACTGGTGGTAGGAGGTATTGTGAGTCCGCACGGATAGGTACCACCGCCTTGCCTATTTCTGCAGTGAAGCAATAATGCGTTTCGGATTGAAGGGCGGGGCAGCCGTGGTAAATACTGAGACCTTAGAACTTATATCTCAAGGTGGGTGGCGCATTTACGTTGTAGGTGTCTATGGGCTCCAGTAACCACTTAACACCCGGTGGGCTGTGAGCTCGTCCACCCATCTAAGCATTAAAAAAAATACAGATTTTTTTCTTTATGTAGGAAGTATTACTGGTGGCCCAGTTGCCTTTCCAGTTACACTAGGTCAGGTGGGCCAGCAAAGACTCATCCAATTAGGATGGGATTTACTAACAGCTGCCCGAGCGCCTCCAAAGGAGACTTAACGACTAAAGAGCAGCTGCTTCGTGACAGAATCTACTACTGGAACGGAATCGCAACCCGCTGACCGGATCGAGTAGAAGAAACATGGTGGGCTGATGTTTGGGTTAAGTTGCACGTCCAACTTTTTGCCTAGTTTGACGAGTACGCTTACCGCGGACCCTAGGTATGCTTCTAATGTTAGAGCTGAAAGCGTTTAGTGCTGAGGTTATTGGATCTGACCGATCCGTAAGGACGTGTCTAGGACATCGACGGTGTCTGGCTCCTGCGTGATCAGGAATCGGGAAACAAATAAATGTCTTGTTTGTAGATTCCTTTGCCATTCTTAACTTTTCCTCGAACGAAACTCGTAAAATCAGTAAACACTTCATCAGCCGTCACTTTTGTCATAAACAAGTCTTAATCCTATCTATTAAAAAAAACCTTTTCATATCGCCCAGTATTGAAAGAACTAGAATCTTTTTTGATCTTCCTTTAATGTTGTTCCACTTTAAATTGGACATTAAATAAAACGATTATTGCATGTAATTAGTAGTCGGGTAAGATAATCACACTTTACAATTCGTATCTGAATGTAAATTAAGGAGTGTGTATTTTGACACGACGAATTTTTTTGAGGTTTTCTTCGGATTTTCCTCAAAAAAAAATTATTTTTCTGTAAATAAAAAAACTCATCGAATTTTCTGAATATTTCCACTAACATAGATATGGTCGGAATAAATCCTTAATTTCTAGGGCTTATTAGTCGACAACTAAGGTTTTGGTGTACTTTATTAAATTTAATGTTACTATGATGACCAAGAGAAAACGCAGGTGCCGAGAAACAATAAGGTAAACATATTTAATATATCTATACTAATATTATAAAGAGGAAAGATTTGTTTGTTTGTTTGTATTGAATAGGCTCCGAAACTACTGAACCGATTTAAAAAATTCTTTCTGTTGGAAAGCTACGCTATCCCCGGGTAACATAGGCTATATTTATTATGTTTTCAAAAAATTAGGGATCCTTACTGAAACTTCAATAATATAATTCAATGTGTCAAAAAATTACCTAAAATTATTAGCCGCTAGTATTAAAATACATGATAAGAAATCTGTTGCCTTTGTATATTATGTAATAATTGAGTTTAAAAGATTCTCGAAGTAGAATTGCTGCCCGGACCGAAAATATCCAAGAACAAATTCCCTCAGTTTCTTTCTTCAAAATTAGACATTTTTTAATTATCTTAAAAGGTTTCGGCTTTTCTTGTATGTTTTACTTCTATTTTTTAAACGAAAGAGCAATTTTCATAATATTAAATGGTAGGTACTTATCATTTTAAAATTTTACAGACCCAAAATTCATAAGTCAGGAGAATTGACAATATTGGCACGTTCAGTTTGCTATCAGTATTACCGCTTTATTGGTCTAAATAGTCGTAAGATTAGATTCTCGGCTCGTGTCGGCTACAGAAAAATAAGCCGTATTTAACGTACCGATCCGCCATTTGAAACAAGCTCGCTGATTTTCTCGTCTGATCTGTACAGCCAGTCGCGATATTCACTGGTAGAAGTAGTTCGAAGTGGAAGCACTCGTGTATTTACTGGTGGTAGGACATCTTGTGAATTCGCACGGGTAGGTACCACCTCCCCGTCTGTTTGCCGTGAAGCAGTGATGTGTTTCGGTTTGAAGGGTGGGGCAACCGTTGTAACTATACTGAGACTTTAGAACTTATATCTCAAGGTGGGTGGCGCATTTAAGTTGTAGACGTTTATGGGCTCTAGTAACCACTTAACACCAGGTGGGCTGTGAGCTCGTCCACCCATCTAAGCAATAAAAAAAAAGTGTGTGTGTCCGCTCCGACGCACGACTGGAGTTTACTGGATATAAAAAATTAAACGAAACAATACGAGAAATAGTTCTATATTACGACAACACGATACACTACAGATTATTAACAAATTAACGAGACACAAAACAAACGACTAACAAATATATGAAAATACAATAATGAGAGAAACGCGCGATCAGTACGAGGCTTTGTGGCGGACTGCCGGCGCAGGCGCATAACGCATTTCGTGTGACATGCTAGTACGATTTTGGTCCCCATAATTTTCATACCCCGGGCCTATATATGTAAATCGATTCTAAAGGAGTAAACTCCAAAAAAATTGTATACTGACCGTACTCGTCGAATTCGATAAGTATCTCTACTTGCAACTTAACTCATACGTCAGCCCGCTGAGTTTCTCGCCGGATCTTCTCAGCGGGTCGCGATTCCGATCCGGTAGTAGATGCATAATTGTGACATGGAGGTAGTCAGGAGGGCCCCGATGTCAAAATCAGTCGTGAACCGATTGGAGAAGATTTGGAGAAACCGCGGTATAAGCAAAAAAACTAAGATAAATCTCATGCGAACTCTTATCTTCTCTATATTCTTGTATGCTTCTGAGATGTGGACCCTCAAGGCCTGTACCCGATCGAGAATTGACGCATTTGTGTTGGCGCAAAATGTTGGGCATATACTCGTATATCATGGACGGAGCGCCGAACAAATATGTCAATTCTCTCGGAGCCAAACGTCAAGACCCGTCAATCTACAATCTGTATGCAGCGTCTCCTCAAGTACTTCGAACACATGGCCCGACGAAATTCTGACAACTTGGAAAAACTAATAGTTGTAGATCACGTGGAAGGAAAGAGAAGTCGAGGAAGATCGCCAACCAGGTGGTCGGACATTGTCAAGGAAGCCACGAATACCAACGTCCTGGGCGCCCTTAAGCGGGCCGAATGCAGGCAGCATTGCAGGAGGCCGGTGCAGAAACTAGACCAAGGTGGTCACGACCCTCAGTAATGAGGAAACGACAGAGAACAAGAAGAAGAAGAAGTTGCCCTCAATTAAGAAAAATAGTATTATTATTCGCCAATCGCCGTGACAAAGTATTCAATGCTGCTAATTAGGACATCAACGAGATTAATGGTATATGTAGCAGATGTACTGATCTTTAGAAAGTAGATAATATATTATTCAGATTGTTGAAACAAGTTCAGGATCGTGTTTATCTAATACGTTATTTAAGTTAGGGAAAATAACTTCCAAATCTCCATTAAATTCCAAAAATGTTGTCATACATAAAATAATGAATCACAAATGAACAAATCAGTCTCGACAAAATGTTTCGCAATTAGGTACCTACGTTCGAGAACACTTCAGAAACAATATATCTGTATGTATATGAATTTTATCAAAAGCAAGTAGCCTTAATCTTAACAGTAGTTATCGATACAAATACACTTCTATTGCTCAAACCTTCCGTTTTGATCGTAAACATTATTTAAATTAATTATTGGATTAGATACAATTCGAAATCATAATCATCATAATAAAAAAAATTTGAATGTCTGTTTGTTTTCTTTCGTACCTATTCACTCATGGAGCTCAGCCTTACGAAGTTGCTAGGCAAGAGCAGTGCTTCTTTGAATCTACCATCGGATCCAAATTGCAGAATTTCCGATAGCGATTACATTCATAACTGGCAGCTAGAATAAACTAACTCTAAAGCTTGGGCTTAAAGATACAAAATTATAAATAGATAATTTTTTTGAGGCTGATATTAACCAGAAAGATGGCAGTTTCATAGAGGGACGAAATCAATAAATCCCACGTTAACTTCACCTCTATATTTGTATGCATGACGTAAGATAGACCCAAATGAATACTTACACACCAGTCTGCATAATATTGCATAGTCTCTATCATGCTGTCATGCTCATGTGGCCAGTCCATTTCCAGACAAGGGTTCAGAAGAAGATCCCCTGCGCATTGGCTGTTCCTCCGAAATGGTATACCATCCCACCTCTATATTTGTATGCATGTCGTAAAATAGACCCAAACGAATACTTACACACTATTCTGCATTTTATTGCAGAGATCATTTGGCTCTATCATGTTGTCATGCTCCTATGGCTGGTCCCTTTGAAGACAAGGGTTCAGAAGATCCCCTGCGCATTGGCTGTACATCCGAAATGGTATACCATCCTGTATAGGTTCAGTCTATCTCGTTCAATTATTTTTCAATCATTTCAATGACTAAACCGAAAATAATTCACACTAGAACACATAATCGTGAACGTTATCAAAGCATTATCCACGTTATATACATAGTTATATATAAAAAACAATATACAGGTAGTCGAAAATATGGCTTGAAAGTATATGATAACGGATCAAAGAGTACCGCCAGCTGATAACAGCAGATGTAAAGTACCGACGGGCGTTACGGTAGCCGGCTTCAAGCGAACAATATTTTATTTATTTATTTCGTATCGTTTGATGTGACCGATTTTGATAATGATATTGTGATCACATTGAAACGTGATGGAATTGTCATGAGTCCGGGTGACCAGGTCTTTTATAGAAAACGGTTGTGATAATTTTTTAAACATGAATTACTATTAAATTAGTAATTTCATCTTCATATCTAACATTATGAATTTGCTCGCGATATATGCATCAATTCAAATCTGTCTTGTTTTTTTTCCTAACTAATCATTGGTGTAGCCTAAGAGGCTATACCTACTACGCGCAGCCTAGTAAGAAAGCTTACGGGGCTCAACCTGAGAGACTGTTAACATTAATAGAAAGCGCAGTGCTTGACACTGCCTTACGGATCCATCAGATTCAATAACTCTTGCATTAGACAGCTTTCGCTCTAACCCTAGGTAACCGAACTCGGCAAAGAGTTCGACGTGCAACCTAACCTAAACACCAGCCTGCTGAGTTTCTCGCCGGATCTTCTCAGCGGGTCGCGATTCCGATTCGGTAGTAGATTCATTCGCGAAATAGCTACTCTTGTGTTGTTAGGTCTCCTTTGGAGGCGCTCTTGTAGCTGTTAGAAAATCCCACCCCTCCTGGCTGAGCCCTTGCTCGCCCACCTGCCCTGGTAAAACTGGAAAGGCCTCCGGGCCACCAGTAATCTCTCAAACATAAAAAAGCAGTGCTTTGCTGAAACTACTATCGGAACGAATTCGTGACCCACTAAGAAGATCCAGCGAGAAACTCTTTGGATTTTGTCTTGTATAAAGAGATCATCGTAAGTTATAGATGTCATAACACGAACACCATCACCCATATTGAGTCATGAGTTCCAAGTTTGAAAGTTCCTAACCGTGCGAACATCAGTGAATGCTTATCATCAAGTAGGCTATGAATTTATGTGCTCATCTGAGCCAAAAAAACGTTTAGTCTAACCTCTTAATAAAATCAGGTAAACATTATAAAAAATGTTCTGAGACTATCTCTGTGTTGTTTTTAACATGGTTACCCCAAATAAATGCCAGCAACTGAAATAGTGGTGCCCTGTGTTGTTTCCAGCACTTTCAAATGCTTTATCTGAACCCGTGATTATTGACGAAATTAATAGAACTGAGTAATTTTATATGTCGAACAATTCCGCAAAAAAAAAACCGAAGAGAGAAAATCAGATCTTACTAAAGAGAAGATAGATGTTAATGATAAAGTTGAACAATATAATTGAATCACATTTCGTTGTTACTGAATCACATTTCGGTCTTTAAGTAAATGCCAAGGCCCGCAAAACTTTAGTTCTTAATGTTTATTTCTCATTTTAGCTACGGGATTTCACGTTTTACTTAAAAAACTACATACAGAAAGTTCTACAGGCGTTTGTCACGATTTCTATGACATCAGAAGGTGTTGATAGTTAAAACTTATCTCAGTTACATAGTATGACCTCTTCCTATAATTTACGAGGCTTAGTCGTGGCCTAAAGGATAAGACGTCCACATAGACACAGCCCACTGAGTTTCTCGCCCGACCTTTTCAGTGGGTCGCGTTTTCGATCCGGTGGTAGATTCTATAAAGCACTGCTCTTGCTAGGGCTAGTGTTAACAAATTCACTCAGGTTGAGCCCGTGAGCTCACCTACTCTGGGCTTAGCTGGAATAGTCGTCGTGGCCTAAAGGATAAGACGCCCGGTGCATTCGTATCTAGCAATGCACCGGTTTGCGAATCCCGCAGGCGGGTACCAATTTCTAATGTAATACGTACTTAACACTTAATGCTCACGATTGACTACCACGGTGAAGGAATAGCATCGTGTAATAAAACCTGCAAAAATTATGATTTGCGTAATTACCAGTGGAAGAACCTCTTGCGAGTCCGCAGGGTAGGTACCACCACGCCTACCTATTTCTGCCGTGAACCAGTAATGCGTTTCGGTTTGAAGGGTGGGACGGCCGTTGTAACTATACTTGAGACCTTAGAACTTATATCTCAAGGTAAGTGGCGCATTTACGTTGTAGATGTCTATGGGCTCCAGTAACCACTTAACACCAGGTGGGCTGTGAGCTCGTCCACCATATAAGCAATAATAAAAATACGATGCTCAATATACCCCCTAACTTCAGATAATTCCATTTTTGAGAACTGCAGTCGTGAACCGTCAGGCAATACCTATAAGAATTATTGAATTAAATTGCAAAATCGCGAACTAATTATTGATTTTCTAGAACGTTCATTAGCACATAATCGTCTGAGTTATGGTGTATTGTATGACAAAATAGTTTAAAACAAATTGTTAACTAGCTTAGAAGTGGCTATCTATATCTACTATCTCACGAGCAGAAGAATAGTTTTACGATCACTCATCGACATTGACTGAGTGAGACTAAAGACTATCTGTGGCCAAACACAAAAACCTATGAATTAACTAATAAATTACGAAAATTACCATAATTCTAATCGCATTATTAATCAAAACATTGCTACTAATTTAAAAAAAACAATGATAACAAAAAACTGCTCGCTTAATATTTTTTTATCAAATTGTAATTATTCCAGCGCGAATGGTGTGCATTATGTGTTTTATAAAAATTCAAATAGAGGCTAGGTATGCACTTTCATTGCTTTATCATCGAATAATAATTTCTTATCAAAAATACAATCTATAAGCGGAAGCGGGAGTAGCATAATTGACCAACAAAAGAAAACAACAAAATCGATTCTGTTTATTTCGTCGCCCTAATTAATATTTTCTATATAATAATCACAAAAATAATAATACTCTTGTATTAAATTTATTTTAATAAAATGAGTTTACCAAGAATTTGGATGACTTGGCGATATCAATCTGTCGGTTATGTGGACCCGATATTTCAGGTATCCCACCGATGACAACTTTTAGTAAAAGAAAATTATCCGATAGTCCTCTTAAATATTTTATCAAGTGCAAAAGTGAGATGATCAAAATGCTAATCACAAGCATAAATGATCATCCCATAAACATGTCTCAGGCAAATTATGACTATGTGATTAAATAGATAAACTTGTACTAGTAATACTGATATCAGTTTGAGTGATCAGTTTGATTGATCACGTCTTCCACACCACCGGAGACAGATGCAGATATAGAAAGATCGGGCCAGAGAGAGTGAGAAGGGTAGTCACGACCCTCTGCATTGAAGAGTGCGATGCAGGGAGAAGAATGGTACCGTAGGTCTGCTGTAGCAGGTGTGGTGGAGCTCGATGGGGCTTAGTCGGTAGTTGGTTTTGCAGGGCGAGCGCCTCGCGCGCCTTATTCAAGGCGTAGTCTTCTGCGAGGAATTCGGGAAGGTGGAGGACCTTGGCCCTCCTCGTCTCATCCTCTCAGGAGACGCCGGAGTCCGACATAACCCGGTTCTTTAACCGAACCGGGTAACCCTTAACGGAGTCCCCAGCGTTAAAAAAAAAAAGAGAGAAGAATGAATTTTGAGTGATCAGGGATGGCACTTAGGTCCGTGTATTACTCTAATTCTGTAATATATTTATGAATCGCTGTCTCTTATCATTTAGAGCAAGCCTAAATACAATAGCAACAAGTCTGTATAATATCAACACGTTAATGAATTCCGTTTACAATTATAAGGTAACCTTCAAGTGTCTCGTGTGATGACATGTTCAGGCAAATTTTTATATTCATCTTCTAGAATTAACGAGAGTTGTTGGTGTAATGAAAATCTTAAGGACTCTTGGTCAGGAACGATTGAGTCAAGACGTAAATAAAAGCCTAGGGAATAAATAATTTGTAAGCTGAATAAAATTGAACAGTGATTGTTGTATTTTATGATTTTCAATTCGTATTTAACAATGATTTAAAATTTTATTGCTAATTTTAAATTTTTAAGCAATTTAAATTCGAAGCTTGAGAGATACGCGAGCTAAAACGAGTAATATCGCCTATGACTTAGGTCTAGTGTGAATAAATAATATAACAAGAACTGCTCACACTTTAGCCATACCAGTTTTAGCCGGATATGAGTCGATAACATCGTGTAATGTAACCTACTGAAAATAAGACCGGCACAGCAACACCAGTTTGCTTAAATACTGGATGGAAAGCGTATTGTGACCCTACAGAGGTACGACCATCGCCCATATATTTTTTCCCCCGAAAAAATCATGGATTCATATTTGGATAGCCGTTACATAATACAATTGAGACTTCAAGACTTAGATCTCAAAGCGTCTACGAGTACTAGCTCCGAAATCCGCTTAGTACTTGCTACTAGGATACGCTCTATCCAAACGGGACAAAAACAAAAAAGTTCATTTAAAATGGCGGCGGCTAATGTTTCTACGTTGTAATGTAATGGAACTTGACCGTAATCAACGTATTATAGTTACAAGTGCCTTTCACTGTGCTATCAAGTTATCTGATACTGTAAGGTTTGGTTTACATGATGAAACTTAATCAAAATAATAATATCACTGTAATAATAAGAATAAATAATAATAATAATGTTAAGAGCCTATATAATTTATCTCCAATTCTTCTAAAAATCGAAGTTTTTAATGATATAAATTCCGGTTGGTTTTTTTTATCGCCGATATGGAGGTAGTTACAAGCTAAATGTTTATGATATTTTTTTCGTAGGCGATAGTCGTTGACTTTACGTCGGCCGTCATGGTACGACTGTGTGGCAGAGTGCCCCAGACGGAGCTGCTGAACTTCTATAATATCCCGCTGGACTAGGACCCGCCTCTGGTATGGACAATATCCACCGCCAACCAGTCGCTGTCCCACAGTAGTTCCGTAGAACTGTCTCGTAGTGTAAGGGTAGCACGCCGCGCCGCCTCGTTGCCTCGGATCACTCCCTAACCATCCTTGGGGTGGGGACGCCTCCAGGGGACCTACCCTAGCGAGGGACTGCCTGGCGAAATCTAATCACGGACCTCCGACTCGGCGGTGACGGATCCGTACGGAGAGGAATGAGTTTTCCCTCTCTTGTTCCGCCACCATCTTGTCGCTTGTGCCCGGAGTGTGCTCGGCCGTATCCTTGAGGCAACCACAGTGGTCCACACTCCATTGTCGGTTCTCTTTGTGCATCGCAGTGCTGATACCGGCCGAAACACCCATGGCCGATAAGCTCCTACGTTTACTGTAAAATAAGACGCCCTAAGTCGTGGTTTGCCTAGTTTGCGAGAACCGGACGCATCGCCTCGATGGTCCGTAAGTCTACGGATTTGACAAACGGGGAGACCACGACACCCAATACGGCCACCGAAATTTTAGCCTCCACACTCTAACCGCTTCTTCTTCTACTTTGATTAATTGATGATATTGACTAAGGATCACTTCGAACTCACCGACGAAGATGATGACATATGGGGACGCTGGACCAGACCTAAAGGCTAAGTAGAAATACACCTTGACCACGGGAATACCAACGGATTTTGATAATTTTATTTAAAAATAGCCAAAATTTCAATGTAATCCGAACTTTAAACGTATTTTTGATGTCACCCGCACACTACCTAAGTGGGCACTCCAGAGACTCAAATACCTGTAATATGTCAATTATATTTTATCGCTTAATGCTTCTCATCATTCTAACGATGCTTAATTTAGGGATTAAGGTCACAGGAGTAGTTGTTTACATATTCATATTATTGTGTTCATAATAAATGGTGTCAACAATTTTGCAATTCTAGTAGAATATAAACTTCTGTTTCAATGGGCCAAAACAAAGTTTTGTATGATTTTATTTTCGGACTCAATTTATATTGTTATTTATGTAAGAAATTTTGACTGCTTCATTGAAAGTATCATTAATTATAAACACATGCCCAGTTCGCACAGATTCGTCCCATAAATTATTTGTAAATTAGCAAATTAATGAAGTCTCTTGTAATATTTGACAAGCTCTGTTAATGAAAGATATGTTTCTTCAAGACCTTCAGGTTTCTTCAAGATCTTGTTTGGGATCTATACGTCTTTTTTAAAAACACAGAAATTCAATATTTACTTTTGAGTTTCTACTAAAAATTATTCAGAAACATTTCGCGACCTGACTCCATATTTTGAAGTTTCGAAAATTTCATTCATAAATACGTCCAAAAACAAATATTCGGTTTCTACGTACTGTAAAAATACGGGTAATTGATATTCAATTTACTACGTAAAACTAATATCGATAAGGCTGTTTTTCGTATGAAATAACGTGACATCGTAAATAAGGGTAAAATACACAAATCCCAAAATGCTACACAACTTGACGCCACTTTAAGACCACCCAAAGCGAATTTTTTTGCCAAAACTAAAGAAGCTTGCAGTTTATTTTAAAGGATATATCTGTTAAAATAATCATATGTTTTTACACCTAAATGTATCTGGAACGTCATTTTCTACCCTGACAGCTGTTAACTTTTTAGCAGGCGATTTTCTTCGATTACATTAGTCCTAAACTGATTCCTTTTTTACTTTTTGTTAACGCGTTCTTTTATATGATATCGGTACATATTTTAATACAGGACCGATAGAAAGATCCTGCTTACTGCACCCGTACCCGATATGCACTGATGTAGTGACAAATATCATAATATAAAATTATAAGAAACGATTTACACTGATTAAAGCTAAGTCTCTGCTGTCAGTCAATTCTTCAGAAACGATGGCGTATCGTAATTGTATTGATTAACTTCGAGCCGGTGAGGTCACTAGGCTTTGTGAGTGTTTTATTATTAGGCAGCGATTTTTAATAGAATTCGATATCACCTCCTGACGGAGCACATTCTGGTAGGGCTTAATCAACCAAAACCGTTATACACGGGAGCCCTCTTCTTCGGCGTCGTAAAAGCGTTCGACAAAGTCTGGCACAACGGTTTGATTTTCAAACTTTTCAGCATGGGCGTACCGGACAGTCTCGTGCTCATCATACGAGACTTCTTGTCGAACCGCTCTTTTCGATCTCGAGTAGAAGGAACCCGCTCCTCCCCGCGACCACTCACGGCTGGAGTCCCGCAAGGCTTCGTTCTCTCTCCGCTCCTATTTAGTTTATTTATTAACGATATTCTCTGTTCGCCGTCGACCCAGTTAGCCTTAATCGCTGACGACACAACCGCTTACTACTAGAGTAGAATCAAGTCCCGAATCGCGACTAAACTTCAGAGCGCAGCCGCAGCCCTCGGGCAGTGGTTCCGAAACTGGCGCATAGACATCAACCCGGTGAAAAGTACCGCTTACTTCCTCACCGCTAAACTCACCGCATATTTCCTCCCGCATTAGGAGGAGAAATATCACACCTCCGGTCACCCTTTTCCGCTAACCCATACCCTGGGCCAGGAAGGTCAAGTACCTGGGTGTCACCTTAGATGCATCCATGACATTCCACCTGCATATTAAAACAATCCGTGATTGTGCCACATTTATTCTGACGCATGATCTGTAAACGGAGTAAAATGTCCCTTCGGAACAAGGTGACACTTTACAAAACTTGCATAAGGCCCGCAAATCCCGCTTGTGCAGGTTAGCCGTCGGAGCTCCATGGTTCGTGAGGAACGTTGACCTACACGACGACCTGAGCCTCGAATCAATCCGGAAATACATGAAGTCAGCGTCGGTACGGTACTTCGATAAGGCTATGCGTCATGATAATCGCCTTATCGTTGCCGCCGCCGACTGCTCCCCGAATCCTGATCGCGCAGAAGCCAGTCACCGTCGACGCCCTAGATACATCCTTACGGATCCATCAGATCCAATAACCTTTGAATTAGACGCCTTCAGCTCTAACACTAGAAGCAGGCTTAGGAGCTCCGGTAACCGTACTCGTCGAACTCGACAAAGAGGTCGACGTGCAACCTAACCCATGCATCAGCTCGCTGAGTTTCTCGTCGGATCTTCTCAGCGGGTCGCGATTCCGATCCGGTAGTAGATTCATTCGCGAAACAGTTGCTCTTGAGTTGTTAGGTCTCCTTCGGAGGCGCTCGGGCAGCTGTTAGCAAATCTCACCTCTTGTGGCTGATCCATTGCTCGCCCACCTGTCCTGGTGAAACTGGAAAGGCCTCTGGGCCACCAGTAATCCTTCAATCATAAAAAAAAGTATTCGATATCATCATCAGCCTTAGTTCGTCTACAGCTGGTTATCGGCCTCCCATGGAGATTTTTTATGATTTTGAAGAGTAACAGAGAACAGCTCACGACACAATGTCAAGACTTGTTAAGAATCTTAAGACTCGATTGATGTACATACGTTATAAGAATGAATACCGGGTTGCTTGCGTGCAGCAGATTGTTGCGATCACTATAAGTTCCAACTTGTGAAAGGTTTAACCACATTGCACTATTCGGTATGCAGTCCCCGTTCAAAAATTTTAGAGCCCCATCAGCCAAACGGTTTAAGAGTATACCTACTTCAATTTAGCAAATCTTCGAGCTGTGTCATAGGAAAATCTCCGCTTCGATAATTGGACTGTAAAATAAAATTTCAGTCTTTGCTCTTTCTATCAAGTTTGACCAATATTACTTTTGAAAGGTCTTATATTGTTTCGTCTTTTTGATTAAAATACAAAACGATATATTTCTTCTTAACTCGAGCGGATTCAATTTTATTGAACGGTGATGTATTGCAAAAAGAACACTCAACATTTCGTACAAAAAAAAGATTACAAAGAACCTCAATATCGAAGAATAACATCGAAATCGAACGCGTAATGTTCCATTCTTGAACCCAACAATGCATCTCTTGACGTACCTTCGATTTAATTTCCGCAGGAATAGACCAATGAGTGTGCCGAGCGTCGCCACATCGACACCATTCTTCAGTGAGCAACCAAAACACTCGTCACATCGCATCGCATTTGTCACTAAACATAATGTGATGCAATTTCACGCGATTTTCACCTCAATAAGTAATCGATGCTACTCAGATACGTTTGGACCACACAGCATTTTAGAGTTCCGTTATTTTGAGGTTTTTTTTTATGTTTTGTTTGATTTGGGAGAGAAATATTGAACGCTACTGATTCAATTCGTTGGATTGCTCAACACTATATCAGTTCTATAGATTCGTTTACATTTTCATGCTATATAATAAAGATGACGTTTGCTTTACGACAAAAAATGCTCGTTAGCTCGGTGAATCTTGCACGATAAATTAGATATCTAATAATTCTAATGCGCACTCTAATATATATTTTTTTATTGCTTAGATGTGTGAACGATTTCACAGCCCACCTGGTGTTAAGTGGTTACAGGTGCCCATAGACATCTATAACGTAAATGCGCCACGCACCTTGACATATAAGTTCTAAGGTCTCAGTATAGTTACAACGGCTGCCCCACCCTTCAAACCGAAACCCTTTTTTTTATGATTGAAACATTACTGGTGGCCCGAAAGCCTTTCCAGTTTCACCAGGACAAGTGGGCGAGCAAATGCTCAGCCAGACCGAAACCCATTACGGCTTCACGGCAGAAATAGGCAGGGTGGTAGTACCTACCCGCGCGGACTCACTAGAGATCCTACCATCAGTAATTACGCTAATTATAGCCCACTGAGTTTCTCGCCGGATCTTCTCAGTGGGTCGCGTTTCCGATCCGGTAGTAGATTCTGCGAAGTACTACTCTTGCTAGGGTCAGTGTTAGCAACATTCCGGTTTGAGCCCCGTGAGCTCACCTACACACGTTAGGGTGAAGCTGAAATAGCCTCTCAAGGCTAACAGCATAGGTAGGAAAAAAAAAAAAACTCAAATTATAATTTTTCGGGTTTGATTTTTATCACACGATGTTATTCCTTCACAGTAGAAGTCAATCGTGAACATTTGTTGAGTACGTATTTAATTATAAAAATTATTATCCTTTAGGCCACGACGACGACATTTCTGATTTTAAGTGAGACTCTAGCTTTAAGTCATTGAGTTGATGACGCCGCGAATTCACAAATTATTTGTATACGGAATTACGAAATTGTACGGAACTCCATTTTGGCGTTCGAAAACAGTCTTAAAATAGTTTTAAATAACAGCCCTATTTTTGCCAAAAGGTGTCCACTGCGGTTACTTTCATTGATATAATATGTCAGAAAAAAAAAACGTTAAGACTTCTGTTACGTGTCCATTGTACAATGTGTCACACATTCGGTTGCGATTCCGTTTTCAATTATACATTTTGAAAGCAATTCAGACAGTTGTAAGTGAGAACGTATTAAATGCTCATTGGCTCGGAAATTAGATGAAACCATTTCTTGTGATCTTTACATTCAATCAGAAAATAGAAGCGTATTTTATTCTTTTGAATAAAATTGCAGTAATCAATTATTGTTTTCATTACCTTATTTAATCAAAACTGTTTTTTAACGCTAAAGCCTCTTTAAATCTTTTTTGGAGTTGGACACGCTAGTTAATTCATTAATATCATAATAAAATGTAATTAAATAATTTTACTATAGTTCGATTTTGAACATTAATCGCAAAAGCTCCATTGATTATCGTAATCTGTAAAAATCAATTAAGCCGTAAAATGACTACATATTATTTAAAAAATATGTGTAGTGTCGTGGGACACCGGATAGGAACGAAGTTCGAATTAAAAAAAAAATTAAAAAAGAATTACGAGAAAAAAAATCGCGCGGTCAAATATCGCTGTGCGGAAAACAAGGCCTTATTCCACGGACTTTTTCTTACGGTTTTTACTATCGCACTTTTTTCAGTTCGGTCGCGCAGCAAAATCCCTATCTCCTCCAAGCCTGCCGTAAGGAACTTCGTTCCAATAAAAACCATTCTATCAATTTAGAAAATATAATTAAACGATCTATACAAAATAACTATTTACGAAGCCGTACAAAATGAGCTGACAGAAATCCCATTAAAATTATTAGCGTGCTAATAGACAAATGCAATTATAACTGATCCGCAAAATGAAATTGGAACCACGAAGCCTACTGCCATTTTGTTCAGCAATGATCGAGATCACGCGTCGGAAGTGACAATTGCTTCGGAACATGTCAAACAAAATGTCCTGGAGATCCGGATAACCAACTCAAAAGCATTACAAAATGCAAAAGTCAAGCAAATTTTAACCTTAGGTGGCATCGATAAGATTTACTAAACGTATCTGAAAGAAAAACGAGGTTTGTCATATGAATGTAATACAATGATGTTTGTACAGAAAGGACCCTCTGTTTGAACAACAAATTAGTTCCATTATACGCTTATGAGAAGGGAAATATGTAACGTTTTGGAACCCTAAATATGTGATTGGCGACACAACAAAGCTAAATGAAAAGTTCTCTTGCTTTAAAAGAAAAATTTTCAAAGAATTAATAATGTACATATATCGTCTTTTCGCATTAAAAGTGTACAATTTCCAAAAATATTCGAAATTGAGTTAATATGCGGAATCGTTTGGTATCACCAATATTTTTCTAATAAAACTGTCAAAAGAGCGTAGTTTAGTTTCAGTTTTTATTTTTTTTATTTTACTATATTTTGACTACTATTAACAAAATTAATACATCATTTTATCTTACTTTAAAAGACAGATAATGTAACTGTTAAAAAATAAAAAATAAAAATTGCAAAGATGATTAATATTCAAAAATCACATTAAAACTTTAAAACACCCTCCTGTAAAATTTGTGAGTTTTAAGATTATACAGTTTTAATGCGAGAAGACGATAGGTATATGACTCCGGTCTTTGAAACTATATCCCGATGAACGTTACGAAGCATGCAGTTCTAAGGAACTGCTGGAGAGTAGCGACTGTTTGGTGCAGTACCTTTCCGACTCAGCAGGCTGGTTCTCGTCCAGCGAGGTATTTCAGAACACTTACGGCACCGCCTGATGCAGCCTGACCAACTTTGTGCAAGGCGATCACTGCAATCCTATTTTCTTTAACACTCCATTTCGTATTGTAATTTGATAATGAACACGAAAACATATTATGTGAAATGGCGCAAAATCGAAAGAAGTTTTTGAAATAATAATTACGTGTTCCAAATTCAAAATAATTTAAAAGTTGAAAAAAAAAGAAATGTTACAGTATTTATGGCTCAGACTAGTTATGGTATATACTCTTTGTTTATTGCCAAACTTTTGTTATTGTATAAATTCTGTGGTGAAATTGAGAATAAATGAATATTGTTTGTCCTTAATATTATTTGTCTATTGTGTAGTCTTAGCGAAATCTGTGAATATAAAAATGTAATAAATAGTCTTTGACAATAGAACCATAATAATGTTCAAACTTATAATTTCAATTAATTATAGTCGAATTTGAATTACTGGGGAACCACTAGTAAGCAAAATTACGCATACGCCGAATTAACTTAATCTCTAAAGGAAATCTTTGACTAGAATGATTTTTTCAAGAGTATAATGACAAAATTTGGATCCGGCTATTTTTGATCGTATAAGTAATTCATTAATGTCTACGACTTCCGAAAATCATAGACAATTCCAAGGTACATACATTCCAAGGTGGGCATTGTAGACATTGATCATAGCTTTCATTTAATTTTGAATATAACTGTAATATATATAAACAATACCGAAATATCATGACTTGACATTTAAAGTGTTACATTTTAACAATAAAGTACATTTCAGCTTAAAACCCTCAGTATTTTTGCATAACTTTGAAATTGTTTAGAAAAAAACATTTTAGGAGCGTGTCTGCCCTTCGGTCGACTCATCCGAAAACATTTGACAGAACGTTGACAAAAAGACAATGGAAATCATAAACATTATTACATCCTGAACAATAAAACGATTCGTCCTACCGTTTTTGTTCATAAACTTCCGAATTGTGAGCTTAGTTGAGCAATTAGCGGCGTTCGCAAAGCAAAATAAAATAGATGCTATCGCAAAAAAAAAAAAAAACGAATGATTAGGTACGTAAAAACTTTTTTTGTTGTCGAAAAGTGCAAATAGGTTGACTCTCATTGTTTTTGGAGAAATTTTTATTGTGAAAAATAATATAACCTTGAAGCGAAGATGCTCAAAAAGAAATGGTAAATTCTAAAACGGTATTTCCTAAAAAAAAATCGTTTTTTATGTTGTTTAAGTTGCACGTGTTCTTTAAAATTTCGTAATAAGGTAAGGAGTATTACTTTGAATATGTAGTAATCATCATCAATAGACCACGTTCGTCCAGTGCTAGACAAATGCTTTCTAATATGTAGTACGAAACTGGATTATTTTGAATGAAAATGTAAGCAAACAAAAAGTTTTGAATAATCATGACGATTTAAATATTACTCAGATGAGACTTTTTATCCCCTACCTATTCATTGGTAGTCTAAAGGGCTATTTCAGCTACGCTGCGACTGGTAGGTGAGCTTACGAGGCTCAACCTAGCCCTAGCCCTATAGCCCTAGCAAGAGCAGTACTACGTTGATCTACCACCGTATCGGAATTGCGGCCCACTGAGAAGATCAGGCTCAAGTGGCTTGAGACTTGTTAGAAAACTACCTATAGATAATATCTAAACTAAAATCTTATCTTATACGCATATTTAATGTAGTAGTACTTATTAAAGAGAAGTATTTTTTATTGCGTTGACAGATGGGATGGGAACTAGGTACCTTTTTTTTTCTACCTATGCTGATAGCCTTGAGAGGCTATATCAGCTTCTTCTTGACGTGAACGTGAGCTCACGGGGCTTAAACCGGGTGTGTTGCTAACACTAGCCCCAGCAAGAGCAGTGCTTCGCAGAATCTACCACCGGATCGGAAACGCTACCCACTGAGAAGATCCGGCGAGAAACTCAGTGGGTTGTGCCTATAGGTTAATTTACTCGTCGAGCCCGGCGTCTTACGGTGACCGGTTATGGTCGATGTATAATTGGTATTTTGTACTGCTACACAATTGTACCCTTCAAAGTATACGTTACTGCTTCTCGGCAGAAATATACTATACATGGACGTGTTGGCTACCCGTGCGAGCTTATAATGCGCCTTATTACCAGTATTTACGCTTGTTATCGCAGTGGGCCAGATTAATGAATACTCAGAGAACTGTTACTCATTCTACGGTAAGCCCCTTCAAACTGAAATGAATGCTATATACACTTTACGAGGGCGGCACTGAAAATTTCGGGAATTAACGAAGTGATACAACATTACTATTTAAAAATTTATTTTTTGCTTTTCGAAGTATTCTCCGCAAAATTTTGACAGATTTTTCCATACGATGGAACCAATCATTGAAGTAACCATTCCATTCGGAAGTTGGGGTCTCCAAAATGACCGTTTTGTAGGCGTCCACAGCTTCTTCAGGTGATAAAAATCTCTGTCCACGCAATTTATTCTTTATTTTAGGGAAAGTATGGAAATCATTAGGGCTTAGGTCGGGGCTGTACGGCGGATGGTCTAATAATTCTATGTTTTCTTGCTCTAAAAACTCTTTTGTTCTGTGCGCGGTGTGAAAACTCGCATTGTCGTGATGGAGGATGATGCGGCGGTTGCAGTTCTCTTTACGGAGTTCAGAAACGACCTGTGGCAAACAAATGCTAGCATACCATTCTGCATTAAGTGTTCTTTGTCCCTCAAGAGGAATAGTCGTAACATGGCCGGTTTTGGAGACAAACGTGGCCACCATTTTTTTTGCAACACTCCGTGAACTAACAATTTTTGTTGGCTTTTACTCATTTTCGAACACCCAAACTCGTGACTGGTTTTTTGTTTCGGGTTCGTACGCGTATATCCAGGATTCGTCACCTGATACAATGTTGTATACAGCATTTGCGGATCCTGTGTGGAATCTTTCGAGAGTTCTGACGCACCAAGTAACGCGAGCCGCTTTTTGCTCTTCACAGAGCGAATGCGGCATCCATCGGGAAAACAACTTTTTTACAACAACAAGTCGTCGTGGCCTAACGGATAAGACGTCCGGTGCATTCGTGTTGAGCGATGCACCGGTGTTCGAATCCCGTAGGCGGGTACCAATTATTCTAATGAAATACGTACTCAACAAATGTTCACGATTGATTTCCACGGTGAAGGAATAACATCGTGTAATAAAAATGAAACCCGCAAAATTATAATTTGCGTAATTACTGGTGGTAGGACCTCTTGTGAGTCCGCACGGGTTGGTACCACCACCCTGCCTATTTCTGCCGTGAAGCAGTAATGCGCTTCGGTTTGAAGGGTGGGGCAGCCGTTGTAACTATAATTGAGACCTTAGAATTGATATCTCAAGGTGGGTGGCGCATTTACGTTGTAGATGTCTATGGGCTCCAGTAACCACTTAACACCAGGTGGGCTGTGAGATCGACCACTCATCTAAGCAATAAAAAAAAAACACCTAATTGTTCATGCAAGATTATTTGTATTTGACTCATGCCAATGTCTAAAGTTGCCTGAATTTCGCGGTATGTCACATGTCGATCTTCCTCAATCAGCTTCCGCACAGCATCAACGTTTTCTTGGGTGAATGCAGTTTTGGACGACCTTGACGGGGATCATCACTGAGCTTGACACGTCCACGTTGAAACTCAGCAAACCAGCGATAAATTGTGGTTTTGGATGGGGCTTCATCACCAAATGCAGAAATCATCCGGTCAACACACTGTTTTTGTGTTAAACCACTTCGAAAGTCATAATAAATCATCGCTCTTGAATTTTCTCAACGACTACACAAGTTTGACAAAACCTCGTGACAAGACCGAGAATTTTTTTTAAATAAATAAATGGTATTCGATTTTTAAAACCAAGGAGTTTTCAATTAAAAAGATTTTAATATGACAGGAACAGTGGAAATATTCCATTCCCGATACTTTTAGTGCAGCCTAGTAGCTTATGTATAAGACGAGGCTACTTGAGCCAACTTACACATAAAACATTGACCCAATATTATTTCTGAAGAAGCAAGAAAGAAATGGGTATAGAAAGCAATTAGACTAAGTCTATTAAAACTAACAAATATTTTTATTTGTCCTATTTTGTTTGGGTCGTTACGGTAAAATCTGTTGAAACTTTACGATTCAATGTTTAAATAGTTTTATAACCGGCTACTTTCTTTCCGTTAGTCTAATTACTGTTTTGAACGAGCCGACTGTGTTACCGTTTGTTACAATATTTACAAAACAAAGTAACTGTTTAGTCTCACGAAACTAGACGGAATATTATGGGCTTTGAATTGTGAAAGAAAAGAGAGAAAGAGTCAAAGTATCTTGCGTACTTACTTTTTTGATTAACGAATCGTGTTCGAATTTGATCGTGTTATAGTGTCAAGTGATTCTAATTTATGGTTAATAATTTAATGTATATTCTGTATTAAAAAAATAATACAGCGCCTAACCGAATGAACTGCTACTTGTATCTGAGCCGTCGTGGCCCTAATGGGGATACGGGACGGATTTCGGGTTGTGACACTGATGAAAGCTGTAAGCTGTGTCCTTCTCAGCGAATTCCTCATTGTTGAAAATGTGATTGACTCTTCTATAGTCTTCTCGCTTTTTCTCTTTACGTATTCCTATTGTTATACTGGTGGAGAGCTTCGTTAACAGATATTTCTAATAGCTGAGCAATCAGACCACCGCTTTGGGCTTCGGCCTTTTGCCTTCTATTTTGCCGGTAAGGATGAGCTTTTACACCAGGAATACCTGGACTTCTTATAAACCATCACTGAAACACATTTGTGCTGATTAATAGGCAAATTGCAGAGAGGTACTTGAGCAGATTTGGTATCTGGTTATTTCCATAAAAAAGCTAGAACATTCATTGTGCCAATACAATTGAGCGATTACTTTACCATCTAAACGTGGGCGATGGAAAACATGTCTCTCACCACATAATCGTTTCAGAGACTTTATAAAAGTCTACCCGTTCATCAATCCAAGGAAACCAAGAAGAAATACAATATACCATATATCTACTGGCTAAAACGTGTCCATAAGAGTTTTAAATTGGAGACTCAAAATTTTCTGTCGAGCCTTTTGATTTTAAAGTTAGATATATACAATACTTGGATCTGAAGCCCGGGATATTCACGAAGCAATGGCTCTGATGGAACATAAGTTGGTATGCAGAGGTTTCTTTTTGTGAAAGAAGGATTACTGGTGGCCCGAAAGCCTTTCCAGTTTCACCAGGACAGGTGGGAGAGCACGGCATCAGCCAGTAGGGACGGGATTTGCTAACAGATGCCCTAAGAAGACTTAACAACTCAAAGGCAACTGCTTCCGGAATGAATCTACTATCGGATCGGAATCGCGACCCGCTGAGAATATCCGGCTAGAAATTCTGTATGCAGATTTAGGCCGTATTGCGGCCTCACGTGAATAGGTACCACGAACTTGCCCAATTTTTCTACACAGCACTAATGCGTTTCAGTCATATTTCTCAAGGTACGTTGGTTTTAGCGCTTATTTCTAAACTTAAAGCTCAATTGCCCATCTAATTGAGCACGATATAAAGTATCATAATAGTTCTGTAGCCCAATAAACTTTTTTTGTTTTTTTTTAATTGCTTAAATGGGTGAACGAGCTTACAGCCTACCTGATGTTAAGAAGCTACTAGAGCCCATAGACATCTACAACGTAAATGCGCCACCCACCTTGAGATATGTTCTAAGGTCTCAGTATAGTTACAAAAAAACTAATAAGCTACAAAGCAAATTAAGTCAACACAAAATGTTTTTCATTATATTATCGATTGTTGTTTCGTAATTGCACGGGTCACAGCGTGAAGTGTCGCACGCCTGGCCGGGGGCGGACTGATAACGCCCCAGATGTGAAGCACTGATCGCCAGCCATCCACCCGCCGATCATGTTACACTGATAACAGTAATTATTCGTTTCGTTGTATATCTATCTATAAGTGTGATTCAGCGAACGTGTTTTTTTTTTAGTTTCGCAACAGCTCGCAGTCTTAAAATAAACACAAGACTCTAATTCGATTTAGAGTCGAAGTGTGCCTCTGACGTGTATACGATAAATAAATAAATATATTGACGGATTCTAATTTTAAAAAATGTGACGCAATCCAAAGCCAACATGGCCGAACGATATTTCATTACGTCATAATTATGCAGTCATTTGACGCCAAAACCTAGCTAACCATTTAGGAATACTTATGCATCAACAACTACTGTATTGGGATGACTTTTAACAATTTTAAAATTTGTATTAAACAATACATTCACGACGATTGAACTTTCAAAATTGATCTAATTAGTGTTCACCCAATGATCGGAATTAGGCCGTAGGTAATCACTGACACTGTAAGGCTTGTTTTTTGGTTTGTCATTACAAAGAGGATAACATTATTACTAAAAACAAAATATTTCACTATGGTTTTTCAAAAACTAGTGAACAAAAATGAAACAGAAAGAAGAAATTAGTAATTAGGTGTTTTGCTGGTGGTAAGTTCTTTGTAAGACCGCACGGGTACCAACCACCACCCTGCGTATTTTTTCTGCCGTAAAGCAGTAATGCGTTTAGCTTTAAAGGGTGGGCTAGCCGTTGTAACTATACTGAGACCACAGATAGCCTGACTGTGACTGAGACCTTAGAACTCATATCTCAAGGTGGGTGGCGGCATTTACGTTGTGGATGTCTATGGGCTCCGGTAACCACTTAACGTGAGCTCGTCCAACCATCTAAGCAATAAAAAATAAATAAATAAAAAGCCTATTTATATATAAGTAGCTGTTCGTTAGGTAGGTATTGTTGGAACGCACGAATAGATTTCAGCATTGGCCCTATTTCGACGACGATGTGTTTTTATTGGACGTTTTCAGTTGAAACATCTAATTTGTGTGTCATCGGTGAATTACAACAGAGTGCAAAAATTATAAGTATTTTCTTATAATTGATTTAAATACTATTTATTATTTTTATTTACTATTTATTATATACTTAGTCTGGCCATAAATACTGTTACAAAGAAAAACAAAAAAAATCTATCGCAAATAACATTTATTACTTTTACAGTGTGTTAGTTTAATACATAAATATAAAACAATTTAAAGTATAAAAAGCTTATTCGAAGTGCATAATTTTATTAGCTGCAATACAGTCCTTTAAACGTTGAGGCCAGTTATCAATAGAAGCATGCACTCTTTCCATGGGAAAATTTTTCACTGCCAATCGTACGGATTGTTTTAGGGACTCCAAATTATCATGGCGTTTAGAGCAAGCCGTACTCTCTAAAACTGACCATTAATCATAATCCAGTGGGTTAAGATCGGAACTAGACGACGGGCAGTCTTCAGCTCTGACGAAGTCCGAAACGTTCGTTTCCAACCAAGACTGCGTAGACCGAGCTTTATGACCTGGCGCCGAGTCTTGCTGGAAGGACCATTCTTGATTATTGAACATGGTGTTGTTAATGGGCTTCACTACCTTCTCAAGAATGGTATCTTAATATACTTGTGCCGATGTTTTGATACTTTTTCACAAAAGTATGGCCCAGTCACTCCTTCATAGCTAATACCCCACCAAACCATCACTGAAGTCGGATAGTGCCCACGTTGCACTCTGTCGACTAATTGCGAAGCTTCCTTAGAGCTTTGAGCATAAATACGATCATTTTGTTTGTTAAAATGTTGCTCAATTGTAAAAAAATCAAATTCATATCATAATTATGTATGTATGTATTTATGTATGTATGTGATCTCATTCGTAAACAAAAATTTTCGAATTATTTCCCTTACTGCTTTGACCACCTTTTTCGTACGAACACTACGTGGACGGCCAGATCTTTTTCTATCACAAACAGAGGAGGTCTCATTGCACCTATTAATAGCCCGGTACACAAACGTTTTACTAATACCAAGCGTATGGAGAGTTTTAAAAATTGCATTTGGCTCCATACCTACTTTGTGTAATGCAATCACAGCGATTCGCTTCTCTTTGTCACCCCACTCCATATTAATATCGCAAAATATTGTACAATGTATTGGCGCCAAAATGAGAAAACTCAATGAGCAATCATATAAAAATGACAGATTCCAAATTCAAATGTAATATTTGTTTATTTTTAATTGTAACAGTATTTATGGCCAGACTAAGTATACTTTACAGAAATCGTTATCAGAGACTACTATGATAATATTATTTTCGCCGATATCTGAATATGGTTCTATCACAAAAATACTTTTATATGTAAAATTAATTTGTGTACCAACCAGTAACCTAGTAGTGGTTATTGGGAAAAATCAATTATCAAACTATACATTTGTCACCGCACAGCAGATAAAAAGCTTACACGTGTCTACGGAGTGACGTTACTTCATAAGGGCACACTTTGGCCAAAAAAACACACGTTTTCAACATATGCAACAAATGAGTTTCAAATTTTTATCTGCGTTTTTTTAAGCGGAATAAGTGCCAAAATGTGGTGTTAAAAATCTATGTTTGCAATAACTTTTTAACACTCATTTTTGAACGATGTAATGCTTGTGTAATAATATATAGTTGCGTGATTCACCTCAGTCAATCTGCAGCTTAGTTTTTATTTTTCCCGTCCGGGTGTATCTGGAATAGCCTCTTAGGTTACCAGCGAATAGGTAGGGAAAAATAATTGTTATCGGAGTCTATTCACAATAGAATGCCGTAGTACCGCCACTCGTTTTTTTTCCCTACCTAAGCTGATGGTCTAGAGATGGTCTCACGGGGTTCAAACCTGATGATATTGCTAACACGAATCCTAGCAAGAGCCGTGCTTCGCAGAATCTACCACCGGATTGGAAACGCCAAGCGACGGGTTCGACGAGGACGGTGACCGGTGCTTGTGGTGCCTAGAAGCACCGTTAATGGATCGAGAGGATCCGTAATGACGTGCTTTGGGTGACGTCGACTGTTTACCATTCGCTCTACAGGATCGGGTATGTAGTTACCAGCGGCCACGACAAGAGGATTCTCATGTCGTGCCGCCTTCTTGAAGTGAAAGCCACTCGCCTTGACCCTATGTCGCTGCAGAAACAGGTAGGATGGCGGTACCGACAGTAATTAATCAAAATATCTAAATTAATCCGCTCACCGATATTTTTTTTTTTTTACACAATGTTATTCGTTCGTAAATGACACCGCGCGCGAACACGTGTTTAGTACGTGTTTACTTTGAAGACACTACTGCCTATAGGAGTACACTAGCAACCACCTTTTTTTTTTTTTCTCCTACCTATTCGGTGGTAGCCTAAGAGATTTTTTTTGCTTGGATCGGTGGACGAGATCACAGGCCACCTGGTGTTAAGTGGTTACTGGAGCCCATAGACATCTACAACGTAAATGCGCCACCCACCTTGAGACACGAGTTCTAAAGTCTCAGTATACAAGAGGTCCTACCACCAGTAATTAGGCAAGCTATATTTTCGCATTTCCTATTCCTAGGCTATTCCAACTACGCCCGGACGGGTAAGTGAGCTCACGGGCTCGACCTGAGAGAATTTCCTAACACTAGCCCTCGCAAGAGCAGTGCTTCGCAGAATCTACCATCGGATCGGAATTGCGACCCACTGAGAAGATCTGGCGAGAAACTCAGCGGCCTGCAACCATCAAGCACTATTATAGGTCGTAGTAAAATTAATAGTCTCTCATTCATTGCGTGTAGTAATGTATGTAAAGAAAACCTGTATTATTTAAAACTTTTTAGTTTTTAAAAAGGATTTCTCATTTAGTGTCATGGAGTGTAGTCTGTCATTAAGTAAAAAGAGAGTTCAGTTTTTTATAGTTTATTAATACTGTTTACTGTTAATTTTTTAATATTAATTTTAAAAGAGCTTTTAACCTTATTTTCTTATTATATCACAGAAAACATAATTAAGTCTTTTAATGTTTATTCCTTCTGAAGTACTCCATATCACTATATGTATTATAAAAAAAATCCATAGAAGATACTCAAATGATTTTCTTTAGTTACAGCCATTATTATAGAATGCAAAGATTCATATTGGAACAATAATTGTGTTTTCATTACTAATATAGATTTTTAGTAATAAATTATCATTTTTATATTTGTGTACCTACTATTCCTAATCTTATAAATCGAAATACAACCATGATAGTTGAAGACACTATTGAATTTGAAGATATACTGAGTTTCTTTGGAACACAATTTTGAGCCATAAAAAGAAGCGAGTAACCAAGAAAATAACGTTTTTGCGACTCGTCCATTTCACGACCTATTTACCACTAATTGAGTGAACCCATGAAACTGACGTTTCTATGAATTTTTGTCGATGCAAATCAAAGACTACCGTACGACACCCAGAAGTCAAAGGAATTAGGAACACGTGTCGGCAGTCAATCCCACATGTAAAAATATAAGATTTAAAAAAACAGAAGCGAACATTAATAATAACCCGACGCATGACTAAATTGGGTTTTCGAATTTTGAACTAAACAATTTTACTTTCAATTAATGTTATTGATAAAAAATATCAATGTAAAGATTTAACTATTGAAGTCACTATAGCAATTATATTTAGGACCGCATTCAATCTTTTGCTGTCACTTTCGTAAATTCAAATTATGTAATATAAAAACGGTACAAAAACTGTATGTATCTATTGTCTGGTTATGTTATTCTATTAATGTTTCTGTAAAGCATAATAAGAAATTTAAAACTGAAGTTCACGCGTGTTTGTGTACATTATTCTGGTCCGATGCCCCGCTATGCTACAGTTAGAAGGCTATTCGTTCAATAATTACTATGGTAAGTATTCTTTCCGTGCCGCGAATTACGTCATGGTTAGGAATGACAGACTCTCCGCCCGCAAGGGCGGGACTGTCATTTACTATAGGAGGGCCCTGCACTGCGTCCCTCTCGATACTCCCTCGCTCTTACATATCGAGGCGTCAGTGTGCCGCATCGCGCTGACGGGACACCAGCCGATCGTCATCGCATCCGTTTATCTCCCCCCTGACAAACCCCTCCTGAGCAGTGACCTCGAGACACTGTTCGGTATGGGGGACGCGGTCATCCTGGCAGGCGATTTAAATTGCCACCACACTAGGTGGAACTGCCATCGCACGAATGTGAACGGTAGGCGTCTCGACGCGTTCATAGACGACCTCACATTCGAAATATTCAACCCCCCGACCCCCACGTGCTATCCGTACAACGCCGCGCGTCGTCCGAGCACAATAGATCTGGCACTGCTGAGGAACGTAACTCTGCGCTTACGCTCCATCGAGGCAATGTCAGAACTCGACTCAGACCACCGACCTGTCGTCATGCAGCTCGGTCGCCCACTCAACCGCGAACCAGATACGAGGACCATGGTGGATTGGAAGAAGCTGGGCACGTGCTTAGCTGACACCGCTCCACCAATCCTCCCTTGCGGCCCGGATTCAACTCCATCCCCCGAGGATACCGTCGAATCCATAAACATCTTCACTGATCACGTCTCGACGGCGATCATAAGATCCTCGAAACAAGTCGATGTGGAGGACTGCTTCCACCGCATCAGACTTTCCCCCGAACTTAGGGACCTCGTTAGAATTAGAAACGCGGCAATCCGGGCCTACGATCGATATCCCACGGATTCAAACCGGACTCGGATGCGTCGCTTACAGCGGGAGGTCAAATCCCGCTTAAGCGACGCCCGAAACGAAAACTGGGATAGTTATTTAGAAGAACTCGCGCCCACTCACCAAGCATACTGGCAACTAGCTAGGACCCTCAAGTCCGAAACTATAGCCACTATGCCGCCTCTCGTACGCCCCTCAGGCCAACCACCGGCTTACGATGACGATGACAAGGCAGAGTTGCTGGCCGATGCACTGCAAGAGCAGTGCACCACCAGCACTCAACACGCGGACCCCGAACACACCGAGTTCGTCGACAGGGAGGTCGAGCGCAGAGCTTCCCTGCCGCCCTCGGACGCGTTACCCCCCATTACCACTTCCGAGGTCAAGGAGGCGATCGATAGCCTACAACCACGGAAAGCTCCCGGCTCCGACGGCATCCGCAACCGCGCGCTTAAACTGTTACCAGCCCAACTGATAACGATGTTGGCCACCATATTAAATGCTGCTATGACGAACTGCATCTTTCCCGCGGCGTGGAAAGAAGCGGACGTTATCGGCATACACAAGCCGGGCAAACCGAAGAACGAAACCGCGAGTTACCGCCCCATCAGTCTCCTCCCGGCGATAGGCAAACTATACGAACGGCTCCTTCGTAAACGCCTCTGGGACTTCGTATCCGCGAATAAAATTCTTATAGACGAGCAGTTTGGATTCCGCGCCAGACACTCGTGCGTCCATCAAGTGCACCGCCTCACGGAGCACATCTTACTAGGGCTGAACAGGCGGAAACCCATTCCGACAGGAGCCCTCTTCTTCGATATAGCGAAGGCGTTCGACAAAGTCTGGCACAACGGTTTGATATACAAACTGTATAACATGGGAGTGCCAGACAGACTCGTGCTCATCATACGAGACTACTTGTCGAACCGTTCGTTCCGATATCGAGTCGAGGGAACGCGTTCCCGGCCCCGTCACGTCACAGCCGGAGTCCCGCAAGGCTCCGCCCTCTCCCCGTTACTATTCAGTTTGTATATCAACGATATACCCCGGTCTCCGGAGACCCATCTGGCGCTCTTCGCCGATGACACCGCCATCTACTACTCGTGTAGGAAGAAGGCGTTGCTTCATCGACGACTTCAGACCGCAGCTACCACCATGGGACAGTGGTTCCGGAAGTGGCGCATCGACATTAACCCCACGAAAAGCACAGCGGTGCTCTTCAAAAGGGGTCGCCCTCCGAACACCACGCTGAGCATCCCTCTCCCGACTAGGCGCGTCAACACCCCCGCCCCCGCCGTTCGCCCAATCACGATGTTCGACCAGCCCATACCGTGGGCCCCGAAGGTCAAATATTTAGGCGTCACCCTCGACAGTAGGATGACATTCCGCCCCCACATCAAGACGGTACGCGACCGTGCCGCCTTCATTCTAGGACGTCTCTACCCGATGATATGTAGGCGAAGTAAAATGTCCCTTAGAAATAAGGTGACACTCTACAAAACTTGCATACGCCCCGTCATGACCTATGCAAGTGTAGTGTTCGCTCACGCGGCCCGCATACACTTAAAATCATTCCAAGTCATTCAATCCCGTTTTTGCAGGATAGCCGTCGGAGCCCCGTGGTTCGTCAGGAACGTCGACCTCCATGACGACCTGGACTTAGAGTCCATCAGTAAGTATCTGCAGTCGGCGTCCATGCGCCACTTCGATAAAGCGGCACGACACGAGAACCCTCTCATCGTGGCCGCCGGTAACTACATTCCCGATCCTGCGGACAGAATGGAAAGCAGTCGACGTCGCCCAAAACACGTCATCTCGGATCCTCCCGATCCACTAACGGTGCTTTTAGGTACTTCAAGCACCGGTCACCGTTCTCGTCGAACCCGTCGCTTGCGACGAAGGGCTCGACGAGTAAATTAACTCTCAGACACAGCCCACTGAGTTTCTCGCCGGATCTTCTCAGTGGGTCGCGTTTCCGATCCGGTGGTAGATTCTGCGAAGCACGACTCTTGCTAGGGTTCGTGTTAGCAACATCGTCAGGTTTGAGCCCCGTGAGCTCACCTACTAAAGTTAAGGCTACGCTGAAATAGCCGCTAGGGCTATCAGCTTAGGTAGGATAAAAAAAAAAAAAATTTCCGTGCCTTATTGAGATGGTCAAAACACTAAGGCACGCTTATGTCCCGAGCGCCATTGTTTGGTCGCTGCGAACTGCATCGCAACACCGCAGTTTGTCAAAATTTCGGTCTCCATTTCCGAGAATGTTTCGGTTTGTAACATTTGTAAGTTGTCACGTCTAAAGGTCCGTTATTACAAGAGCTCCCTTAGAGTGAACGTCTATCGACAGTTAGACTTTTTTCGACACAGTTTTATGGGAACCAATAAATATTTCAGAAGTGGAGCATTTTATAAGAGCGAACTTCCATAGTAGTTATTAACTTGCTTTCAACGAATTGTCGCCTTCTTTGTTTGTTTATTTTTTTGTATAAAGAAAACCTTTTGTTTCATACTGTAAATCGTTTCACTTTTCAAACATGGGAATTGCTACTGTTTTATTCGTTCATTTGATTCTTAATAATTGTGTATAGAAAAAAAAATTAGAAGCACTTAACAAAAAAAGAAAAAAAACGTTTATTCCAAAAAAAAGTTACTCAATATCGTTTTTAAAATTAGCGACGTTAGTATTATCTGCTTGACACGTGATTTATTTAAAATTATACGCTATTTAAATATAGCCGCATGTAACATGTTGCTTACCATCTAAAACACAAACTATATAATTTAGTGAAAGTAAAGCAATCCTTTACCGATCCAACGCATAATGATCCGTCGCGAATGGAGTAGAATGCAAAAAGAAATTTCACTTTTACATCCTAATTACGCTTCAAGAGACAAAAGCAACTCTTTGAAGCCGAGTAAATAGAATTTTTGAGTTGTACTGTTTCGCTTCGAGGACAATTCCACAAAGGGATGACTGTTACAACGGCGTCCCTAATAAATGCAACTCTTTCTCTACAGTCATTTAGCGGTTCCTTTTAAACAGTTAGTTGAATAATAAACGAGACAAAACAGTTCAGTAACAGTAGGGAAGGGTGAGATTTATAACTGTTCCCGTACGAACAATAAACTTGGTCGAAGAAATTTGATCTTAAGCGTAATAAGTTAAGATACATTTTAGTTTGAACTACGTAATATTATTTCGGCGAAATTGCTAAGGCTACATGCAATTTTTTCAGACTTTATTGCATAGCATATAACGTTCGCGAACCTTTATATGCTTTGCACCGTTACTTTTATAAAAGACTGTATATATATATTTTTAAAGTGATTTTTATTGAGGTTTTAGCAATAGGCCATTTAGCGAAAGGATTGCAAATGGGTTTACGGTTAAGGGCTTTTCTCCGTTTCGCTAAAACATTGATTTTTTTCAAAAGCTAGTATTGTACGTTTTTTTTTATATTGTTAAAAAGTATTTTTCTAGTATTGTTTGAAGTGTTTGCAAACATAATGACGTCTCTCGTAAAACACCGGCGAAAATGTATATAATTAACTAGCTGACCCGGCAAACGTTGTTTTGCCATATATAAGATTTCTAGACAATTACTAGTGTAGAAAAAAAACTATATAACTTATTGCAGGTGTGTAAGGATGTGGTAAATGAGTGAAAGAGGCATGTTGCGCTGTGAACGATGAGGGAATATAAAAATAACAAAACCTCATTCAACCACATAACGCCTAATTGTCCAAGAAATAAAAAATGAATATTAAGGGTGGACAACCCTTATCACATAGGGGTATGAAAAATAGACAGTAGCCGATTCTCAGACCAACTGAACATGCATATAAAATTTCATAAAAATCGGTCAAACCGTTTCAGAAGAGTATGGTAGTTAACATTGTGACTCGAGAATTTTATATATAAGATTATGTGTATTAAGTTTTAGTAAGGCTATTTGCATTGATACTAAATGAGTCGTCTATTATCAAAGGTGGCAATCTGTGCATTTGGACAAAAAAAAATTATTGATATGTCAATACAGATTGATTTGAATATAATCGTCTCCTTCAAAGAATACGGTTCAAAACCTTCATTAAATAAAGGTTAATACTTAACCTGTTATTTATCTTAAATGTCGTTCCGAAGAGTTTTGTGACTGCCAATGGAATACAAAGTCAATAATTCGTTTTTCTGATTTACCAATAATTGTCCAAAAGTCACATTGCCGGCTTTGATAATAGTCGACTCAAATATCGTAGGTTAATTACGAACCATTATTAGGTCGGTTTTTTTTAATGTAATGATATATTCTTGGAATGAAACCAATAGATTTCTTGCCCTACCTATTCGCTGGTAACCTAAGGGCTATTCTAGTGAGGCTGTGACTGCTAAGCTGACGGGGTTCAACCTTAGAGAGTGCTGACACTGGCCCTAGCGAGAGCAGTGCTTCGAAGAAACTACCACCGGATCAGATTCGCGATCCATTGAGAAGATCCGGCGAGTAACTTTGTGGATTTGTTGGTATCAACTAGTGATAGGTGCGCTTAAAATAAACAGTGGCGCGATCATATCATATTTGCGTAATTACTGGTGGTAGGACCTCTCGTGAGTCCGCACGGGTAGGTACCACCACCCTGCCTATTTCTGTCGTGAAGCAGTAATGCGTTTCGGTTAGTTAGACGGTTGGGCAGCCTTTGTAACTATACTGAGACCTTAGAACTTATATCTCAAAGTAGGCGGTGGCCTTTACGTTGTAGATGTCCAAGGGCTCCGGTAACCACTTAACACCAGATGGGCTGTGAGCCCGTCCACCCATCTAAGCAATAAAAAATAAAAAAAACTTTACTATTGATTTATTATTACCGTTAAAAAAAAAAAGAGTTACCTATTTATAGTAACACTTTTGATTAGACATCAGTCATGAACCGCGTGCGCACGATAACGCTATTAAACCAATTAATCATATATTACATCAATTAATCAAAAGTAAATTTTCCGGATACATTATCGACAATCAATTCAATAATTACTTACTTTGATGATGCGACTTATAAAAGCTTAGCAACGTCCATATCTCGAAAGCAATATTGTAAACATGTAATTTTCTTAATGATACAATTACATTTTACTATCGAATGGATCATATTCTGAATTCAGTTTACTAAAGTATATGACGTACTTAAGCAATATGTCGCCTTGAGTAAATTGTGGACTTTTTTTTGTGATTGAAATATTACTGGTGGCCCGGAGGCCTTTCCAGTATCACCAGTACAGGTGAACCCACCAGGTGGGCGAGCAAGGCTCAGCCAGGAGGCGTGGAATTTGCTAACAGGGAATAGGTTGGTCAAAGAGGGTGATCGGGGAAATTGTAGACTGTTTGACAAAAGATCGCTCTGAAGAATTGTTTGAGACCTTTCTTCAGTTTCGCCGGATCTTCTCAGTGGGTCGCGATTCCGATGCGGTGGTAGATTCTGCGAAACACTGCTCTTGCTAGGGCTAGTGTTAACTAATTCTCTCAGGTTGAGCCCGTGAGCTCACCCGCCGGTCCGGGCGTAGGTGGAATAGTCTCTTAGACTCGGCTACTAAAGAATAGTTAGGGAAAAAAATCTTCAGTTTTTTCTATTGCCCTCCAAGGCAGACGAGTTTACGTCCCACGTGATGGTGAGTGGTAACCGTTGCTTCATATACCTCAGCAATGCCAGGGGAGAGCCAAGCCGCTGCCTACAACACTTATGGTCATCGCAGCTGAGCTTAGTTCTACTATGTACCTCAAACTCCTGCATTGATCCTTTAGAAGACCACTATTATCATGTTCAGCCCGACTCTGAAATGAGCTCTCATCCTCGGTATGCTCCAGGCGCTAGGGCGTGTCCTTTCTAAAACGAAATTAAATAGTACTTCTGGCATTAATAACGTTGACGATCTACGGTTATTGAGCTAGCTACATACTAATCAACAAACAGGTCAAATATCGGTAAAAGCGCCCATCTATCCTAATATTATAAAATTGAAGAGTTTGTTTGTTTGTTTGTTTGAACGCGCTAATCTCAGGAACTAGTGGTCCGATTTGAAAAATTCTTTCAGTGTTGGATAGCCCATTTATTGAGGAAGGCTATAGGCTATATAACATCACGGCAAGACCAATACAAGTGCAGCGCCAATAAAGAATATTTCAAAATAGGGGCTTAAATAGCTTCTTAACGTTCTATAATTCAAAAATATTTTCACTTCCTATGTAAATGTAGTGGGGTTAAAATTTAGCATTATGCCGAAGTAACTATTCAACGCGGACGGTGTCGTTGGCAAAAGCTAGTGAGTATATAAAACTTAACTAGAAATTCAATAAGGATTTGCTGTTATTGTGGCTACAATTTTAAGTGAAATAAAATAAAGGATAGGATATAGCTGTTAACACATCGCCTGTCGCATCAAAAATCTACCAGTGTAGGTGTCAAACGCATGAAGTATGTGGAATGTGGAACAAACCGACATCATCGTTATTTTGACTTCCATAAATAATAGAGTTTAAGAGTAATAACAGAGTACTCTATTCACATTACACTACACTATAATGCAGTAACAACAATAGTTTTCATTGTTGTATCACGTCCAATAATATATCCAGATGGCCTCAAACCATGTTATAGAAATTAGTAGTAAGTCAATAAGTAGTGGTAAATAAGATTAGTTGTTAATTATGTATTAAAGCATTTCCTGAAATGTCTATAAAAACCATAACTTTTTTTATTGCTTAGATGGACGAGCTCACAGCCCACCTGGTGTTAAGTGGTTACTGGAGCTCATAGACATCTACAGTGTAAATGCGCGGCCCACCTTGAGATATAAGTTCTAAGGTCTCAGGTATAATTACAACGGCTGCCCTACCCTTCAAACCGAAACAGATTACTGCGTCACGGCAGAAATAGGCAGGTTGGTGGTACCTACCCGTGCGGACTCACAAGAGGTCCTACCACCAGTAATTACGCAAATTATAGTTTTGCGGGTTTCATTTTTATTACACGATGTTATTCCTTCACCGTGGAAATCAATCGTGAACATTCGTTGAGTACGTAATTCATTAGAAAAATGTAGGCAAAATTATAATAAAAATATCAGTTGTACAGTTTGAAAACAAAACTTTTACCAAACAATGACTAAATATAAAAAAAAGCGTCGCAATTTTTCGTTATCTTAACAAAAATAGCTTACGCGTTCTCGAGTGTTAATATTCACAAAAAAATTACACCCTGTGAACGTTTTCATTATATTATCGCGTACTCTGTTAAAAGAACTGTGATGTTATGAAGTGAGTGAAGAGGCTTCTTAAATTGGAATGGGTTTTACAGCAAAAAAGCGCTTGCATCGCATAGATTTTACTCTTAAATTGTTCGAGAATAATCTATCTATCTATATATATAAAAATGAATTGCTGTTCGTTAGTCTCGCTTAAACTCGAGAACGGCTGGACCGATTTGGCTAATTTTGGTCTTGAATTATTTGTGGAATTCCAGAGAAGGTTTAAAAGATAGATAAATATGAAAATGCTAGGAATTAAATAAAAATAACAATTTTGTTTTTCCTTTGATCTCGGTCGGTCTTTTATTTATCGATTGAGGCACTACGAAGTCTGCCGGGTCAGCTAGTAGTACTTAATACAAAACTTTTGATTATTTCATTAATGAAAATATTACTGATTTCAACAATTTAATGAACAATGTAAATTTCATTGAGTTGTAAAAATTACATTAAATTTATTAATAGATTCAAGTAAAAACTTAAATTCAAAACGTTGCTTTAAAGCGATGTAATCGCTTCATGCTTTAATATTAGGGTAAGTTCTCGAGTTCTGTGAGTGCAGAGATTTTATCTTGCAACCTAAGTGAGTCTTGATAACATGGTGGCGAGATGGCTTGACATTATGTTGCTAGGAATTTTAAGTAGGCACATCTGCTGTGTGATCATCAGAACTCTTTGCTACTTCAAGTGGTTGTCGTCTGAACTATCATAATCATTTTTAAAACCGAGTTAGATACTTGAATTTTGTAGGCGAATTAATAAGTCTACTTAATTTTTTTATGGTCGTTACTGTTCGCATGTGTCACGTACATAACACAAATGTACTAATTCGATTCGAACTTTCGGGATGATTAAAAGACATTGTATTATTTAACCTCATTTTTATGTATGGTTACCACGTCGTTACAGACGACAAAAGTCCAAATTTTTTACTAAGAATACGTGAGACATTTTTAATTGATAAGTATTATAAGAATATACTGGTAATTAGACCCGCGATTATGATTTTTTTTTCTATTTTTTTTGTTGAAGGCATATGATCTTTTAATTAATAACTAAACTGTACGTGTAAAATAATAGTGTAATAAGTTCAATAATGAATCTTCTTCTAGAGATATGAATGGTTTTCACCAATATTTTGAAATAAAAACTACCAAATTTTTATTTATTAGAAATTTAGGGTTTTTCCTTAACGATTCAAAAGTTGTATTAAACGCATTTCATGATAAATATCATAAATATGTACTGAAACAGCCCTTTTTTTTCTTTAAGCACATTAGTTAAAAACGTGAAAGAATATTCCTAATAATATAACACAGAAACACAATTAGCGCCCATTACAAAATACAGATGTAACAAACTATGCGTTATCGATGAGGAAATCAGTGGAAAAAAAACATTTTTACATTTAATTATCTGTGTTATTAATAATATGCTCCGTTATAATCGAAGCACTGTCAAGAGAACCGAGGATTAAAACCAGATCGGAGAAACAGTTCCCGTTTATTTGATTAGCAGGACGTTTATTGGTTCTATTGAATAATTACTGTTAAATCAACTATCGAATAGTTACCTCTTGTGACCTCTTGTGAGTCCTCGGGTAGGTACCACCGCCCCGTCTATTTTCTGCCGTGAAGCAGTAATGCGTTTCGGTTTGAAGGGTGGGGCAGCCGTTGTGACTATACTAAGACCTTAGAACTATATCTCAAGGTGTGTGGCGCATTTACGTTGTAGATGTCTATGGGCTCCAGTAACCACTTAACACCAGGTGGGCTGTGAAAAAGACCACACATATAAGAAAAAAAATTAAATTTGAGTGCGCATTACAATTAGTAGATACCTATCTAATTTATCGTGCAAGATTCACCAAACTATCGAGCAATTTTTGTCGTAAAAAAACGTCTGTGCATATATTCTTTATTAGCATGAAAATCTTAACGAATCTATAGAACTGATATAGTGTTGAACAATCAAACGAATTGAATCAGTAGCGTAGCGTTCAATATTTGACACTTCTTCTCAATGCTCCTTCACAAAACTCTTTTAAATTTCCGCTTAAATGCTAAAATTTCAGTGTGATTATCTTCGATCATAAACTTTTCCTTCTTAGCTCATCTTTAGAAGTCGTCGTGGCTTAAAGAATAAGACGCCCGATGAATTCGTATCTAGTGATGCACCGGTGCTCGAATCCTGCAGACAAGTACCAATTTTTCTAATGAAATACGTACTTAACAAATGTTCATTATTGCCTTCCACGGTGAAGGAATAACATCGTGTAAAAATCAAACACGCAAAATTATAATTTTCGTAATTACTGGTGGTAGGACGTCTTGTAAGTCCGCACGGGTAGGTACCACCACCCTGCCTATTTCTGCCGTGCAGCAGTAATGCGTTGCGGCTTAAAGGTTAGGGCAGTCGTTCTGATTACACTGATACCTTAGAACTCATATCTCAAGGTAGGTAACGGCATTTAGGTTGTAGATATCTTTGGGCTCCGGTAACCATTTAACACCAGATGGGCCGTGAGCACGTCCGCCTACCTAAGCAATAAAATAAACTTTTTTTTGTATACGTTAAAGCAGAAGGAATTAAAATAACTAAACAAAACAAATGCGTCATCATGACTTTAGAAAATCATAATCGATGTTCGTTTCCAATCACATTAAAAAGTCCTTTATCTTTACTTGTCGAAGATTACAGAATTAAGTAAATAGATTATTTTGTTAAATAATTCAATCAAAAGATAGTATTAGTTGCGGTACGACTTTATATGTTGAGAGAAACGCGAAGGGTGTATATTCGAATATTTCATAAAATACAGCTCTAACTTCAAATATATCTTGTGGTAGAGCAGACATTAAAATGTCATACGATTAGTTCTACTAAAAATAGATAGATATTTGAAACAAAAAAATTTAATTAAAGTTTTAGGTACTTTGGCTGTACGTTGTGGTTTTAAAATGGTTTTCATATAAAACCCACGTTACAAAAAAATGTGTTCAAGTATCTTTAAAACTAGCGGGAATAGCTTCGCGTATTCTCTTATTAAAAACGTTAGGAATTCTTTGACCTTTTGACTAATTAGTAGCTGTGGGCCGGGTCGTTTTCAAATTTGGGGCCAAAAGCGAGTAATTTTTTTTTTATTGCCTTTGTGTGTTGACGAGGTCACAGCCCACCGGGTGTTAAGTGGTTACTGGAACCCATAGACATCTACAACGTAAATGCGCCACACACCTTGAGATATAAGTTCTAAGGTCTCAGTATAGTTACAACTTTGATTTAATTCTCATAACCTTAATGTTACCGTAATTATAAGTACAGTAAATTTGTTGCCATGACAACAGGCAGGTTATCCTACAACTATATATTTGTAAACACTGTTAAATTAAGAGTTATACATTAAAAACTACCCCAAATCTCATTCGTATCCCTGGTTCGAAATTCAAATTCTAACTTGTTTGCTATTTTTCCAGTAATGCGTGTTGAAATTCGGCAATTTTATTTAATCAATATATTATAATACAATAATACAGGAAAACTAACTGGATATTAGAACATTATTAAAAACAAAAGAAGTACGGTTGCTAAGCTTTTTTAGAAAGTTCCTATTTAAATTGTCATCCGTGTTGGCGTTATCAAATGCGTAAAATGAAAAATATAAATGAATATTATATAACATTATCAATAATTGAGTGATTGACTTGATTATTATGAAGCATTTTTTCATTCTGAACATACCTAAATACAAAAAAAATATGGAAAATTAGAGGAAGTTTAAATTTATAAAATCGTCATTTTTTTTTGACGCAAAATTGAAAAATTACCTCTGCACTATCAACAAGTTCTTTTGACATAAGATCACGATTCTTTTGTTAATTTAAATTTTACTAGTGGCCCCGCAGTAGTCGAAATTCGACTTTAGTTAATTGAAACTGTAAGTTTAAACATTATTATGGTTCTATTATCAGACACTATTATAATTCGATAATATAATCACAGTATTCGCCAAAACTGCACTATAAATAAATAATATTAAAGACAAACAATATTAATCTACATATTTTCAATTTGACCACAGACTTTAAGCAATAACAAAAGTTTCCCCATTTGACAGTAAACAAAGAGTAGGTATATTTTTATGTATGTGTTGTGTCAAATAAATGGTAGTGTGTGTAATGTTTTCTTTATTGATTTAAAGTATCTTTTATGCATTATTTTAAAAAAATATTAGCATTGTACACTCCTTCTCTATATTTTCTATATGTGTGAGAAATTTCATACTCCTCCGTCCGCGCAATTTTCGTAAAAAGGGGTACAAAGTTTTTGCTTCACGTATTAATATATAGATAAACATTTGTTATAATATAAATGTTGTACGTTATTTTGCAAGTCAAGATCCCCTCTGCACGCCAGATTCACTTTTAAGTTTCGTTTTTTCACTTATTACAGAAAACCTAAACAGAATATATTTTAAAACACCTTCGCTTTAATAGGCAAAAAGGGTTCAGGAGAGGAACCGTTCCGTGAATTGTCAAAACCATAAATTTTCGTCACGAGGGCGACATTAATGTCAATCACGCGGATACCCCTCGTTGCATCGACAGGTCTTATGTCACAAACGGAAAACCGACTCGTCATTTTTATAACAAGGTCTTAAGGTTCGAAATCGCCTCTTAACACGCAATATGTTCAAGTTTATCGTATCGCAGGGTAGCGCAGTGACACAACACGCATAAGCAAATCCAACCATAAATTTTGATAGTCAAAAACATCGGGAACTAATTGTCTGTGATGGCTGTTAACTCGATCGTTTTCAAAATCGATTATTGTCCACGAAACACTGAAAGGGTAGTTCGGTTGTAAAAACGGTAGATCGAGTTTTCGTATAATAAATTATTATTGATCTAAAATTGCATCTGTCACCCGAAAACATTGTGTGTTGTTTTTGTTCGTTACATCACTGAAAAAATGTATGAGATATCCGAACTAAGAAATACATATCGACGCTTGAAAGGCAAACGTGACTAAGCGACAATAACTGCTTTGTACATAAATGATAGGCAGTAACCATATTCGATGCGCAAAAAAATATATATTTCTAGGTCTATTAAAATCATTTCAATCCTACATTCTAGATTCGTTAAAATATAATTTTTTCAGGTAATTCAACTTTAAATTAGTCTACTGTAAAGTTCACGCATTGTCGCTTAGTCACGTTTGCCTTTCAAGCGGCGATATGCAATACAACATAAAAAATAATTTATATCAAAAACCACACTTAAATACCCCATGGATTTCAGTGTATTTTAATAGAATATAAAAATTTAGGATATTTATTTCTACTTAATAGAACAAATAACTCTTCTATGTAGTATTTCTTACACTGACCATATATTATTATGATGCAAGCATGGTTCTGTAATCAGAACGAACATATGGGAATTTATTAGAAACATATTCTATATTCTTATAACTATTCAACTACTTACTATTATTATATATTCTAACAAATAATTTGGATAGTTTGGCGAGTTATTATTACTTAATAATAATAATAATCTATACTTTAATACATAAAGCTGAAGAGTTTGTTTGTTTGAACGCGCTAATCTCAGGAACTACGGGTCCGATTTGAAAAATTCCTTCAGTATTAGATGCCCCATTTCTTGAGGCTATAAAACATCACGGTAAGACCAATACAAGTGGAGGACCAATAAATAGCCTAGCTGTGTTCCGGCGTGTGGGTTGGAGAGCCAGTTCTATTCCTTCCCTTTCCCCTTCCTTGCTGGGGGTGAGTCTTGGTGACGCCTGGAACATGCGGAGCAGACGTGCGTGCGAGCTCACGGGGCGTGATTGTTTGACGGGGGTATAGGGAGACCTAGTGAAACGGTATCCGCTGCCGCCCGCCGGTCAGTAGGGGACCTGAACCCGGGTGTCTCTACTAAACTCCGCCCCGGGAAGCTGTCCCGCCAACCGGTGTAAAATCCTGTCGTGCGGTCGTCGTGCCGGAGTCGGAGACCGGAGTGGATCCCGGCGATCGTACGCAGGGTGGACTGGGGGCCCTTCCATGCCCTGCGTCAGTCTCTCACGCAACCCGTGGTCGAGCACGTACTATGTTCCGCGCTTCATTCAGGTGTTGCCTCGATCTCACCTCCAACATCCTACCTCNAAAAAAAAAAAAAAAAAAAAAAAAAAAAAAATAATGTTTCAAAATAGGGGTTTAAAAAGCTCCTTAACATTCTATAATTCAAAAATATCTTCACTTTCTACGTAAATGAAGTGGGGGGGTAAAATTTAGCGTTATGTCAAAGTAACTATTCCACGTGGACGGAGTCGTTGGCAAAAGCTAGTCACTTAATATATTTATAGGAAAAGCCAATTACTTTGCGGTAGGCGGTAGACTTTGATTTAAAACATAGTACATATTACCATATTTAATGTAAAAATTACATTATTATTGATTATTGTATGTAAAAATTACATTAAATTCTTGTACAATTTCCGAGTTCGGTATTAAGCACCTATGCTTATGTAACTATAGAACAAAACGCTTTTTGCTAACGATATAAATATACAATTCAGTAAGTTCCGAGTAAGCTGCATTATTTGTTCAGAGATCAATAAAATATAGAATGGTTCTTTAGTACGCAAACAAAAGTTGACGTTCATTCGCTTTTGTTTGCATTGTCTGTACTAATGTTCTTGTTAATTGTTGGTCCGTCTGTTTATACGTAGAGTACAAATAGTGATTTGGTGGATTTTACGCGTGTTTGCTCCCCGCTGTCAGCGGTGCTCAGATCTAAAGGTATTCTCTGCAGTTCGTGTAAAACAAAATTAAATGTATTGTCACGGGATATTTATTTGTGTTCCTCAGTTTATTCGATGATTTTAGTTTGCGAATTTTCTAACAGCCATGTCTTTGGTTTGAATTATGTCTCCCTTAAAATACATACGTTAATATTTTGAATGTACCGAGCAGAGCAGACTTCTGTTGTGGTCATATCAAGCGATCCCCTCATCTCCTTTTTATCATCACACCTCCCGCCATCGGAGCAGAGTTCATCCATATTATCTGGAACCGCTGCGTTCATCGACAGTGCGTTTCCAGAGATCTTTTTTGCCACGTACCATCCGGCTATGGATTGAGCTCCTCTCCACGGTGTTTCCCGAGTGCTATGACATATCCTTCAAACGAGGGTTGTGGAGAGTATTAAACGGTAGGCAGTGGCTTGGCTCTGCTCCTGGCATTACTGAAGTCCATCGGCAACGGTAACCACTCACCATCAGGTGGGCCGTATGCTCGTCTGCCTACAAGGGCAAAAAAAACATAAATAAATATAATATATATAATAAAATAAATATATACAAATATAATTATAAAGTAAATCAGTACGCCTATTCATATGTACGTCTATTCAGTATAGAGGTTTACAAAAATTCGCGTGGCGTGGATCTGTAGCACTGTTAACTCGTCCCATAGACACAGCCCACTGAATTTCTCGCCGGATCTTCTCAGTGGGTCGTGATTCCGATCCAGTGGTAGTTTTTTTTTTTTACGAGTGAAAGATTACTGCTGGCCCAGAGGCCTTTCCAGTTTCACCAGAACAGGTGGGCGAGCAAAGGCTCAGCCAGGAGGGGTGGAATTTGCTAACAAATGCCCGAGCTCCTCCGAAGGAGACCTAACAACTCAAGAGCAATTGCTTCGCGAATGAATCTACTACCGGATCGGAATCGTGACCCACTGAGAAGATCCAGCGAGAAACTCAGCAGGCTGATGCATGGGTTACGTTGCACGTCGACCTCTTTGTCGAGTTCCACGAGTACGACTACCGGGGTCCCTAAGCCTACTCCTAGTACTAGAGCTGAAGACGTCTAATGCAAAGGTTATTGGATCTGATGGATACGTAAGGACGTGCGGTAGATTCTGCGAAGCACTGCTCTTGCTAGGGCTAGTATTAACAAACTCTCTCAGGTTGAGCCTGTGAGCTCACCCACCCGCCCGGGCGTAGGTAGAATAGCCTCTTAGCTACCAGCAAATAGGTAGGAAAAAAAGTTTACTCGTGCTAATTGGAATTTTTTTTTCTAACCAATTTAAATTTTGACCTCGTGTCTTAAGATTGGCATTGGCAATTGAGCATCTATTTGAGTTCGTATACTCATCTAAATCAGTCAAAAATATACCAATTTACAAAGTAAGTTAATTAGGAAGTCATTAGAATACCGCTTTTATCGCCACAATTAAGATATAATCTTTTAGGTCTAGGAAAAATCTAAGAAATGTGTAGGCTAATGGTATTCTAATTTTTTTTTTCTCCCTTAAAAGTACAACAAAAAATGTTCAAGAAATAAGTACCGGGAACACAGAACGACTAAAAAAACCTTAAAAAATTAAAGCAGTACAATTAAAACAACGACCTTCTGAATATTCGTTTAATATTTATGTCCGTGAAGAATCTTGTCATAGCTTTGTATTATATATTCAACTTTTATTTTTAAATCGTTTTACGATGACGGCGCGTGGATGGCATGCTCCGGCTCGTCAGCAATACCATATTTAAAACTGTACAAATTTTAATAGAAAGAACAATCGCACTTAAATCTACAGACTTAAGGACCAAATCTGTATCTCGGTTTTTATAAGGAGCAGTTCTGTTTGACATAACAAGCGACATTGTCTCTAAAGAATCGTATGAAATATTGTTTACCGTTGATACTGGAACAAACCGTTTTCGTGGACAAGTGAAACTGTTTTTTTTTTTTTTTCTCCAAGCACGTAATAGTTAGTGGAAGTGATGAGTATACCTGATAAAGATTTCGGGTTTTCAAATTCTGACTAAGATAAATCCTGATCTTAAAAATCTGTTTGTTGTTTTACAACTCATTGAAGTCGTCGTGGCCTAAAGGATAAGACGTCCGGTGCATTCGTATATAGCGATGCACTGGTGTTCGAATCCCGCAGGCGTGGGTACCAATTTTTCTAATGAAATACGTACTTCACAAATGTTTACGATTGACTTCCACGGTGAAGGAATAACATCGTGTAATAAAAATCAAACCCGCAAAATTATAATTTGCGTAATTACTGGTGGTAGGACCTCTTGTGAGTCCGCACGGGTAGGTACCACCGCCCCGCTTATTTCTGCCGTGAAGCAGTAATGCGTTTCGGTTTGAAGGGTGGGGCAGCCGTTGTGACTATACTGAGACCNAGGAATAACATCGTGTAATAAAAATCAAACCCGCAAAATTATAATTTGCGTAATTACTGGTGGTAGGACCTCTTGTGAGTCCGCACGGGTAGGTACCACCGCCCCGCTTATTTCTGCCGTGAAGCAGTAATGCGTTTCGGTTTGAAGGGTGGGGCAGCCGTTGTGACTATACTGAGACCTTAGAACTTATATCTCAAGGCGTGTGGCGCATTTACGTAGTAGATGTCTATGGGCTCCAGTAACCACTTAACACCAGGTGGGCTGTGAGCTCGTCCACACGTCTAAGCAATAAAAAAAAAATGTAATAATTATGTCACCAAATGAATTTACAATCAATTACATTAGTGACGTATAATGGAGGACGAATTATTTAATTACGTAAAACGAAAATCGAAAGATAATCGAGATATACACGATCAATACATACAAATCTTATCTGACAAATTATACAAGAATTCATTCCCACGAAGTAGCGTTGTGAATTCACAATTTAAATATTTGTAATGATAGTGAAATAAATTTTTTTTTCACGATAATACTGTTTAAAGTACGTGAGAAATTTGTACGTAATCAGACATTACGTAGCGGAAGGCAACACTATGTTAATGTTCCTGACAATAACAGTTTTTATGATAATGATGAAGTTCTGAATGTTTACATAAATATAAAATTAAAATAACTACATATTATTTTTTTTAGTGCCCTAGATACGTACTCACATCCTAATGCACGTACCGTCATCCACATCACGACGATAAAGTTTTTATTTAATTTTGTATCACGGTTGTCCTTGCAAGCCGAACTAAACCTTCAGTTTGCCCCGCAAAGACAAAATCTAACCAGTGAATTCCGTGCAACCTAACCTAAACATCAGCCCACTGAGTTTCTCACCGGATCCTCTCAGTGGGTCGCGTTTCCGATCGGGTGGTAGATTCTGCGAGGCTTACATAAGTTTACATAAGTATAATAGAACGCAAACAAATCAACAAAGGCACACGGATTTTTTTTTCAGTTAGCAAGATCAAAACTTATAAAACAAATGCAAATAACTCGACTAGAAATCATTAGGTTTTTGCGATAAATTCTCATATGTAAATAGTCATATTAATAGATAAATACACGCAGTATACATAGCAAAATGACGTGCTACCAATATTATTTATACTAGTTCCTGGGAATATTATTTATCATTAACTTATTATCAGTCAAGTGGAATGACCGAGCGGAAAAAATCTTTCAGAGATTTTGCCTTATCGTTCATGGGATTTAATAACTTATGTTTTTACCAACGGTAGCAACATATAGCTGGCTATACTTAGTCTGGCCATAAATACTGTTACAATTGAAAATAAACAAAATATTACATTTGAATTTGGAATCTGTCATTTTTATATGATCGCCCATTGAGTTTTCTCATTTTGGCGCCAATACATTGTACAATATTTTGCGATATTAAAATGGAGTGGGGTGATAAAGAGAACCGAATCGCTGTGATTGCATTACACAAAGGTAGGTATGGAGCCAAATGCAATTTTTAAAACTCTCCATACGCTTGGTATTAGTAAAATGTTTGTGTACCGGGCTATTAATAGGTGCAATGAGACCTCCTCTGTTTGTGCCAGAAAAAGATCTGGCCGTCTACGTAGCGTTCGTACGAAAAAGGTGGTCGAAGCAGTAAGGGAAAGAATTCGAAGAAATCCTGTCCGAAAGCAAAATATTTTATCTCGGGAGATGAAAATAGCACCTAGAACCATGTCGCGTATTTTAAAAGATGATTTAGGACTTGCAGCCTGTAAGAGCCGTACTGGTCATTTCTTAACTGATAATTTAAAAGAGCATAGGGTGGTAAAATCGAAACAACTACTGAAGCGGTACGCAAAGGGAGGTCATAGAAAATGTTTGTTTACGAATGAGATTTTTTTTACAATTGAGCAACATTTTAACAAACAAAATGACCGTATTTATGCTCAAAGCTCTAAGGAAGCTTCCCAATTAGTCAACAGAGTGCAACGTGGGCACTATCCGACTTCAGTGATGGTTTGGTGGGGTATTAGCTATGAAGGAGTGACTGAGCCATACTTTTGTGAAAAAGGTATCAAAACATCGGCACAAGTGTATTAAGATACCATTCTTGAGAAGGTAGTGAAGCCCATTAACAACACCATGTTCAATAATCAAGAATGGTCCTTCCAGCAAGACTCGGCGCCAGGTCATAAAGCTCGGTCTACGCAGTCTTGGTTGGAAACGAACGTTTCGGACTTCATCAGAGCTGAAGACTGGCCGTCGTCTAGTCCCGATCTTAATCCGCTGGGTCCGCTGATTTATGGTCAGTTTTAGAGAGTACGGCTTGCTCTAAGCGCCATAATAATTTGGAGTCCCTAAAACAATCCGTACGATTGGCAGTGAAAAATTTTCCCATGGAAAGAGTGCGTGCTTCTATTGATAACTGGCCTCAACGTTTAAAGGACTGTATTGTAGCCAATGGAGACCACTTTGAATAAGCTTTTTATACTTTAAATTGTTTTATATTTATATATTAAACTAACACACTGTAAAAGTAATAAAAGTTATTTGCATAAAAAGTTTTTTCTTTTTAATTGTAACAGTATTTGAGTCGACTATTATCAAAGCCGGCAATCTGACTTTTGGACAATGATTGGTAAATCAGAAAAACGAATTATTGACTTTGTATTCCATTGGCAGTCACAAAACTCTTCGGAACGACATCTTAGATAAATAACAGGTTAACTATTAACCTTTATTTAATGCAGGTTTTGAACCGTATTCTTTGAAGGAGACGATTATATTCAAANTATCAAAGCCGGCAATCTGACTTTTGGACAATGATTGGTAAATCAGAAAAACGAATTATTGACTTTGTATTCCATTGGCAGTCACAAAACTCTTCGGAACGACATCTTAGATAAATAACAGGTTAACTATTAACCTTTATTTAATGCAGGTTTTGAACCGTATTCTTTGAAGGAGACGATTATATTCAAATCAATCTGTGTTGACATATCAATAATTTTTTTTTGTCCAAATGCACAGATTGCCACCTTTGATAATAGACGACTCATTTATGGCCAGACTAAGTATGTTACTACTGTTACCACAACTAAGGGCGAAGCGCAACTGTATTTGCGAAAATTATACGACAGTCTTGTCCATTTCTGTCGCGAAGTAATCATGCGTTCCGGCTTGAGGACATTCATGACTCAATAATTAAAAGTTTGTCACTTACCAGCAACTTAGCTGGGAACCCGTCTACTCACTTAGAGCAATTACAGTAATTTGTTTTCTAAAGTTTGCCACCCTAACCTAAAGTTATTAACTAAAATAGCCGATTAAATATACAAAATAGGAATACGATTAAAATATGCATATCAGAAATAAGGAGCAGAACATATTTCCTGGATAAAATAATAAATCGTGATTCAATGTCATTTATCATTCGCGATAGTCGGTTATCGTGTACTCACTGACTACTAGAAAAACGAATTATTCATTACACACAAAGGTAGTTTATCAGGAAATGCGTTTTCCTCAAGATAATTCTTTCGTCAGCTTCTGTTGTTGTACGTATGAATTTATTTATTGTTAATTTGATTAAAGGATTATGTACCAGAAATTAACGGTGTCATCATGTTTATCTTCATAAGGCCACGTCACAGATGCGAGGTGGTCTAGTTATTTGTAAAAAGGGCGTTTAAAATTCGTGTGAAATTAGGCTCTCTGCGTTTGTTCTATTTGTCTACAGTAGATGTCTACAACGTGAATGCCGCAAGCTTGATATTTTATCCAGGAAATATGTTCTGCTCGTTATTTCCACCAATGGGATTACCGGACCCCATACCTACATATATATGTATACTTTCGACCTTAAATCTAAAAGTGCGTAACGGAATTCATGTCATAGACGACGTCTATGATGTGAATTCCGTCACGCACTTTTAGATTTAAGGTTGAAAGTATAACAGTTGCTTCAAACCTGACTGCTTCGCTATAGAAGTCATCAGGATATTTGCCCGTGTGGGCTTTTATTTGGGCCTACCGCCATTAAATGCCAGTTGGCGATCGTAGTACGCTAGTATAACAACCAGAGAACGCTGAAGCTCTTTGTCCTGTGATTCTCTAGTTGTTATTCTAGACGGACATTTAGTTTAACAAGATTTCATTACCAGCCATGTAACTCCTTAAAAAAACAATCATCATAGTCGGTTGCTTTTGGCAGAGCAGTCGTGGTCATGTGGAATTCTTGTTTATTAAAACCTTGACAGAAGTTTTCCATAGTTTGCGAACTGAGGCCTGACGCACGCACTTGTTAAGTGGAGTTTCAGAAAGGTCTTTCACCTGATCAGTCCAGCGCGTGGGGCTTCGTCCACGAGATCTCTTACCATTGACCCTACCATGAACAACAAGTTTCTCGATAGACTCTGCTGGCCGTCGCGATACGTGTCCAAAATATCGAAGAATCCTGGATTGCACTGTTGACGACAACCTTTGAGAGATATTTAGTTTTTTTAGGATCGAGGCGTTGGTGCGATGCTCAGTCTAAGATATACGGAGCATCCTTCTCCGGCACTACATTTCTAATGCATCGATCCTTCTTCTTTCTCTTTCTTTCACAGTCCAGGTCTCAACCCTATAAAAGAGATGGGGAATACCAGTGTCCTTACCAGTCGGGCTTTGGTGGTCTTGGTGATATTCGGTTCTTCCATATTTTTCCGAATTTATCCATGGCCGATTGCGTTATAATAATGCGCCGCTTAATTTCGTCCTCCGAACCACCACTGTTACTCATTAGTGAACCTAGGTATTAGGAAGGTAATGTGATGAAATGACCACACAGTTTGCAATCTCGGTAATCTCCGGGGTATTCTTATTGCTTCTGTCCACTATCATCATTTTGGTTTTGGGCCTGTTGATACGGAGACCAATACTACAGACCAATGCTTGTGCAGAGTGGTATCGTCAGCACAAAGAAGATTGCATATGTTTTTGCCACCAATGGGCACACCATCAGTCCAGTCATCTAGAAAAAGCAGAAGAAAACAATAAACATATAAAAAAGAGCAAAATTCAAATCCCACTACTATACATACAATCTTATTACCCCGTGAGAAAAAAATATTCACAACTGTTTACATTGCTTGTCGATCGATTCATAACTATAATAGATAATACTAGAATGAGGTTTAAATAATTTTTACCAATGACCCGTCAATCTAACGTCAGTTTGTTTGTACAATACTTATGTGCTCCGAAAGTTACGATTGTAGGAACAGGTACCTATCGGAAGATAAACAGCGTTCGGATGATTTATAACTCTGAACTGGTTGAGTTCGATGCGAGAGGTGACCTAAATTTTTCGGTTTTTACAGTCCCCATGTTTACTTTTAGATGGTCGTGCGAATGATGCCAGTCTCGTTTTTTTTTCTTTTCGATTCTTTATAAGCAGGAGCACACGTCCCAGCTGATATTCGGCCGTCTTCGTGGATCGTGGATATCAGCTATGCAGTCATAGCCAATTCGCTTAGTTTTAGGCGTTGAACACACTTCTTTTACGGAGTATTTGGGATTTCTCGAAGATTTATCGTTATAATTGAGTTAATAATAGTTTTGTTTTTTTAATCAAACTACCTCAACGTCATTTACAGTTACAGCTACAGGGGTTACATAAGGGGGCTACAGTTATTTGTTTTTTTTTCATTACACTGACGGGTGAATGAATTCAGGGTCAATTTAGTGTTAAGGGGTTTCCCACATTGAGACAGGCGTCCAATCCATTCAGCCTCAAGATACACTGATGGAAACACACCTGATGGTTATATCTTAATAGTTGAATTTATAAACAACCATATAATCGTTACGTAATTACAAAAAACAATCGACCTTGCCTCGGTTTGAACCTCATAATCGCATCGCTCTATCTCGTCGCTCTTTTGAGTTCATTATTTAACAAATCTCTGTCTATCCCATAAAACGATCAGAGGCGTGATGAAGCACGATGACGCTAGAACAGATGCGACGCGCCTACAAAACGTTATCGGTTATTGCTTATCGCGATACCGCCCGACGCGTCGGCGTGTTCGTCACTGGACGCGCGTTTTATATTTCGAATGTGATGTGCCAACCCTAATGTAGAAGAAGCAAAAAGCCTAAGCAGTATTCGAGCATATGCATAGCATAAGCAGAATTGTACATGGAATGTTTCAGAATGTAATTCTATTTAGTCAAAGTCGATGGCGAAATTATATTTTAGATGTCTATTTGAAACCGTAACCACTTAACACCAGGTGGGCTGTGAGCTCGTCCATCCATCTAAGCAATAAAAAAAAACTTAAGCTATTTATTCTGACTACTCTTTGTAATTGTTCAGATGGATGAAACAAGACCACGCACTGTACTGTGTGCTAAGCCGAACTCATAGACGTCCTAATGTGAATGTCGGTACCCATCGTCAGTAGTGAGGTTGAATATACCCTCCATGACTGTTTCGTGGAAAAATAGACAAGATGGTGGTACTTGTTACCGGGTAAGCTTCCAAAAAGCTCTACCACTACTTAGACAATTTTTTAATTTTACCGGATTGATTATTATTACACGACATCATTCTATCATTTAGTAAGTAAAGCACGTTATAACCTTGCAAAAAGTCATGTCTGCTAGCGGGATTGGAACACAGGCACTGTCGCTTCGCCCGTTTCGCGTACACCGGGCGGGCGTCTTATCCTTTAGACCAAAATGTTTGCAATTCTCAATTTTAGGTGCATAGCCTGTTTCTGTCTCCACTTAATAATTCAAAACCCAACAATTCTCAGGACGTTGACATGTGCTCAACAATATATAGCAGTATTTAGAGGCTAAGGTCAGATGAGCTCAAGCTATGGTATATAAAAAAGCGGTTTAAGCTACCCTCGTTTGCATAAAAATAATTTTAATTTTAATGAGCTATTTAATAAAGCCGTTCCGTTACATCAAAGTCAAACTGAGAGAGCTAGAATGGCTGGCGGCTACCAAAACCCATTCACCGGTACAAAATTGTGTTAAACCTCCCCTAAGGGGCTTCGCTTTCGGGATAAACCTATCTTGTCGCCGTCTCAATAGAAAAACGTCCTAAGTGCGCTTCCACACAGCCAATACAGTGTTTTATCTTCTACGCGACAAATACTTTAATTGCACGTCACACAACAAAATGCCCGGTAAAATTTAAGTTCTACGTGAAGTAATATTCTGTGTTATATTCCCTAACTATAAGATTTGTTTTGGTTTGTCTCAGAAATCGGTCTTTAATAGGTCGATCAATGGTTGCCTTTGAAGTGGCGCTTCTGCATGCAAATTTCTAGGGAATGGCAAGCTGGGAGGAGTTTTCAAATTGTATTTAAAAACACTTGTTTTTAAACCGTATGTATGTATCACTGTATTACAATAATTATTGTCTGGCAGAAAATTTTGTAGCAAAATTTTAGATTCGTAGTTTAATTAAAAAAATTAGATATCGTTCTGGTTTTTACTTAGAAAATATTTTATGTGTAAAATTTTCCAAAACAATGCGTTAAATGAGTCGTCTATTATCAAAGGTGGCAATCTGTAGATTTGGACAAAAATTTTTTATTGATATGTCAATACAGATTTATTTGAATATAATCGTCTCCTTCAAAGAATACGGTTCAAAACCTGATTTAAATAAAGGTTAATAGTTAACCTGTTATTTATCTAAGATGTCGTTCCGAAGAGTTTTGTGACTGCCAATGGAATACAAAGTCAATAATTCGTTTTTCTGATTTACCAATCATTGTCCAAAAGTCAGATTGCCGCCTTTGATAATAGTCGACTCAAATACTATAAAATATTATATGAAAGAAATTTTTCTATAGTGCCATCTCTGAATTTTTTTAAGAACTTTTTGAGACGTTCTTGTATCGATTAGAATGTTTGATCTTTCTAGGAGTAGTTTTAGTTATTCAATAACTTACTAGATGGCATTACAAAACATATGACGTATTTTCTGTTTCTGTTTAAAAATCTCATTTAACTAGACAAAGATTGCGTCGGTTGATCCCTTTGTCAGTTTTCCACATACGGTAGCTATTAAAAAATAATAAAAGAACATAATTTAATAACTTTTATGTCAACTCACAGTAGCATTAAAATTAAACTATTGATAGCTTTTTAGTATAGTCTGCAAAGAATTTTTATTTTAGGTATTTCATTTAATATGACATAAGCATTTATTTTATTGTATCTATTTATTCAGTATTCATTTCGTATTTATCCGTACATAATAATAAGTAATCATATTTATATCACTAAAATTGAATTTGGCCACCTAGTGACGTGTTGAAAAACTAACAAAATTAATCGCTGGATCTCACACTAACAGTACCAAAATAATTCAATAGATGTCACTGTTAAAAAATCAATTAAATGTAATAAAAATCTTATAAGTACAAACGTAATACGATACATACGAACTTTTTTAGTTATCTATATTATATTAATACGTGAAGCAAAAACTTTGTATCCCTTTTTACGAAAATTGCGCGGACGGAGGAGTATGAAATTTTCCACACTTATAGAGAATATAGAAAAGAAGTGCATAATGCTAATATTTTTTTAAAATAATGCATAAAATATACATTAAATCAATAAAGAAAACATTACACACCCTACATACCATGTATTTGACGCACACACGCATGCATACTATATTTTATTGTCAAACTTTTGTTCTTGACGTCTATGGTCAAATTGAGTATAGATTAAATATTGTTTGTCTTTATTAATATTTTTTTATAGTGTAGCCTTGGCGAAATTTGTGATTATAGAAGTATAAAATACAATCATAATAGTGTACAAACTTACAATTCTAATTATAGTCGAATTTCGACTAGGTACTGCGGGACCTCTAGTTATATTTAAATTCACACTGAATATGAAAAAAAGGCTAAAACCTATCCTGGAAGCGTTCGCTCATTATGGTGTTTATTTTATAATTGATGAATATTGCTCATTAAATGCAGAGCTTGTCATTGCAAAATTATTGACGTTTATGAAAAGTGATTGACTATAGTTTCAGTTAATCTGCTGACTTGACCAGCGGCGACCATTATTACTTATTTATGGTTCGCTTGTTTGCGTTAAATCTTTAGCGGTTTCTGTGATAAAGTGATCGATTTGTTTATGGTCGACTTTAATTTTTAAACTACAATGGTGATGGTCGAAGTTTGTGGTTCATTCAAAACGTACCTATAGTAGGTACGTAACTAATAAATTATATTGGTATATTTAGTTATTAAAAATTTAAACAGATGTTACACACCTAATGATATTGGAAACGTAATGAAAGTGAAATATTTTTTTTGTTGATGTGATAATTTCCATGTAATATAATGTATAATAATATAATAGTAATGTAATACCTAAAAGAAAATCGCCATTAAAAATATCCGGTGATCGTTCTTTCGTAAATTAACCCATAGACACAGCCCACTGAGTTATTGAGTTTCTCGCCGGATCTTCTCAATGGGTCGCGTTTCCGATCCGGCGGTAGGCTCTTGCTAGGGTTCGTGTTAGCAACGTCGTCAGGTTTGTGCCCTGTGAGCTCACCTACATGTTATGGCGAAGCTGAAATAGCCTATCAAGACTATCAGCATAGGTAAAAAAAAAAGTTAAAAAAAAAACAACTAAAAAGTTTGTTTTTTTCCATAAACTACAATGCGGTGAGTCCTCATGTGAATTTAAAATGCGGAATTGAAAATTATTAAAAATCAGCCAAATCGCGTCCAACAAATCTTTTCGCGTTACATCGCGGGCTCACGAAAACTGAAATTACAAAAACACATTACGTGTAACACATAAATCGAGCACACGTCATCCGAATTTATCTTGCAAACATCACAAATTCCTGTTGACACAAGTTAATTTATCTGCGGTGTCAGCCAATTTGGCAGGCGAGGCTACTTAATCAGATTCATTACCGTCCAGTCAATGTCGGCAAACACGCGAGGGATTATTGTGTTTGCACTGTCGCTCGCACCGAAGGCTTATTGCCTCGGAAATCGATAGCCCGATAATTTGGTCCGCCAGTGTACTGGTGATATCACGGTACGTTTGTTTTTGGGAAATACACTTGGTTTTAGGGAGGTTCGATTTGTTGAAACGTTGGCTGCGTTTAGTTTCATACAAACGCATCAAGGACATTTCTTCCCTGAATACCAAAGCACTTTATTTATGTTTGACCAGATCTAAATCTACAGCAATCTTATTGGTTTTTTTTTTAGAATTATGAATTACTAGCTCTGCCCGTCCGCTTCAATGGCCATTTAAAATTAACATTATTATTTCTTACCCCCACAAAGATTCTCATCATGAACGCCCCCGCAACTGCTGTAGGGAGTCCAACACTCATATAAATATTAGCCTATCCATTAAGTACATGTATTTTCTACATGGGTACCAAGTTTCAAGTCAATCGGATGCACGGTTAAGTAGTTATAACGGAACATCCGTAAAAACCAGAGTAGATTTATACATTAGTATAGATAGATTAGTATAGATTCTAAAAATACGAAAGCAGTAGGTAGGTATCATTTTTCGTAATTTTCAGTCAGTCAGCAAACAATAAATTATGAATATAACGAAATAAAACAAAATTATTTTATTTTGAACGTTTTTGTTGATTTTTCGTATCCGATAATTTGCAAGCGAAATAAATTGTCCTTTCGTAATAAGGTAACACTTTACAAAACTTGCATGCGCCCGGTCATGACCTATGCAATTGTAGTGTTCGCTCAGTCTGTGCATCTGCACCATGATCTGCATCTGTGCGTCATTTAAGAGAAGGCGGCACGACACGAAAACTTTCTTGGCGCGGCCGCCGGAAACTACCTAGTCCAGCCATAAGCTCTGTTACAGATGAAAATGGTTTTTTTTAGGTTATTGTATTCGTCTTTGATACCGGAGTAAATGCTTTAATTGACCGGACGTATTGGAATCAGAGAAAATCAAGTTGAATGAGTGTACATTCGTTACATGATTAGACATTCGTAGTTCGTTGAAATGTAAACATATTAACGGTCATGTAGCATTTTAGACTCTATTTTAATATTTTAGACATTCCTGTTCATCGTATACTTAAATTATTTAGAAGAAACATAAGCGTGGAAGTTGTTTCATAAGCTTAGACAATAAATAATCTATTCTTGCTACACATACTCTTGCTATACATATTTCCCTAAGCGATTCAAATCACGACACCTCGCGTTGGGGGTATAAAAACAAAGATCCTTCAAGATTAACCCCCGTCGCCTTGTCTCCCCTGCAGTAAAGGCGTGTTCTCTGCGGGGGGCGGGTCGCGCATGCCCTGTAATCACGGGCCGACAATATGGCGTCTGATGGATGGATGTACCGGCAAGGTCAAAGGAGTGATATAAAACAAATTGTTTTTCAATTTCTATCACTTGTCTCCTATTGTGTCGTAAATTTTTGACTAAAATGTTTTTTTTTTTGAGGCTAAATGCGGACTCGTGGCTCATCTGATTCGGTACTATGTGAACTCTGCTACCCATAATAAAACATCAAGAAATAATGTACTAAGCTTAGTATAAGTGTATTTGCTTGTCTCTGTATAAATTCCACGGTGTTTTCTCAATCACTCTTCTGGTATGAGGTGAAAATCTCAATGATTTGTTCAGATCGGGCCGTCAAACTAAAAATATGCTCTAACACCACGAAATGTGTTAGTCTATATAAATATAAAAATGAATTGCTGTTCGTTAGTCTCGCTAAAACTCGAGAACGGCTGGACCGATTTGTCTAATTTTGATCTTGAATTATTTGTGGAAGTCGAGAGAAGGCTTCAAAGATAGATAAATATGAAAATGCTCTGAATTAAATAAAAATAACAATTTTGTTTTTCCTTTGATGTGTCCCCCGTCGGACGGATTCCTTTTGTTTGTTTTAAGTTCATTTTATACAAAAATTTAGGTCTTTTATTTATCGATTGAGGCACTACGAAGTCTGCCGGGTCAACTAGTTAATCAATATAAAACGTAATAATCACAGGAGGTTTGGTAATCACAGGACGTCTCTTAATCCTGAAAGTAGTCCTAGTTGATTAATAGTTAATAAATACTTATTTTCCTAGATGATCCTCGTAGGATTTGAACCGCGGAAGTCATCATCGAGTAAATTCGAATAATATGATTACATGATAATAACATATTTGTGAATGCGAAAGCTTGTTTGATTGTTTGTCCTTCAACGGAGTGATACGCTAAAATGTTTTATTAATTATTTTATTTTATTTTTTTATAATAAAAAAAATTGTCGATAAAATGTATAATTTTTTTTATGGTTACTATGTTAATTGTAAATGAACTAAAGGAGAAATACCTTATAGGTTACTTATAAAATGTTATTGTTCAACTTATGAGGGTTGATTTGAAAATCTGTAGTCGAAATCACAAGTACAAAAATTTACCTTTTTCAGGACTAGTACGTTATTGATGTGTGTGGTTTTTTTCCGATAATAATTGCGTGTAATTCTATGTACACATATTATGTGTATTCACATTGGAAGCTCTTGTAATTTCAAAAAGTCCGAATTGTGGGTGTATGGCCCTGTGTCTTTTTGTCGATTATTGTACGTCAAATGTAGCTTGATACGCGGATTTGTTGGCATAGTTACATTTCCAGGATTAAATTCTGTTTGAGAACATCGATATTGAAACGATGTTGGAAACTATATTTTTTATTTAAACCAGCTGTCCCACGTATCGAGCTATATTTGACCGACTATAATAACGTCAGCAAAATGATTATAATTTAACGGGAACCCCTTTACCGGTCATTACTGCTTATTATTATTTCACATTTTAATATTTTACGACTACGTTTGATGTCGATGTATCAAATTTCAAAAACTCATGAGTTTATGCCCTTTTTTTTTTTTTTTTTTTTTTTNCGCATCTCCAGGAGGACCACCCTTCAACAAGTGAAGGGGGAGGAGAGCTTGGAACCCCCGGAGCTGGTTTTGGTCCACGTCGTTCGGTCTCTCTCGTTGTAACAGAACGAGAGAGACCGGACGATACCCCTGGGAATAGAGCCCAGAGGCCCGTTATCCGCCACCTACGGACGCGCCCGGTAGAAGTCCAGCAACTCCCGCGGGATGAGTTTATGCCCTCCGTGATGCTTGTTTGTGTTTGTCAAATATTAGTGATTTTAATATTTAATTTCTCACCAGGAACAAAACACTAATAGTGGAAGGGAAAAGAAGTTGTTGAATGAAATTGACTGTCGTAATAAAAACGTGGCTTATGAACAATAAGCGGCCCGCTCCGGCTCCGCTCGGGTCTTTAACAAAAATTTGAACGATATTTGACGTTGTTTTATTTTTTTTTAAATAAAATAACACTTATTGCGGCATAACTATAATAGTTAGACATATGCTGTGACGCTTTTTGTAAATAATAATGTGTTCTACAAAGTCGTAGTACATTTTTTTATTCTATCATCAATAGTTTCCGCTTGGCACGCGATGTAAAGAATATTTTAGGTAATTTTTTTACACCTTGGGTTACATTATTGGAGTTTTAGTAAGGATCCCTAATTTTTTTCAAAAAAGATTACAACCAATGTCACTCGGGAATAGTGTAGGTTTCAAACAGTGAATGAATTTTTCAAATCGGTTCAGTAGTTTCGGAGCCTATTCAATACAAACAAAAAAAAAATTCCTCTTTATAATATTAGTATAGAAGTATAGATTAATAAAGATTACTAAACGCGTCATACCAAATAATTTTTCAGTTCAGATCGAAAGTTTTGTTCTAGATGATTTCGTCGTCTCTTTTTATCGGTACACAATTCGCCAACAGAGCAGAATTCATCCTCACCAACTGGAATCGCTGCATTCATCAACAGTGTTTTTATAGGCATCATTTTTGTCACGTGCCGTCTGACTTTGAATGTATTTCCCTCTGTAGTATTTACTAAACGCTCTATTCATCTTCAAAGGAGCTTCGAAAAGAGACTTTAGCAGTGGGCGGTGACTTCATTAATCCTCTCAAAATTACTGACATCAAAGAATAACGCCAACAATTACCGTCAGGTCGGTCGAAAGATCGTCTACGTTATAAAACTATCAAAAATAGGACCGTACAAAGCAGATATTCGAAAAGTTTCAGTTATTTATTTTCGAACCTAAGCAAAATTATATTTGAAGTAAGAAATTTGAGAAGCACCGTCGTCATCCACGATGCGTTGACCGACCAGTGTTTGTGACAAAAAAACTTTCCACTTTTGTCGTCACAGACGCGAGTGGCTTACCGGCCCGGTTTTTTTGGCCCGTGCACGATAAAATGTTCTTTTGTTGCGGCGGTAGCTATCCGGCTGTGTTGTATCGATAGTTTGGAATATCGATTAGATATATCCTTATAATTTTGAGGATTATTCAAACTTTTCTCAGTGTCTAGCTAAGCGGTTCACTCATTTGTACTCTTTCTCTTTCGAATAGTATTAGCTCTTGTTATCTTTTGATTTTTTTTATTGCCCTTGTAGGCAGACGAGCATACGGCTCACCTGATGCTGAGTGGTCACCGTCGCCCATGGACTTCAGCAATGGCAGGAGCAGAACCAAGCCGCTGCCTAGATTATTTAGTTACGGGGATTTAGTTGCGGGATCTAAGCCAAATTGTACAAGAACTAGACGGCCTATAACTATACTATTATATATGTATTCAACTAAAGACGTTTTGTTTGGTTTCCTATCCAGCCTACCGAGGACTTACAATGATGAGAAAAGGTGGTGGACAAATATCTGGAAATGCTTAGTGGGATCAAGAGTTTATTTACGTTTTTTTTTATTGCCCTAGTAGGTAGGTGAGTTAGACTTCAGCAATGCCAGGGGATTGCCTACCCTTAAGTACTCTCCACAATCCTCGTTTGAAGAAGGACATGTCATAGCGCTCGGGAAAAACCGTGGAGGGGAGCTCATTCCAAAGCCGGATGGTACGTGGCAAAAAAGATCTCTGGAAACGCACTGTGGAAGAACGCAATGGCTCCAGGTAGAATGGATGAACTCTACTCCGATGGCGGGCGATGCGATGGTAAAAACGAGATGATGGGATCATCTCAAACAATTCCTCAGAGCACTCCCGTGTACGTTTTTCTTTAATTAAACAGCTAGCTTGTTACTACGAGTGCCGTGAACGTATACTTATCAACGCCAATAGTGTCGTGAAGTAGATAAAGGTGACTATGCTTTATCTTTTTCAATTGAGCTGAGCAGATGAGCTTTCATGCCGATGTCAAGCCGCAGTCCAAACACAACACAGCGTGTAGGTGTAAGCCCGCTTAAGCAATAACATGATACTTTATCTCAAACTCTTTGACAGATTTGTGATTCACAACAAAACACGTCATCACTTTGCGAATGAAATAAGCAACATGGATGTACCCGACTGCTTTGACATAATATAACATACTCATACTTAAGAAAAATGTAACACCGTCTTGAGATGATATATTTTGAACTAGTTTTTAGAATTATTATTACTGGTGGTAGGACCTCTTGTGAGTCCGCGCGGGTGGGTACCACCACCCTGCCTATTTCTGCCGTAAAGCAGTAATGCGTTTCGGTTTGAAGGGAGGGGCAGCCGTTGTAACTATTCATGAGACCTTAGAACTTGTATTTCAAGGTGGGTGGCGCATTTACGTTGTGGATGTCTATGGGCTCCAGTAACCACTTAACACCAGGTGAGCTCGTCCATCCATCTAAGCAATAAAAAAAAAATAGTTTGTACATTAAAATTGAATACACCTAAACAATATTTTTTTACAATTTTTGTCTGTCTGTCTGTTTGTTCTGGCTAATCTCTGGAACGGCTGGACCGATTTTGACGAGACTTTCACTGATAGGTAACTGATGATATAAGGAGTAACTTAAGCTCCTTTTTTTAGACTAGATTCGCCCCGCGGCGTCACCCACGGTACGACAATAGCCGCAGGTAACATCGCGGGACTCAGTTATCAATCATAAAATTTAATGTTTCCGAAGCGAAGCGAGGGCGGGTCGCTAGTATTTAATAATATCGATACAAATATCGATACACTACTCTCTCGACTTGTCTTTTTGCGGCACGTAGTACATCATTGTTTGTAGAAAGAGCTAAAGATATAAATAATATAGCATGCGTAAAAGAGACAGAAGAATCCGTTTTCATTTTATTTGAATACAATAAGGCAGTTTTCTTTGTTAATTTTCGGCGTTTTTATTCGATATTAAATTGAAATCAAATTTTTTTTTAAATAAGGAGATTGTCACTCAAAATTTACATATGGTTTAATGTTGTTATTTTTTAATTGCAAAGTATGTTTTCTAGTATTTCTCTTTCAGCTGTGATGCTATGGTACTAGTACACAAGCACCGATGGTTGCTAACCATCAAAAGCTGTCTATCATTCTCACAGACAAATGAGCTAAATAAAACGTAATCAAGAGGGTTTTTTTTGTTGGCATAAGATTCTTTCTCGATTCGAATCGTGATGATATGTCGATAACGACGATTAATAGTCCTTCAGTCGTTGGAGACGAGTTAAAAAGATCGCATGACATACAATTTTTTTGAAATATATTGGAAGTACGATCGGGGAAAATCCGATCTCCACAACCAAAGTATATTTAGCAAAGTTTTATGAACTTCGATCGGGAAATGAACCTTGAAGAAATCTTATAGTAGCTGTAGGAAGGCTTAGGCCCGCTCAGTGGAAAATCTTTCCTTCCGTCATTAAACATTCCAAAATTCATACTATGGAATTAAGCCGCGACAAATGTAGGTAATAATAACGTGCATTCATATTCATTAAACTGAAGTCGTATTAAGACGTAATTACAAAGGAAGATATTGCAATGTGGAGCGGTAAATAAGGTAACTTTAATAAGTTTGGGAAGGCTTAAACGACAAATGGAAGATCTTCCACCGAGCGAGCGATATTTGCTCGGTAGACCGACGGTCCGAACGTTGTTGTTCGGAACTTATATATATGCAAGCTTATCTTGAAAATGTCGTAAGTGAGATTCGGGTGTCTGTCAATTATCTTGCGTTGTATGATGGCTTCCCGCCTCAGTAGCTAAGTAGTAATAAGAACTATACGAAGTACTGCACTGGCCCATGAGGCTTGAAGTACATGTCTCTACAGAATTTTAAGCAACTAAATTTTAAAAAAAATGATAGTTTTGCTTTATAACACTTTGTTGTACCGTCACTATGGAAGTTTTTCTTGAACATCTGATAAGTACATTTTTTTATTAGAAAAACATATCTAGTACCTTCTTACGGGATTTGACAACTGGCGTACTCGCATCGTTAGATACCGGTCTTCTCCTGTGAATATTGGTGCGAACTGGAACCGAATACCCGTGATGACTTAAATAAAAACCTCTGCTCTTCAAAACACCAAAGATATATTTTTTTATGATTGAAGGATTACAGGTGGCCCGGAGTCCTTTCTAGTTTCACCAGAACAGGTGGGCGAGCAAAGACTCAGCCATGAGGGTGGGATTTGCTAACAACTGCCCGAGCGCCTCCGAAGGAGACCTAACAACTCAAGAGCAGCTGCTTCGCGAATGAATCTACTACCGGATCGGAATCGCGACCCACTGAGAAGATCCAGCCTAAAGATATTAGTAACCGTAATAAGGTAAGGTAGATAAAGTAAGTGACGTAGTATAGTAGTGGTAGTACATATCATCATCATAGTCGGCTACTCTTGCCAGAGCAGTTGTGATCATGTGGAATCCTTGTTTATTATAGCATTGACAGCTGTTCTTCATGATTCCCGAACTGAGGCTTGGCGCACGCACTCGTTATGTGACGTTTTGGTAAGGATTTTCACTTGATCAGTCCAGCGTATGGGGCTTCGTCGACGTGGTATTTTACCGTTGACCCTATCCTGAACAATAAGTTTCTCGTTAGACTTTCTTACTGGTGGTAGGACGTCTTGTGAGTCCGCGCGGGTGGATACCACCGCCCCGCCCATTTCTGCCGTGAAGCAGTAATGTGTTTCGGTTTGAAGGGTGGGGCAATCGTTGTAATTATACTGAGACCTTAGAACTCATATCACAAGGTGGGTGACGGCATTTGCGTTGTAGATGTCTATGGGTTCAGGTAACAACTTAACATCTGGTGGGCCATGAGTTCGTCTAACCATAAATACAAAAAAAGACTGCTGGCCGTCGCGATACGTGTTCAAAATATCGGAGAATCCTGGACTGGACTGTTGACGGAAAACCTTTAAGAGATATTATATATTATCCTTTAGGATCGAGTTCAAATATAATAAATAGTACGACTTAAAATCACGCTTTATAATCCGACAAATAAAAAGTACGATCCAAAGTAGAGAGAGAGAGAGAGAGAGAGAGAGAGTATTCTTTATTGTACACCAAAAAACAAATAAACAGTGCGATACATTAAATACAAAAAAGTACAATTGGCGGTCTTATCGCTAAGAGCGATCTTTTCCAGACAACCATCAGATGGACAAGAATCATTTGGAAACGAACTACGCGCGGTGTACCAGTCCAGTGAAATACATATACATACATATATGTACACATACATACATGCATACATATATCCGTAAATATACATAAAATTAGTACACAATGTAATATAATAATAATTATTAAAAAATTTGCTTCTTTACACATAAATAAGAATAAGCAATTTACATATAAAAAATACTTAAAATACCTTTGAAACATATTATACAATTGAAGTAGATACCGATTTCAGAAATCTACCTTATCATTTGTAACTAACTTGAGACCTTAGAACTTATATCTCAAGGTGGGTGGCGCATTTACGTTGTGGATGTCTATGGGCTCCAGTAACCACTTAACACCAGGTGGGCTGTGAGCTCGTCCACACATCTAAGCAATAAAAAAAAAAAAAAAAAACTACCTTATCAAAGTAAGTAGCAGTCAGCGTGTGAATTGTTATTACTGACGGCCACAGAAGCATTTCGAAGTTGCAGCTTATTATAATTTCGGTCGTAAATTATTGAAAACTGTTGCAGAGCCTAGCTCAGGAAAATGGCCTGTTCCAATTCATTATTGTGGCGCACAACGCGGTTGTGTGTGCCGACCGTGAGGTGTCCATGCTTTTTGTTGATTAGATAAGACGTCGTGACAGCTTCTTCGTTACCGGACCTTGTTCGTTAAATAAGGAAGATATTTTTCACAATTATATGTCGTCAAGTTGAATGTCTGTTTTACATTTACAATTCCAATCCGTTCCTTATTTTATCTATATATATACATATATATAAATGAATTGCTGTTCGTTAGTCTCGCTAAAACTCGAGAACGACTTGACCGATTTGGCTAATTTTGGTCTTGAATTATTTGTCCAGAGAAGGTTTCAAAATTACTCGGTATTAAATAAAAATAACAATTTTGTTTTTCCTTTGATGTGTCCCCCGTCGGACGGATTCCTTCTGTTTGTTTTAAGTTAATTTATACAAAACTAGGTCTTTTATTTATCGTTTCAGGCACTACGAAGTCTGCCGGGTCAGCTAGTTTTGTAATAGATTTTTCCCCTTATAAATTGCGAATAAATATAATTTTGAATAAAATAAAATACATGCACAGCGGAAAGGTTAATACAGGCGACAAACATAAAAAAAATGCTATACTATCTATCACGACTTCTTCTTCGCTTCTTAATTGCCACCTTATTGTTGAGGTTCGTGACTATTATCTCGTCACTGTTTCTATTCACCTATTCCTATCTTTTGGCTCGTGGAGAGCTCTATGATCAGTATTTCACCATGCCGCGTCATTTGGTTAGACCACCACTTTGAAATTCAGCTTCTAGGCCTTTTGTCTTCTATTTTATATGTTTGACAACCGTTTCTTGAGATTCTTTTAAGCTTGAAGTATCATGAATCCCATCATCTCTACAAAGCTTTTAATAAACCTTAAATAGCATTCACTTTAGGATGTGGTCATAGGTCGGCACTGTTAAACTATTTTGGCGAATAAACAGGGCCAACATTGGCCCAAATTGACCGGCGTGAATCATCGAAGTAAACGAATAAATGTAATTAATGCAGTGTTGATAAAACATGATCACCCTACGCAAGCTGCAGCACAGGCGGTCCACGCTATAAAGAGAACAAAACTGGTTTAGAGCCTGAATACCGACGCAAGTGGAGACTCCGGTGCATTCGGTGCAGTCACACTGTTACGTATTGGCCACAGTTTTCGAAGACGAATTATATTAATTCAGCGCGTAACTAGTCAATAGTAATAAGAGTGCAAATAGATAACTCAAGCAATAACCGGTGAAAGAATCCTATACTGTCGGAGTTTGTTTTGTTTTATAGAATAATAAAAACGCTAGCTACTCTGTGCTTTTTTGTTCTGAATATTTGACCACAGTCTAGCCACCGCTACCATACTTCTTTAATTGTGACTTCTTCTCATTCAGAGTGTTATCAAAGCATCCCATTGCGTTATTACCTATGTGCCGACTGATAAGAATGTTTTAAATAATATATTTGTGTTCAACTATACATAGTTTTAGTGTTGTTCGGTGTCAAGATGTCGTCGTTTTTTAATTCGTTTTGAAATATGTAATTTTATAGAAATACATAATAATATTATAGAACAAGATAATTCTACTAATTGTTATTGAAAATACATTTTTTTTATCGTATTCATAACAAAAATTCGAATTCCCGCTGATTGTACGTGTTAACTCTGCAGATTTTCTCTTTAATGTAAACTCATTTGTTCTTCATGAATAACGATTTATTTTCCCTTTAAAATAGCAGATAATATCCATTTAGGCTTCAGGGATCGTTTTAACTATACTGAAAGTTATTGACCTTTTAACCTAAATGGACCGTATTAAATACACACCTTTGATTCTAACTTACATTAACTTGGAATTTATAGCGTACAGAATTCAAGCCTTGGCTTACTATGACTTCACTATGGAGACGTCATTAGAGGTAAAAATAAGCGATGGGCTAATCGTAGAATGACATTCAATACAATCTATGTTGATTAGGGAAACGGTAAACTGCTTCTGATGAGCGGTTGGATGCACATTATACAACTAAGCCGTAGAAAATACACTAAAACACGACTGTAGAGATACTTGTGACATCATATTGTGTTGTGATTGATGTTAAAAATTTGTTAGAATTAAATAGGTTTCCTCCAGTGGTCGTTTAGTGGGTAGGGTCCTGAAAACATATTTGGGCCCGCAGTTTTGCAGTCGCGGACCGGTCCCACACCAGACCCCGGCTCAAAAAAAAAGGTTTTCTGTAGTGATTTAAACTATAAATCACACGACTTTGGCGTCGTGTTAAGTAGGAGGATGTGTGAATTCAGGGAATAATATGTCATTTGGTATTGTAACGAAGAACCGAAAATCATTCAAACAAACATAATTATGCTGCATATTATAAAACTCCCATAGACACAACCCAGAGAGTTTCTCGACAGATCTTCTCAATAGGTCGCAAATCCGATCCAGTGATCGATTCTGCTAGGAATCGTTTCAGCAAATTCTCTCAGGTTGAGCCGTTGAATTCATTTACTCGTCCGCGTGTAACTGGTCCCCTTAGGCTACCAGCCAATAGGTAGGCTTTTTTAAGTTAAACGACCGTAATCCAAGAATATACACTGTTTTTGTTACTGTTGCAAGTAACTAAGGCATACGGCCAATCTGATGACATGTTACGCACATTAGAAATGCCAGGGATGGAGCAAATTACTGCCTAGCTACATTATTAAAATTTTGTGTTATTAGTACTAAATAGTACCTTTACTGCCAATTTCGAGGCTTTGATTTTTTAACCTGATATAATTTCTTCGCATCAAACACTTTGCTTTTTTCAATCGTTAAATTGAAAAGAATCTACATCTGACTAGCTTGGTGGTGTAGTTGCTAGCGTTAGTGTAGTTGCACCGAGGGTCCCGGGTTCGATTTTCACATCGGATAAAAATTCATTTGATAAATAGGTTTGTTTGCTTCATCTGGGTATTTATTATCGATATATAGATACGTATATATTTAAAAGTATGTATGTCACTCTCTGGTACCCATAACACAGGGAATACTAATTTGGGGCCTGATGACCGTGCGTGATTTGTTCCAAATTATTTATTGTAGGCAGCGGCTTGGCTCTGCCCCTGGCATTGCTGAAGTCCATGGGCGACGGTAACCACTCACTATCAGGTGGGCCGTATGCTCGTCTGCCAACAAGGACAATATAAAAAAATATATATTTACCTTAAGCTGAGGCCATTTCAGAACGCTCCGACTGTATTAAATTACGGTGTGCCGGTCGGTACAAATCATAAAACTTTATTAAAACTTCAAATGTTATAAACGCAATTAGTATTATGCTGTTAGAAGATATTATTTCATCGGAACTTTCTTTTTGGTTTTATAATCGAAGGTACGTCAGCGTCAGCATTCAATTATTTCGGCTGTATGTAAAATACTTTATTGCTTTACTACAAACGGTACAACGCAGTTCGAAAGGTTATCTGTGAATAACTAGTGGTTTTTTTTTGTTCAGAGTATATATTCACGCTTTCGGTTCTACGCAATGAATCCGTTGGCAGTTTAAAATTATTTATTAATGTTTTAAGCTAATTTAAGTTAGCTCTGTTAATCGGAGTGTACTATTGTCAAATGAGTTTAAAATACAACATCTCTTTTTGCATGCAGTGCAAGCGTCGTATTGTTACACGTTGAGTTTCGGGATAAATAAAATTCCACCGAAGTATAAATAAAAACTGTATTCAACACTTTAAGCATTTCACAAACACTTTAAAATTCTCAATTCGCTTCTTCTTCTTTGCTTCTGGTGATCCGTTCGCTGTTTCGCTTCGAGTAGTTCCGATTACTAACTGACTGCGTACCATCTCTGCAACGCTTTTATAGCCGATACCACATCCCTAGAAGTATCGACAATATTCCACACATTTCGAATATTGTGTTTCCGGTATCTGACGATAGACAGCGTTGTACTTCTCGAGCGTTCTAGGTGCTACTAGATCCTCCAATATTCGTTCGACTATTTGGCGATAGATGGCGTTACTCTTATCGGCGTAACAGTATTAATACGACTTAAAGTTTTACCAGGAAAAAGGCGGTAGCATTCTACCGTGTTGTGATAGCAATTTTTGGTGGGAGGATATTTTGTAAGCCGGATGGATATGTAGGTACTATTGTGCAGTTTACTCTAGTGCTGAACCTGCCAGTCATGAGTTTCGGTTACAATAGTGCGACAACCATTATACTACTATTGCTACTTAGGATTTTATGTTTCAAGGTTTTTCTGGGTAGCATAGTATTCGTTTAGTAATTTTTATGCAATCTAGTAACCCTCACAGACAGAGTCAACTTGTATTCCTATCGAATGCAGAATAAGAATAGTAATGTAGCTTTGCGTTTTCTTTGTAATGATTATGTCAAAAAATTCCACGCCCTGCTTATAAACGAGTACAGTGTGCAAAATACAATGATATAAATCTTCTACACTACATTCTTGCTCATGTGCATCTTTATCATAAAATCGTTTGGATACCAAAAATTCTGTTGCACCAGCACCTCGCGTGTTTCTGCACAGTGAGCGTATCTTGGCGACCGACAAAAGGGTCCGACGCAGTTTTAATTAGACGCCCGCAATGTATGGTTGTCTGCAAGCGAATACTAAAAGAATTATACCTTCAATATCGTTCACACTTTTAATCACTTACTGACGATATCGATTTTAACGTTTCAAAATATACAGATGGTTGTGATCTTTCATAATCAGATTAAATCAGAATAAGTTGTTTCTCTATGTAGAGTTTCCGTTAGCTCTACATAGAGAAGCGACTTATTTTCGTAAAGTTCCTGCTAAGAGTTAACATAACAAAAGCTTATAAGTTTCAGTGATCTTAAAATCAAATTAGTTTATTAATGGTTTATATAATTTGGCAGAAACTTGTGCTCAGCAAGGGAATAAGTGTCTTAGATTATTTATTAAATTTCAAGCTATTTTCATAACCCCTATTTCATTAAAATAGGTTCAGTAGTGTAGTAGTGAAAACCATAAGGTCGTACAGAGAAATGTAGTTCCTTTCATATCAATTTATTTATTTATTTATTATTTTTTCTTTCATAAACAAATAACGAATTCTACTCATTTATTATTTGTATTAATTACTTTACTGATCACACGAACACATTACTGGTGGTAGGACCTCTTGTGAGTCCGCACGGGTAGGTACCACCGCCCTGCCTATTTCAGCAGTAATGCGTTTCGGTCTGGAGGGCAGCCGTTGTAACTATACTGAAACCTTAGAACTTATATCTCACGGTGGGTGGCGCATTTACGTTATAGATGTCTATGGGCTCCAGTAACCACTTAACGCCAGGTGGGCTGTGAGCTTGAGCACCCATCTAAGCAATAAAAAAAAACACATTTGTAAAATGAATAGATTAATCAGTGGCAGCCCTAAAGTGAGTCGGGCGGCGGTCGCGAGCCACACAGCCGCCATGCGCCACCTCGCTACAACGAATATACCTACCTACTAGCCACAAAATGTAACTCTGTTACACTACAAACATTTTAAACCTAAGCAATATAATAAACTATTATTTAATTCATTTAGTTTAAGATAATATTAATCCATGTTAATGTCAGTAGCAACAGTGATTTTTTTTTAAATATGTTAGTAAGGACATAATAACGAAAGAAAAGGATAACATACATACATACAATTCTACAATGATTGAGAAAAGGTCCATCAATAAAGGTCCATCGCAAAAATATAATATATGTAGTGAATAAACTTAAAAAAAAAAGCAAACCGAACTAATAAAACACGTGTGGCGGCACTCGGGGACTGCCGCGGTAAAGCTATTGCATAGCATTTTTTATCAACTTATGCAATTTTAATTATACAATTGTAATTTAATATTAAATCAATAAAAAATAAGACCACGCCATATTTATAAACATTAACAAAAGCAAAACATTAACTGTCGTCTTCACACTCATAAGCTAGACCGCACGAGAGAGAGATGGGCAGACTTTTCATGATGCGCATGCAGTACGACGTAACACCGCTCACTTATTCACAAACACTACACAAGCGTAACGTGTGAATGTGTTGAACGCGAGCTACATGGTAGACAGAGTGGGGGTGTTAGGTTTTATTTCGTTACGGAATTTCTCGATTCGGTCGCCGCGCTCAAATCCCACGATAAAAGCTATGCACTAGCTTAAAAAAATATTTTTTAAATCCTGCTGAAACCGTTAAGGCTATTAGAGCGAAGTTATAAAATTGGCATCGGTTCTAGATGCGTGTGCAAACTGTCAAGTTGATTGGACATTTTGAAGTCGACAAAAATGACGTTCAAAGATTCAGCTCCATAAGCCAAGCTAGTAAGTACGTAGAAGCCTTTAAAACGAACTACAACTGATGAATACAAATTATGTATTAACATTTGTTTTTTTAACGTTTAAAAGAAGCCTCATATCTTAATGTTATACATAGCCTTATTTATTTATTATTGTAGAATAAGTTAAAATGAATAAAGTGTGATTTTGTGTTAATCCTAAAACGTTATTAAGACTACACTAAAATAACTAATTATGTTGTATAACTACACTACAGTTTTATGTGTGGAGTAAAAATAGCTGCGTTTTATCGCGTTCCACTCGAAAAAACTTTTTAATTTCATTCAACGATGGGCCTCTTCATCAGAACTAATAAATAAATCATAAAGTTTTTCCAGTGGAACGCGATAACAGGTAGTGATTTTATTCGGTACAATTGTATATCTACTAAATGCTATAACTGTTTTTTTTTTCCTACCTAATATTGTAGGCTTGAGGGGCTATTCCAGCGTAACCCTAACGTTTGTAGGTGAGCTCACGGGGCTCAAACCTGACTGACGTTGCTAACACGAACCCTAGCAAGAGCCGTGCTTCGCAGAATCTACCACCGGATCGGAAACGCGACCCACTGAGAAGATCCGGCGAGAAACTCAGTGGGCTGTGTCTGAGAGTTAATTTACTCGTCGAGCCCTTCGTCGCAAGCGACGGGTTCGACGAGAACGGTGACCGGAACAATAACTGAATAATATACCTATGTATATAAGTATAATACATATGTAATCTTACATATAACTTGGTACTTACAGTACAATCAACAAGTGGATATTTTGTCTATATTGGAGAAAAATACATATTTCATACTCATATAGAGCTTTCATTATAATATATAGAGTATTAATATTACGAGCGCAGTCCGTTGCCGTCACGTAGCTTTGCATAAATTAGATGTGATTAATTTGGCCAAAAGCTTATAACAACAACAAAATATGGAAATGAACAAACATACATGTACAACATAAGCGTCATTCGCTCGCCTGATTTTTGGACTCCGAAACAAGCTCTTTGCACTGTACGCGATCCAACGCTCTTACTAACCATGTTCTATTCATATACGAATGGATCTGGACTGCCCAATAATGCAACACTGGACACGTGTGCATGTTGAGCACTCTGGATCCAAACCAGCCTTTAGGTTAAGGTAGTTTTGATGTTAATTTTGAGTTTTTGTTTTATTATTATTATTTGATTTTTTGTTTTTTATTATTGATTTTGTTTTAGTCCGAGATCGCAGTTATTATTTTTATTTAATTCTAGTATAAATGAAATGTTAATGAGTGTAATATGGATGCAAAATCTGAAGTAAATGACAAAAAAAATAATAATAATAGAACCCACTATGTACAATATACAATACTACAACATACAATTAAGAATTAAGAATAATATTTGCTCAAGTTCAAACTGTCAGTTGTATTCCATTCACGGGTACAGAACCAGTCGGATAGATCGCCAGATAGCGATGCGATACCATTCGCTGCATTGCATTATTCTTGAGCTTTTAGTAATGTCAATTGAACACCTGATAGCGAATGAACAGGACAATGTCTAGTTCAATTGTCAGTGCTGTGTTTCCAGGATTATATTACCGGCCACTGGTTTTAGAATAAATATCTTTATACTACAATGCTCAAAGATCTGTTGGATACCTTAGATGTTTGAACTGCTAAAGAAAGAATTTTATATTATGACCGATGAGATTTTTTTCTGGTAGTAGGTCATTTTATACTGGTGGTTTTGTATGAGCCCGCACTGTTGGTACTGTCACACTGCCTATTTCTATCGTGAAGCAGTAATGCTTTTCGGTTTGAATGCAGTTTGTTGTATTAAAATACTGAAACTTAAAACTCATATCTCAAGGAGGGTGGCGGTGCTTACGTTATTGATGTCTATGGCTTCTGGTAGGGGGGGCGCTGGAACGGCACGGAGTGCCCCCCTACCTTCGCCGGCTGGTGGGTTCCTACTTGGAGGACAGATCGGTCACGTGTACCGGACACGGTGGGATCGTGCACCGGTTCCCGGTCGTGCGCGGTGTTCCACAGGGGTCGGTGCTCGGCCCCCTTTTGTGGAATATCGGGTATGACTGGGTACTGAGGGGTGCCCTCCTCCCGGGCCTAAGCGTAATCTGTTACGCAGACGACACGTTGGTCGTGGCCCGGGGGGGGAGTTTTGCTGAGTCTGCCCGTCTTGCTACCGCTGGGGTGGCGCATGTCGTCGGCAAAATCAGGAGATTGGGCCTCGACGTGGCACTCAGTAAATCCGAGGCCATGTGGTTCCACAGGCCCCGGAGAGTGCCACCTGTCGATGCCCATATCGTGGTTGGAGGCGTCCGGATTGGGGTCGGGGTGCAGTTGAAGTACCTCGGCCTCATTCTGGACAGTCGTTGGACCTTCCGTGCTCACTTTCAGCACCTGGTCCCTCGTTTGTTGGGGGTGGCCGGCGCGTTAAGCCGGCTTCTGCCCAACGTCGGGGGGCCTGACCAGGTGACGCGCCGTCTCTATACGGGGGTGGTGCGATCAATGGCCCTATACGGGGCGCCTGTGTGGGGCCAGTCCCTGGCCGCGGGGGTGGCGAAGCTGCTGCAACGGCCGCAACGCACCATCGCGGTCAGGGTCATCCGTGGTTATCGCACCATCTCCTTTGAGGCGGCGTGTGTACTGGCTGGGACGCCGCCTTGG